>JADMNL010000025.1:122562500-123012500 GCA_016271365.2 Neoceratodus forsteri
TGGATTACCACACTACATCAGCTTCCCACAGCTCAGGTATTAGCTAATGGTGACTATTCAAACCATTCACACTCACTAGGGGACACAATAGGTTTGTCCACTTCCTCATTGTTGTAGGTCTTCCCATAGCTGTGGCAATATGATCCGACAATCTTATTACAGGCTTTCAGTCAGGCAACAACCACTTTAAACCATCTTTATTTGCTGATGACTTACTCATTTTCTTAACTTGGAGGTGGGTCTCCTAAGGTGCATCAGTTACTAAATGAGTGCTGCAAAATTTCCAGCCATAAAATGAACTGGTCCAAGTGCAAGATTCTTCTTTTTGGGTCTGGACCTCACTTTCCTTTAGCCAATAACCCTTTTAATATGAAGGTGGTTAACATGTAAAAGTAAGCTGGCCTGGTGGCACTGAAGGTTGAGGCGCTGGACACCACCACCTCACCACGCCAATGACCCAGGTTTGGGACTGGATTTGGCTACTGAGGGGTCAGCAGGAGGAAAGGACTGAGCATCCAGAGACTGCCTCCCTTCCTGGGAGGGTTCCAGGTCTCATGCTGCTCCTCAGCGGCTTTTGATGTCTATCGTGCGCTGCACAAGAATAGCTGTGCCATAAGCAGGAGGAGTATTGATGGATGTTGGCATGTTAGTGCCCTGATGTCATGACATATCCGCACTCTGGTGGGGATACAAGCATGAAAATCCCTGGAGGATCAAGGGAGGCGACGAAGGCTCCAGGGACCTGGCCTACATCCCTGATGCCAGATTACTCCTCCGTTGGTTTCTGGGTGCCACCTACACAGGACAGCCCTTCTAATCTCAGACAGTGCCACCAGGTAGGTGAGGTGGGCCTTCCCTGGGGTGTGATGCAGGGAGCTGGGAAGTCTTGGTAGGGAGTAGAGGCTTTGGTCAAGAGAGCACCTCCAAGAACTGCCCTGGACGAACCGATGCATATGTAGAGTATACAAAAAAAAAAAAACATTAAAGTATCTGGGAATCTTTATTTCAAAATCTGGACCCATGTTATTTCAAGACATTTTTTCTCTATTATCTATTTATCGCCCGGGAGCCTGGCAGGTGGCTCCAGTCTCACCCTCGAAGAGACCTGTCTCTTGACCCCCCATTCCCCTGCCCAACATCCCTATGATCCCCATGGGCCCCAGGGCTCAAGCAAAGGGCACCAGCTTTTCCCACCCCAGACAGAAACCAGATGTTCAGGCAGGCGGACGGGCATTGCAAGGTCATCATGGAAATTGCCAGCTCCATTTTCCTCCATTTTATCCTCTGCCCCCCCCCACTGACGACGTACATTGACTACATGCCTCCCAACCCACATCTCCTCCAGCCACCACTAGAGGAGATCAATGAGCAGGAAAGCAATCCCTCCCTCCCGAAGAGAGAGCAGTCCTCGGACGCTCAATCCTCTCTCTCCTGTCGACCCCTGGTGGCCCGGCTCATTCCAACCTGTGTCGCTGGAGTGGCACAAGGTGTGGCATCCAGCACTTCAACCTCAGCACCACCAGGCTGGCCCTTTATTTCAAGACAATTATGGTAAATTCCTCATCCTGGTCAGGCAAGATTGTGAGGCGATGGAGGGTCTTCATCTAAGTTTTATTGGCAGTATTAACACCATAAAAGTGACTATACTTCCTAAATGTCTATCATTTCCAGAACTTATCTATCTGGGTTCTAGAAAAATTCTTTCAGACCTTCAGCAGCATCACAAACAAATTTATTTGGCTGGGGAAAAAGCCAGGATTTCAAGAATTATATTACAGCGCCTCATTAATAAAGGCAGACTGGCATCACCTAGTATGAAATACTATTATTGGGCTGCACAGCTGGCCCTTTTGTTGGAAGGGGACTGAGCCCTCCTGACTGGCTTACGCTAGAGGGCGATATGACATGGGCTAGAAATGAGGCTGCCTGCTTACTGGCTGGCAAAGGCACCCTTTGCTCTGAAGGGCAATCCTCACACATGGCAGCTAAGTAGAATATGGAATGGCACTCATAAGTTTATTAACCATTGAAAGGGCTGTCCATGCAAGCCAGACAGGTAGCCATTTGTAAACAGATGAGGGACTATAATGTCCCGTGCATCAGGACCTCCTAAGATGGAGTAAAAAAAAAGGGCTCAGATCGTGGGAGATCTGTACAATGGGGAATGCTGAACTCATATTTTGCGATTAAGGAGGAGTTTTCCTTGAAGACAGGTGATACATATATTTTTTTTTTTGCTTTTCTCCATGTCAGACTGTCTATCTCTGGCAATCCAACCATGGTATCTCCTATTGAGGAAATTCTCGTTTGCCTGCAGCCTGGCTCTTGACCGTTGACTGCCTTTTATAAGCTGCTCATGGGAGCAGCTCCTGAGCCAGATCCAGGTGCAAGGCTGTTGGAGTGATGACACGGACTTCACATTAAATTTGGGTTACTGGGAATCAGCAATTAAACATGTCCATGTGGGTTCTAGCTCTGACAGACTGAGAATAATCCAATACAATTGCCTTTATAGAACCTATTTAACACCAGTACCAATTACATCACTATAACCCTACCTCTAACCTGTACTGACCTAAATGTTTTTTAGTAAGCATTTTTGTACATTTTCAGTTTTGCTCCCTAACCCCGTGCATCCCAGCGTTGTGTGGAGGCATGCGTACACCACGCACTAGGGACGCTCCACCCTACCAGTCATGCCATTACCATCCGCTCTGCCACAGGACCTCCATCCAGTGATGGCGGGACTGTGGACTGGTAACCCCTCCCGAGAGAAGACAGCCAGTGCTCGTCTTGCTCCCCCCACCCAGTGCCAGCACCCGATGACCAGGGTCATTCCGAACAGGTCATCAGCATAATGCAAGGTAAGGCATGCCGTTCCTCAGTGCCACCGGGCGGCCTGCTACCCTAAATGTTTTGCTGCTGATGGTGACATCTTGCACATAGCTTTCATGTGTAGTAAGGTAGCACCATTCTTGAAAGAGATACACAACAGTATGGAAAAGGTATTACAATGCAAACTTCCTAGAAGTCCTTCAGAATTTATGCTAGGTGTAAGTGAGACCCAGTCTATAATTGCTAGGAAAGGGCTAATATTCGACCGTGGGACATGGCTCTGATTAATGCTAGTAAAACCGTTGCACAGAACATGCTAAGTTCCTCACCCCTACTGTGACTCACAGGTGTAATAACATGCAGTTCTGTATGAAATTGGATAGATATCACTTTGGTGCTAACGGTCAGGAACATCTTCAATGAACCTGGGATCCTTCATTACATGCTATCTGTAATAATGAAATTGCAGTGTAGAGGATTTGCCTCTTATTTCAATGGCTAACCCAGTTACAATAAATAGATAAGGTGTAGAAGATTATAGACAATGCCTCCGGGGTGGGTTGAAGCACGAGGCTAAGCTTAGTAAGCTTCCACCACCCCAGGAGTGACGTTATTACAAAAGATAACACACACCTTGGAGTGCCTTATTGCACTATACAATGGCTCATGTTATACAAAATAAAAATAAAAATGTTTTAGTAGATTTTAGTGAGGCAGTATATCTTTGTTTCTGAAAAAAAAGCTCAAGCTCAGGGTCCATAAAATCAACACAGTGATGTTATTGTGTAATATCATCACTGTCTCAGGCATATACTGACCAATCAGAGTCCAGGAAATTTTCTTGCCATTGTATAATGGTGCATCACCCATGGTTACATATGTATATGCTTATGATTGTTCTTTTCATAAGTCAGGTTATGTAATTTCAAACTACCTGTTTATTACGGACTGTCACTGCACACTGAGTCCTATGTCATCTGATGTTTTGTAATCTGTGGCACCTCAGTAAAATATGTTTACAAGAAAAAGAAAAAGAAGAGTGGCATTTAATCTCCGAATTCTCTTTCTTGGTTCATCTGATTTCTGTAAAATGAGAGCCATTGAAACGTGGTCAGAGATGTATATGGGGGTATATTATACTGTCCAAGGTCTTACCACTCAGTTGGTGGTAACATAAAACTGGTCGATATGTGAATACGGTGGCAAGGATGTGAAAGGAAGGTATAGTTACACTCATGTTTATACGAGAGCTCCATAAATCAGCTCGCCCAGTTCCTTACTGATAGTATTTGATGCTTTGGCTGCCCTATTATTGGTTTGTCGTTGCCTGATGATCTATGCAGTGACAGGGAGGGAACACAGTTAACATCCCTTCTATAACTAGTGGCTCTAGATTCAACAGTGACACTGTATTTCACCAGCTTTCTGGCAAAAGAGCCAAATTATCATTTGAGGGATAGACACTAGCAGTTTGGAAGCTTGAACTGAGATGTGCCAGAGAGAGTGAAACAAAGCAACCATCCCAGTCTGCTGAGCAATGCATCACTTGCACCAGCAGGCCTCTCTCTTGATTAAAATTTCAAATCCTGCTCTCTTGGCTGATGGGTGTGAGAAACAGAAGACCTGTTCCACCCAGTCCCTACATAGCTTCAGGTGTTCTGAGGAGAAGAGGTAGGTTTCTTGTACAAGACCAATATCCACCCCTACGTTTTTCAGATCCAACAGGATGTTTGCCCTCTTAATAGGTGTGTTTTGGCCCTTAGCATTGTATGATATTATGCTGATGTCGTCATGAGAGAGCAAGAAAAACCAGCCCACTTGCTTACCTTTCGTCCCTTTATGAGAAAGGTGTTCCCCTTTTCCTCGGTGGTGCACCGTAACACTCTGCGGTGACACTGGATGCCTAGAAGGCACCAACTTATCCTCCTGTGGTCTGCATCCTTACTAGGAATGAATGGCTTTGGTAGAATGAGTGTCCTTGTTAAGGGCATCTCCTTCTTTACTGATCATTCTGTGTTCTGACATATAAACATTCTGAGTCTGTGAAACAAGAAAAACATCAAAACAACATACATGGCCAACATGGCCTTCAACCTTATGGACCTCAGCTAAGGACCCATGGAGCTTCTGGAGGAGATATTAAAAGCATTGTGAGTGGTTCCTCCATCTGTGAGGCTCATGACCATGATTATTGAGGCGCTAGCTGTACTAATCCGCTGACCATCGTCCAATGCATTCAACTCACATTTCTCGGACCTGTTCGACTTCACCTCTCTATTCTCACCCAGTGGTAGTGACAGACCTGTTCAGGCCCTCCATCTCAACTGGCACCCTCCCTCATCCTTTGTTCTACCTCAAGGCCATGACAGCAAGAGATGCAGAGATTGCTCTGGTCTCTCCCCTCTTCTAATGCTGGTTATGATGGTATGGAACCAAAGCTTCTCCACCTTATGCTACCTTCATTGCCTCCCTGTGGCACATATTGTCAACCTATCCTTAGCCTCTGGGGTTATTCCTGACCTGTGGAAGGTGGCGAGGGTTGTCCCATACTCAAACAGGGCAACCCTAGGATCCTTGACAACTATCGGCCGATTGCTATCCTGTCTGCTATCAGTAAGCTTCTTGAGAAAATTGTGGCAGGGCAACTCACGGATTATATCCAGTCTCATGAGCTACTGTCTCCTCGCAGCATGACTTTCATAAAGGGCATAGTACAACCTCTTCCTTAGTCACTGTCACTTCTGGGATAAGGGCTGCTATGGATCAGGGCAGATTCTCTGGGGCCATCTTTATTGATCTCTTGAAGGCCTTTGACTTAGTTGACCATGCCTTGCTATGCACTCAACTTAGGACATTGGGACTGTCGCCTGCGCTCAGTTGGTTCCACAATTATCTTCAGGGTAGAGCAACTTACCAAGTATAGTAAGTAAGGTGCTCTCGGATGCTGCCGTGGTGTCCTCTGGGGTTCCCCAGGGTCAGTCCCCGGTCCCCTGCTCTTTCTCCATATTCACAATGACCTTCCCTCCTCAGCCGCCTCTTGCAAGACCATCCTGTATGCTGATGACCTTGTTATTCTCACTCACGCCCGGGATACTGGGGTCATTAACCACCAATTGAGTGAAGATTTCATGAGTATCCAATCCTGGATATCGTCCCACAAGCTGGTCCTTAATCTCAGAAAGACTCAGGCCATGCTGTTTGGATTCCAGGCTAAGTTAAAGGCCCCTGGCCCTTTGTGCATCTCGGGTTTTGATGGTGTTCCGTTCTCAGCACAAACTCAGTCAAATATCTTGAGGTGACACTTGACCCCCAGCTTGACCTCAGTCACCACATCCACAATGTGTGTTGAGCTGTTAACTGGAAATTGGGTCTGGCTTACAGGCGAAGAATAATCTTACCTCAGCTGCTCGCCTTGCATTGGCAAGAGGTGTGTTTCTTCCATCTCTATGTTATGGGCTCCTTTGTTTGCCCATACTACCAAGGTCCACCTCACTAGGTGGACTGTAGTCTAATAACATCTGCCATTTTGCTCTTGCAGCCCTCGTCTTACTTACCACTGTGATCTGTATAGCAAGCTAAACTGGCTCTTCCTGTCCAGCTACATGAACTTTGCCTCGGCTGCTTCACAGGCAAGGTTCTGGGCACTGGTACCCCCCCTGGACTGGCGGAGCTCCCTCATGCCTGCTGTCCCCATTGCCTACTCCCCAAGGTCACTGGGCCCTGCCATCCTTAAGGTTCCCTGTGTTATGCATCCAAATGGCGGACAGAGATTTTGCATCCTGTGCCCAGAGATTATGGCACTCCTTCCCTGTCCAGGTCAGGTCCTCCCCTTCCCAGGCGTGTCTACAACCTCCTGTGGAAGCGCCGAAGTTCTCCTCAGTGTGAGACTGTCATGAGAACTCAGAGTACCCTGGTCCCTGCAGTGTACTTGAGCAGATCATCTTCTGTACTTGGCTCCGGCCCTGCTGTTGTTGCCTGCCTACCTGGGTGTGGCCCTGTGTAAAGTGTGTCAATCCTGTATATATCTGTATATATTGCTAGGAATATTGCTTTAGAAACTCTGTACTTTTTCACATTTGACGGTGTCCACTGTTATAACCTGAGCTATCCTACTATATGTGTGCTATGCTTCTCCTGACTTCAGTGTATCTGCCTTACTTGCTTCAATTTGTACTCTGTATGTTCTTTTAATTTCTTGTACTCTCCTGGGTTGTACCTGAAAATAGGCAAATGTTTTGTCTAGTGTACTTACCTGGTTAACAAAAGCTAAATAAATAAACCAGCAACTAAGGATAGGCACTATTTGCTTATACACTTTTTAGATTTCCCTTTGCTACTGTTGTACTTTGTGGTGACAATAGGAATAAGAAAGTCTCTGGAGAGTGGCTATCACACTCTGGCTTTCTTGGCGGGGCCTATGTATCTGCCCCCAGCTCTGGTGGTGTTAGGGCCATGTCTCACCTTTCCGTGCCTTCAGATAAAGCTATTGGTAGGGTAGGTGGTATATAGTTTGTTAAGGAGCAAGGGTTCTGCTCTCTAGGATGCTGTTCCCAGAACACAATGTCTGCTCTATGGATCAGACGAGGACCTCTGCATCTGGGCCTATTGAGTTTGCATCTCCTGCAGTGTATGCTAGTTTCATACAATTAAAAACAAACAGAAGCCCACCTCCAACTTTTGTCCTTCACCACTTCTACCTCAGTCCCACCCATGATTCCCACACCCCAGAGACATGTCAGGTTGCACACTCTTACCAAGAGGTCTCCATTTCCTTTCTCTTCCACTTCCTCAGGTCAGTTATGATAGCAGGACAGGGGTGCCTGGCAGCAAAGCCAGTTCATTCATGACTGCATTCACTAATTTCTACCCTGGGTGCTGAATCTGAGAGGCCCAGTTCAGACTTCCCCCGACAGATTTATGAGCAGTGCTGTGCACCCCAGTATAGATGTGTGCCTCGTCACTGTGAGGGAAAGAAGAGACAGGGCAGGACGAGTCAAGGAGAGCTGGAGTCCTCAATTCTTTCTGTTGTGCTCACTGACTAAGCATTGCAGGATAAAGCCAGGGTAAGACACCACCCGCCATGGCCTACTGTGTCCTATATCTTGTTGCTCCAGATATACCAGGAGCTCCTGCTTCCCTTTGAGCAGTCAGTGGGATTATATCCCTATATTAGTTGTCTGCAGGGGTACAGATTTAACATCTTTTCTCTGGTGACTCTAGGCTTGGCGTAAGTACCTGTCATGCAGTCACACCTCCACCATCTCCCCATTAGGCACAGTTCATAACTTTCTCCTGCTGTTGCCCTGAGGTCCCACTGACCACAATGTGCTATCAGGTAGGTGACTCCTTCCACACATCATTCCATACATTGCTTAAGTAGATCTCTGCTCCCCTCCTCAAACCTCCCATGACCTGATCCTACTATACTCTGTTGGGCCTCCATCCAAGTCACCAGGGGTTGCTATCAGCCTTTCCTGTGGCATCAACCCACCCCTTCTGAGTGTCCCCCAACCTCAGCAGCACTGGGGAGTTGCGGTCTATCATCTTAACATCCTGTACCAGGCCCAACTTGGAGGGAGGTGGGAAGGAGGACCAGACGGAGGCAGTTCTGGCCTGCTTTCTAGCTTTCTACTTTAGTATGCAATTATTAAGATTCTAGTACTTTTACCAAATATTAATCCCTTAGCCTTCCTGAGCTTCAAAAGCAGCATTGCCATAGGAGGAGTGGAGGAGGCGGAGGGAACTGTGGAGGCGATTTGGGTCACCCTGATAACAAGGAGGGCAAGAGAGTAAAAATAGGAGTGGTGTATAGACCCCTGTGCTGGCGGAGGAGTTGGAGGAGAGTCTGGTGGCAGATGTTGGGAGACACAGATTGAGAAGGGAAGAGTGGTGGTGTTGGGGACAAACATGCCAGGAACAGACAAAGACTAAGACATCCTTGGTTGGCTAGGGAACAGAGGTTGTTGGATGTCTTTCGGGATCGTTCTAATTCAGCAGGTGGAAACCAACCAGGGAGAAGTGGATACTGGATGTGGTCCTGGCAGACAGTGACCAGATTGGGGGTGGAGGTAAGGAACCCGTTGGCAGGGAAGCGACGATGCCACGGTCTGGTTCTGCCTGAACCTAGGAGGGTAGAAGGCTGCACAAAGACGGAGGTAATCGACTTCAGGGGTGCGGATTTCAAGAAATGGGAAGGATCCTTAAGGAGCACTTGGATGGGATTGGGCCAGACTTGGACGCTGACAGTAGGTGGGAAATCATCAGGAGGGGGTGCAGGATGCTATCAGCACCCGCGCAAGAGTAAGACCAAAGGAGAGGTTCAAAACCTCCACATGCACCAGGGAGGTTCACAGGAGGTGGTGAGGGGAAGAAGGTGGCCTATAGGCAATTCAAGTGGTCCAGGAGTGAAATGGACAGAGGAGTGCACGAGCTGATGGCCAGAAGGGCCACTAGGGTGGAGGAGGCTAAGGCAAGGAAGGAGCAGAACCTGGCCAGGGAAATTAGGACAGGGAACAAGGGGTTCTTTAGATACATTGGGGAAACGAAGGGTGAAAGGGCAGATTAGCAGGATTAAAACAGGGAGGATGGGCACAAGATCCGGGGAGCAGGCTGAGGTACTAAATAGTGCCGCCTCAGTTTCCTAAGGAAAATGGGCGGGCTGCATCATACGTGGGAGGAGACGTGAAACTGAGGAGGGGGACCCTTACCGATCAGCGGATCTGGGAGGGAGGGCATCACTGGCAGATGGGGGAGGCAAAGCCGGGGACGAGGTAGCAGAGGTGGAAATCACAGCAGAGAGTGAGAAGCTCAGGTCCCTTAAGACGGAGAAAGCACCAGGGCGGATAAAGTACATCCCAGAGTGCTGAAGGAACCGGCGGATGTCCTGGGCGAAACCCCTGGTGGAGCTCTTCAGCATCTCTGAGGACAGGGTGGGTGCCCAGGACTGGAAGGTGGTGCATATAGTACCTATCCACAAGGGGGAATCAAGGGAGGTGGCAGGGAACTACAGACCCATCAGTCTGACATCAGTGGTGGACAAGGTGATGGAGGGCATTGTCAAGGGAGAGACTAAGGGGGGACCTGGAAAAGTTGGGGTGCCTGGATGATAGACAGCATGGATTTGTCCCAGGAAAATTACGTCAGACAAACCTTGTGGAGTTCTATGACTGGGTGACGAGTGCCTTGGACCTGGGTAGACCAGTGGGCGTCCTCTTTCTCGACTTCAGCAAGGTGTTTGGCCCTGTTCCTCATGGGGGCCTGTTGGATAATCTGGGAGAAATGGGGTGGGGAACCAGATTAGATGGATAGGAAATTGGCTCCAGAACGGAATCCAGAGGGTCGTGGTTAGCGAAATAGTCTCATCCCCAAGGAGGGTCATTAGTGGAGTCCTCAGGAATTGGTCCTGGGCCCCTCCTGTTCAACGCCTATGTCTCTGACATAAGGAAAGGTATCAGGAGTGAGATGAGTCTCTCTGCAGATGACTCAAACTGGGGCGGTGGTGGATGGGGAGGAGGGAGGTGGCCCTACAGGGGACCTGGAAGTTCTGGAAAGGTGGTCTAGAAGCAAAGCTGAGGTTCGATGCAGGGAAATGCAAGGTACTGCACCTGGGAGCCAGAAACCCAGGCAGAGTGTACACCGGGGGATGCTACAAGTCTTGATGACTGAGAGGGACCTGGGGGTGGTGGTGGATGTCGAGATGAACAACTCAGAGACTTGTAGGAGGGCATCGGCAAGGCCAACAGGATGCTTGGATGCATCGCTGAGGAGCTCACCTCCAGAAGGATACTCCCACTGTACAACTGCTTGGTGAGGCTGCACTCGAGTACTGCGTGCAGTTTTGGAGGCCACATTTAAAGAGGGACATTGAACTCCTGGAGAAGGTCCGAGGAGGGCAACCAAAATGATTTGGGGCTTGGGGACAGGACCTGTGGGGAGAGGCTCAAAGAGCTAAATATGTACACATTGGAAGAGAGAAGGGACGGGGGACATGATAGAGGTCTTCAGGTACATGAATGGGGTAATAGGGAGGAGCAGCCAGGGTGCTCTGAAGGAAGGGGGGCAACTAGAGGGCATGGGTGGAAGCTGGAGGGAGGATTCAGGGAGAAATGAGGAGGTGCTACTTCACTGAGAGGTGGTGCAGCCATGGAATGCACTGCCCAGGGGCTGGTGGAGGCAGAAATGGTGTAGGGGTTCAAGAGGGGTGGGACAGGTACAGTGGAAGGGTTCTGGAAGTAAAAATCAGTGCGGCAAGAATATCTGGGACTGGGAAGGGAGAAAGGGCAGCAAGGTCAGCTCCCAGGGTGGGGCTGACCAAACGAGCAGACACGAAAGACCGTTAGGCCTATTCTGCTGGTATTTTAGTAAGTTAGTAAACAGAAAACAAAACACTTAGCTCAACTGTTACGAGTCCATTACATTGTTCCAAGTCTGAAATTTGACATTTCCATTTAGTCCTGCATGGGACTCTGTACAGTCCCTGGAGCCACTGTCACAACCCTGTGCTTCTGTTGGTCCTATGGTTAGGACTGAAGCTTCTTGTGTTCTCGCTGAGGTACCTTTCTACCTGTCAGGATGGTTCCTTGTTTTACCAAGGATGGAGGTTAGGAAGCACTGGGCATCCTTCAGCTATCTGTCCTGTCTTGTGTGCACTGCTTGGTTTCTCACCCATCATCCTGGAGTCATCTGCCATGCAGTCCACAACAGTTACTTGTAGAGTGCCACCGTTTGAGAGATGTCCACCTTCCCACCCAGTTCTCATATTTTGGGTGCTGCTGCCACAAGGTTCTGGTATTCTTTTCTTCCTTCATCCATTTCTATCACTATTCATGCAGGGTACAAGATGCAAACATCACCGTCTTTTTCTTTTAGTGGTCTCTTCTTAACTGTTGAGTTCTCATTGTGTGATCTTAATAGAAGGAAATCTTGTGACCCTCATATTTCAAGTCTTTGGTGCTCCAGGCTACTTTTAATACAGCCTCTTTAGACTGGAAGAGCACCGTTTGTGCAACAATCGACCTAGGGCAAGTATGGAGATCCTTGGTTGGGGCCCAACCCTCTCTGCACTCAGCTCATTGACAGGACAAGACCAGGAGTGAGGTGAGTGAGTGAGTCGTGGATCAAGTGCTGCAAGAACATGGCCACGGAGCTGTTTTTGGCTTCAGCCACCTCTGGTACCCATAGACCCAGCAGTTTTTCTTCCAGATGGTCCATTTTGTAGGCTAGTTCTTGGTCCCATTTAAATATGCAGCAGCCTGTGTTTTGTTGCCGATTCATCAACTGGGGCTTCGACTTGCATTTCCACAGCCATGGTATGCTTTTCAGCTTTAGCTACATCCTTTTATATTGTGGTAAGCTTCCCATAAGTACCATGGCTACAGTTGTTTTAACCTCTGTAAGAAGGTCCAGGTGCATCGGTCAGCTGGCATTATCACTAGGTGAAATGGAGTCCCACTCTTTCAATGAGACCAGGGATGCATCCCGAGACCTCTGGTGGAGGGGTCTGTATTTGTATTTTGTCCACGACCTGAAATTACTTCAGTTTTCAGCCCAATACCACTGCTCCTTTTATTTTAGAAGTCATTGTGGTATTTCTGTTTAGTTTACCCTTCAGAAAATGCAGGATTATGCTGGATTCTCTAACGGGCTGGAACAGTGCTGTAGCTTCACATTGCCATCAGCTTCATGACACCGCTGGAAGTCCACTGTAACAATTCCTTTGTTCAATTCCTTCCTCTTTGCATTGCTTTAATGAGCATTATGCCTATGTACATAGTGCCTTGAGGTACGAGCCATATTTTAATTCACAATGGGCTGCCACTGGAGAGTCTTTTTTCCATAGATGTTTTCTGCCTTCCTCACAAAAGCAAGCAGCTACTCAGCCCTGTCCCTGCTGACCTCATGCCAGCACCCATTTCCCCGAATTACCCACTGAGACAGTTCCCCACAGCTTAGCCCACTGTGGTGACAGCAGGATGGGAAGGACCATCCTCCCCTCCCCAGAGTCATATGAGGTAGCCAGATTCTCATCAGGTGCAGCAGTGATGCTGCAGATGGAGGCTGAGCAAGCAGGGTCTGCCTCACGCTGAGGTTTTAACACCCCACTTTTTCATGCTGCCCACCTCTCATCATGTCTGTCACTGCTGTTTGTCAGCCTTGTCACACTCTGGCTCCCTGCGGTCTCACAGCCCGCCACAGGGGGTCACCAAACTGACAGAACCAGATGCCCTCCATCCCTGAGCTGGGAACACTGTCAAGCAGCAGTACCACCCCAGCCACCTTTCTGAGCTCTCTTCTGAACTCAGGTCACCAGCACAGGAGTGTATATACTACCTGCAGAGCCATCAGAGGCCCCACTGGCAAGTCTTTTATTTCGTCACAGAAATGTTCCTGCAGAATGTTCCTTCAGCCTTTTCTTCGGCAGGGAAATGGTTCGCCCATAATGTTTCTGATATGGGTATAATATGTGTACAACAAAAGCAGTAGTGTTTTGATAAATTCTCCGATTTGTATTCTATAGTTACTTCCAGGGTGTACAGATCCATTGTTTTGCCTGATAAAACTACACTAGATGCAATGCCCACATTTGAAGCAACCTTTAAGGCGTAGGTTTTCAACCCACGGGTCCCACAGCCCACAGGGGTCCATGAGTGACCACTAGGGGTCCACGGAACACCCTGAGAAATTGCAACTCTGGCAAAATATATTTTTAGGTCTGCTGTTTGATCATGATATCCCTAATTACAAACCAGCATTGGATATTCGTTTTAATTGTGGCAGATTACTCGTGCTGTTCAGGTGTTGTCCGCTCATCAACCTTCATTAACATTACACTGTTCCAGTGGTTATTGTGAATTGTTATGATTAGTGTCCAATTACTGCCAGTCACTCCCTGATTGGTATCATCTGTTCAGTTCAATGACTCAACTTTGATCACTTGCCTTACTTCACTGCTTCCATCTCCTCGCTGGTCCGCTCTGTTATCTACCTCTTCTAGGGTGAAAAATCTTGATGTATTGGATAGCAGCCTAACACTTGAATCTCAGGTGCTGGCCATGGTCCAGAGTAGTTTTTACACCTACAAAACATCGCCAGGATTAACCCCTGATTCCCTTGGGTGGTCTGCCATCACTAGTTTATGCCTTTGTGACATCACAGCTTGATTACTGCAATACCCTTTAACTGGGCTAATCTTCACCACCCTACGGCTGGTGTAGATGCAGCAACCAGGCTGTTGACTGACCTTCCGAGGTAATGTCATGTCGCCTGTGCTCGCGCTCTGCACTGGCTCTCTATTAGGTGGTGGATCACCTTCAGGATCGGCTTATTGACCAATAAAGCCTACATGGCTTGTGGCCGATTAGTTGCAAGACCTCTTACAGCCCTCACCCTTCTTGCCCCCTCCGGCATCCGAAGAGGCCTCTAGTGATTCCCAGGGTTTATTTAAAATCATCATCTGGTACTCAGGCTTTTCAAATTCACTGCTTTGATTGCTTAGGGACATTAGTGTTAGTGCATTCAAGAGGATTTGAAGACTTTTTTTTTTAATACTTTGATAACTGAATAAGAGTAAAAGCTTTTCTCTCCTTTTAATTTATTAAGCTTCGGTTTTATATCTTTTTATGTATATTTCACTGTAATTTTGTTTAAGTTATCAGAGCATTTGTAAAGCACCTTGAGTTACAATAAGGTAAGCGCTCCAACAAATAAATAAACTAAACTAAACTTATAGAAGATATACAGTTGGTACATAGTGTGAAGGGTCCAACTGTAGAATATAAAATTAATATTTTGTAGAACTCTAGCATAAAGAATATGATCATACAAAGATACAGAAGATGAATAGATTATGCACAGTGTGGTGCCCGAAGGTGGTAAGAAGGATGTTAACGTGTGCTGGGTTTCCACATCAATAAAAGGGGCAATAAAGCAGACAATGTCGATGACACCAGTAACTCGCACACAAATTACTAACACAGGTCCAAAAGGGGTGGATGTTGCCACCAGACAAAGAGAGGCGAGAGCCCAAAATAGATTCCAAATACTTCACGGTTTTATTTATACCAAACCAAGGAAACAGTCGGCAGAGGGACACTTACACTTATTTTCACTCTCCTGTACAAGCAGAACTCTAAAATAAATGGCTGTAACAGCTCCACTTTATGAGTGGTCTACACTCTATAATCAAGCAAATCACTATATAATCCTTTCAATACTACCCTGAGGTGCACCTCTACCTAAAGCCTATTACCTGAGTACTCCACTTTAAGGAACTCTATAGTATAATGCTGTAAACTCTACTTCAGTCATAACAGGCAGTTCATGCACAGATAAGCTTTCTTTGTCATGGAGAAGAAATTGGGTTGCAGGATAAAACACAAGGGGAACACTTGGATGACTGGGCTAACAACTAAGGGACTGCAGAGAGGATTTTGTACAGGCCATGAGTCTCTCAGCCACACCCCACCTCTCTAGGGTTGCCAGACTTGTTAAGAGCAAAGCAACGATTCTCTCGGCTCAGAACCCACTAAGGGCCACTGGAATTGAGACAACTAAACCTGGCCACAGCCTTCTTCCAGACTGCGCGTAAGATGAAGAAGAAGATGATGCTGACCATCTGGCCCAAAGTCCTCTTCTGGACTTGCCAGGACACAAGGAAGAAGAAGAAAGTGCTGACCAACTTGCCCAAAGTCCTCTTATGGACTACCAAAACATGAAGAAAGAAGAAGAAGAAGAAGAAGAAGAAAGAAGAAAGAAAGAAAGAAAGAAAGAAAGAAAGAAGAAGAAGAAGAAGAAGAAGCTGACTAACCAGCCCAAAGTCCTTTTCTGGACTGCTGGGACATGATGAAGAAAGGAAGTCTGTGAATTGGAAGCACCAACAGGGTTCTGGGCACCAAGGCGACGAGCCAAGGACTACATAAAGTAAGAAACAGGACGATGCTACAAAACACTGTGGCAGAAGATCTGGATAGCACTTCGATATGGACAACAAAACAAGAAAGCGGACAGTACCTTTGTACCAGGCCAGGCCGTACTTTGGGGAAACTTTGAAGAGCGAAAAATAATAAACAGGACATTGCAAATGACTGCAGCACAGTTCCTTGAAGATCTGCTGCTGGCTGCTTCAAGGATGTACTGGAGACAACTTCTGGAGTACTTTGAAGAAGATTGATCTGGATACCAATGGTGAACAGATTCTGGAAAGCTCTGGAAGGCTGATTCAAACACCTTCAACTTGGAAGGCTGGCAACAAAGCAATACTTTCTGGCACATTCCTGCTTGTAGCAATAGTTGCATGCAAAATAAAGTATCAGTTCTCACTGCAGTGGTCTCTTATTCAGTCTTAATATTCAAACCACAGTAAATGTACAGGCAATTCACTTTTCTGATGGAACCCTAGCACTGGTGAACCTAACTAACAGGGGTTCCCCTGACTAAATCGAGTTCTTCCTGTTACTGTGACTCTGTATGGCTAGCTAGACTCCCCTAAACATCCGGGGTCATGAATGCTGCTCGGCTCCTATAACACCCTAGGGAATCAAAATGGCTAGCAGTGGGCCTAAATTGCCCCTTACAAGAACTGGGTGGGCCTGACTTGCCCCTTTACACAGTGATGGGCCTAACTTGCCTTTAAGAACTGGTGGGTCAGGCCGGCCTGGTGGCGCTTGAGGGTTGGCGCTGAACACCACACCTCGTGCCACGCTGGCGACCTGGGTTTGGGAACAGACTCAGGTCGGAGGGTTGCGAGGGAAGATCAGGATTGAGCATCCGTAGACTGCTCTTCTGATCCTGGGAAGGGCTGGGAAAGCCACCATGCTGTAGTGGCCCCTGGGGGCTCAGGGGCACTACATGCCGGTGTGTATCTAGTGGAAGGAGCACGGCAGATGTCAGCATGCTATGCCTGGAAGTCATGGCACGTCTGACTCCAGTGGGCACAACCAGGTGGAAAATGGCTGGGTGCAACCATGCAGCTTGATGGCGCACCCTGCCTCACTGGGGGACTCTCATGGAATCACACTGGGGTGGTCGGGGCCGGTCCAGCTGGGCAGGGTATGGGAGGCGTGCAGTGAACTGGCGACAGCCGCATCACATCCCCATCATGTGAGTGAGCCTGGAGTTCTCCCGCAGGCAGAGCCGGCAGCTGGATGCCCATGCCGGTAATTGCCGCAGCAAGGCAGAAAAAGAAAGATGTGATATAAAAAAAAAGAACTGGTGGGCCTTGACTTGCCCTGTGGGTCCTGAACTGTCCTTTTGCCCCTTTAAATACACATGTGGGCCTGTATTGCCCCTTTAAGAATTGGGCTTTGCTTTGTCTGGGCCTTTAAGATCACTGGGCCTTTTCTGGGTGAACCCCTTTCAAATAAACATTTGGGCCCCTCTGGACAGCTGTGTCCCTTTAACACTTTGAGCTTTTCTGTACAGCTGTGCCTCTAAATCGTGACCTCTCTCTTGTAACTCTGGCCCCTATTAACACTCTGGGCCCTTTTAGTTCTGCCCCTGCAAATACACTGGTGCCCTTTTTAAACACACTGGTCTTTTCCTGGGTAAGCCCTTTAATTATGCTGGGCTTCTCTTGAGCTGTGCCTCGTTTAATCAATCTGGACCCCTTTTAAATTCTAGGCTGGCTTGGGCTGAACTGTCACTCTTCACTGCCCAACCACGCCTCTTTAATAAATATTCATGCGCTTCCTGAGGATTCCCTTTGCTGTCCTTCCCTGTGGTAGCTACACCCTCAAGGCTTTAATTATTTAAATGAGAAGCCCTGGCCAGCCCCTTCACGGCACTCAGAAGTTTTTCCTTCGCCTGGTGCAAACTATTTAATTAAATAAATTCACTTTTCTTTCTCTTTCAGGGCGGTCAGTACATTGTAGTGTGCTGCCGCTAACTCCTAACCGCGGAAGCAGGAGCTGAAGACAGGAGGTGGGAGGTGCGGTCTGGAGAGGAGGGAGCTTTCAGGCAGTTGCAGGACGACCGGGACCTAACAGAGGTCCTGGGACAGCATACCATGAGGCAGCAGCGTGATCGCTACCACCGGGAACCCAACACTTGATTTTAAATTTAAAATAATAAGACCGGCACCAAGCGCCTCCCGGGACAAGCGGAATGTCGTTTCACTTCACAGGGGGCTCGGAACGGCACTGCAGACCGGACACTTCACTGGTACATTTTTCAGTGACTGGAGGCAGGAGGTACACAGCAAAGCACTCAGGGACAGCTTCAGCCCTCCTGGCAAGCCTTTCTCATTCCTCCTCGCTCTGTGTCCTCACTCCTCCAGAGTCACCATGATTCTCTCCAACAGTAAATTATTTTTTAAACTGCAGCACACTCTATTCTGGTTCTGAAGGCACAGCAGGTGCCACACAGTGAAGCATTCCATTAGCTCAGCTCAACATTCCATTAGCTGCAGCATGGCAGAAAAGGCTTATTTTGTGCATTATTTCTAAGCCATTTACGTTATTTCTGGCAGGCTTTGTACAGAGATTTGTGTTGGCATTTCAAACTGGGCACCTGGGCATTTCTTGGGCACCTGTTTACTGTATTAATGCACCTATAGCCGAGCAATTTTCTATTCTTTATTTTTCTGTGGTGCCCCAACTCTGGGGCACTACAATAACTCTATGGTTATTAAGGTCACGTACAGATAAGTAAATATAGTCAGTCAAATGATTAGACACTCGGTGTCTGCCGCAAAGTGCTTACTAACAAGTCCACATTGACCCAGATGGGGACATTTATGGACAAGCTACTACAAACATGTAAAGCAAGTCAAAATTAGTGCTCCTCACCCTATTATGTTTCCTGTTTTGACCGGCTAATGCATTTTATTCTGCACTGATTACCACTCTACATTTGGCAATACTGTAGCATGGAGCAAGAAGTTCTTCGCTACTCAAATTTCTAGCTGCATCCAGTGCTTGATTCAGATTCTCCACCCCATGCCTTCTTTCATTAAATCTAATTTTCATTTCTTCTGCTTCATGCTCAAAGGTTTCAAGGTCAGAGCAGTTACATCAGAGTCTAAGGAAATGGCTAAAGAGTACAGAATCCAGCAGATGTCTCTGATGGGAGGAGTTACCATGCAGTAAAGAATTTGTTGCCTTTTTCTGTAAGCTTTTGACCATACATTAGGAAAATCCTCGCTATCCAGTGTTATGTCTGGAAAGTTTATTTCTTCCTTACTGATGTCAGATGTAAATTTTAGGCTGAGATTATTTACATTCAATTATGCAACATATTCACAAGCTTCCTGTTCTGCTCCTTCCTCAAATAATGTCATAAATAAAGCAATGCCATTTTATTATTTATCTTGTGGTGGGGATTTATTGCTTCATTGAAAACACAGTTGTCTTCCCACAATCCCATGAACAGATCTGATATGTGGAGCCATGCTGGCCCCATAGCTGTTCCACACATATCTGTAAGAAGTACTCATTTTTGAAAATGAAGTAATTGTGGGTTAACACAAACTCTAAGAGCTGTTGATAGGAAGTCAACTGATGTGTTTACGTTTTGTTACAAGAAGTGTTGTACTGCAGCCAAACCATCATGTCTGACTGATGTGTCTACACTAGTGACGTCAACACCCAGCCAGACATAATTGTTTTCCACTGAAAGTCATTAAACTTTTCTAGCAAATTCATTGCATCTTTAAGATACGAACTCGGTGAAGTAACTTTGTTCTGAAAGAAAAAAAATATGAACTGTGCTACTTTTTAAATGGCTGTGGGTGGAGCCTACAGCTGTTTGCTTTAGGTCCTAATCACGGCCCGACTGTGGCACGCTTCCATTGGACTTTTAAAAGTATCATTCGAAAGTCCAACAGAGCTTGGAACATTCCACCACAGTCAATCGCTATGAAGTAACACCTGCATTATTTTGGTTGTTACTTCTGCATTCAAGGGACAAGAACTGCGCGTCGCGGTTCCAATGGCGCCACCATCTTGAGAATGGCAGCATGCCATTCACGCTACTATGCATGGCGAGATGCGTGCGCGAGGTTGCGGTCCACCACCGCCCATTTTGGAGATAGCACTTGGCAGCGCCCTTGTCCAGAGCTTTACTAGCTCGCCACAGCTGTATCGACGCTTGGCTAGATTTTTGTTCTGGGACTGTTAGTGATACCACACCTGACACAAATAGGCCTTTGTAGGTGGGTCCACCAGAACTCACTGGCTCCCCCCTTCTGAAACCCGACAAGCTCACTCCTTTAAACTGGCCTCAAGGAACACCTCCTTCATTTAGATAGATGTAAATGCTGACTGCAGGTTGTTGACATGTGATGAAACAGTTGTATCTGTTTTCTACTGGCTGCACTTTGTTGAAAATATTTGTCTACATAGTTATTTCTTTCCTTTAAAATCTTGTCATGCGACACTGCCTCGCTACATGTTCTGTATCTATTGACTGATACAGTAATACTTTTAATCTGTAATAATGTTGCAAGTATCACTCCTTGTTCTGCCTGTAATTAATCATAGAAGCACAGACATAGAAAGGCGGAAAAGGGGCCTTTGAGCTATCCAGTCTGCCCAACCTACCTAGTCTTTGAAAAAGGATGCGTAGATCCGAAACATGTCAGACTGGTTGGAGCTTGGAAGCTTTTGAAGTTAATAAAAATATGGACTGAAGTTTTCTCTATTGTATTCTTGGCATCCCAGTTTCAGGTTTGTGTGTGCTGGAAACCTCTGTGGACACACCACCCTACCCAACTATTCTGCCTTGCCTTAGTGGCAGTCCTCCCCTTGTTTCTGCCCCTCCCCCACCTTCTAACTACATCCACATGTCCATCCCTTCCCTGCTTGAAGCTACTGGTTAATTTGGCCTGTACTACTTCCGCTGGTAGCTCATACCTCTTGTCCACTACCCTTTCCGTGAAAAAGTGCTTACAGGCTTCCTTTTGAATTCACCCCTCCCACCACCAGCCTTTGAGAATTCCTCTCATCCCTGTATTTGAAGTCGAGAAGAGTTTCTTGGCATCTACCCTATTTGTCCTGCACAGGTAATTGTATTATAACCCCCCACACACACACACACTGGCCCTTATTTAACCCACAGGCACGCCTCCCATAGTTTAGGGGAAAAGAGGGTGGGGGTTACATTGTGCCACCATAGACAAGGTGGAACATGCAGATGGAGTAGAAATTATAAATACACAAATCAAGTGCTGCTACTACGACACACCTGGTGGGACCAATATCATGGCCACAACCCTGGTCCCGGGAGAAAATGTTTACTCAGGGCTATGCTAGGTTTGCACTTCTGGACAGGGTACCCAAGTAACTCCACACACACACAGGAAGCAATAACAAATGTCCAAACCAGGTTGGGATTCTAGAGTGTGGCTTTATTCCGTAACAAAGTTGGAATAACACAAAGCAAAAACGGACCCCAAGGGTTACACACATGGTAATTTCAGACATCTGAGTTAGAACACCAAATTCCCATATTGCATTGGATGACTGTAGAACTTGTGGACTAGCCACCTGTAGGATACACACTTTCTCCTAGAAATGGCACATATGGCCATTACTTGGTCACGTCCCATATGGCATAGGATAAGGTGTGGCACTCAGACCACAACAGAGCACTACAGGCTCCAAACTCTAGAGCCCACATACTAGGGGTAAACTGGAGAAAACCCACTCACTGGGGTAGAACTTTCTTTCAGGCATTAGCCACATACACTGGCAGAAAAGACACAGGTGCCCTTCAGAACCTGGAGTGATAAACTGGTCACTCCAATGGGGGTCTCCCACATTTTGTTTCCAAGTTCATACTCTGCCATCCCTCTGAAAATGCACCTCACACTGTACCAAAATGTACTGAAGATGCTCTCTAGAAATGTATTTCACACTTAACATCCTCACAGGACACCACAAGGGTGTCAAAGGTAAAAATTTTGTTCACTTGGACGGTCACATACTGGACTCCACAGAGGACAGCCAACTCAAACTGTTTTAGGAGACAGGGTCCCTCGGTCAGAGAATCCACCCTTAAAATGCAGATACACCTGGGCAGTCTCAAACAAAACAAAGTACTCACAGAAGTTGTCACACAAGACAGCTTCGCCAATGTCCTGAAGGATCAGGGATTGCCCCAACATCCTGGCAGCCTGCTCCAGCCCTCCTGGGACGAAACACTGGACAATCCCGGAGCGGTTTCCACCACTTAAAGCTAAAAGATTGCAGTACTCCATTTTCTGAGAAGGAAAACAAACGAAAACACTGCAGCTGTATATCAGAGTTGCTGCTGGAACTGCATGCAACTACACTCGGCAGACTCCATCCACCCAACTCACTACAGAATTCTGTCTCCCCCATTTACAGCAAGTGGCTGTGGCTTATGCAGCTACAAGAGTTTTAAAATGATATCACCTCTCCAGCTTCCAGCTAAGACCAGAAGCAGAGGGGACAGAGTGAAATCTATTTACTGGCAAATCACTAGCTGCCTTCCTGCCTACCACTAATTCTAATGAGATTCTAGTAATCCAGGGAACATGGGGTTACAGTATGTCTAAATCATGTCTCCTCTTCTCCAGGGTATACATGTTTAAGTCCTCTGCCTCTCCTCATACGTCAATTGTCCTAGGCCATGGGCCATCTTAGTTGTCCTATACTGTACTGCCTCCACCTTGCTGCAGTCTTTCTTCAGGTGTGGGCTCCACTACCCTGTGCAGTATTCTAGGTGTGGCTGCACCAGTGACCTGTACAGTGGGAGGTCCCATCCCAGCATTCTGCTTGCTTTGCACACTACTCTTTTGCAGTGTGCAGATGTTTTTAGGGTCTCCAATACTGTCAGTGCTATCCATGGCTTTCCAGCACCACCATCCCATTTCATATTGTACCCTTGGGTTCCTTTTCCCATTATTGAAAACTTTACATTTTTACCATTGATGTTCAAGTGCCAAATCTTTGACTAGCTCTCCAGCACATCCAGACTCTCCCTTACTTCCTTCTCCCTTCCCTTGTACAGATCTTTGTGTTGTCTGTGAAGAGACAGGCCTTACAGTACATTGGTGTCTTCACCTATGTCACAGATGAATATACTGAAGAGAACCAGTCCTAGTACCAACCCGAGGTACCCTGCTTGTCACCTTCCTCACCTCTGAAAACTCCCATTGACTACCACACAGTATGTTCTACACCTCAGCCAACTCTCTCTATCCAGTTTGCCATTTTAACTCAACCCCAAGGTCCCTAATCTTCTTGACCAGCCTATTGTGGGGGCACTGACTGAAAGGCCTTGCTGAAGTCTAGGTATACTATAACAACTTACTGCCCTTGGTCTGCTGCTGTGGATACCACGTTGAAGAACTTAACCAGATTTGTCTGGCTAGACCTTCCTCTTGTGACCCCCTGCTGTCTGTGATTCTGCAACCTGTTCTCTTTCACAGTCCACAGACCTTCTCTGAGTAGAGGCTCCATAATTTCCCCACAACAGATGCCAAGCTGACTGGCCTATAGTTCCCTGCTCATCACTCTTCTCATTCTTGTGCAGCAGAATCACATCCGATGTCCTCCAGTCCCTAGGAACTGCCCTGTAGCCAGTGAGCAATGAAAAATGTCTGTGAGTGGCCCTGCTACTTCTTGTAGCATCCTTAGCGTAAGCTGTCAGATCCTATAGATTTATTTTCAACCTTGCTAGCTTTTCCAACATCCTTTTCTATGTTCTCTGCACAGTTCCCTCAGCCTTTTGCTCCCTCCTTTTCTAATCCCACATTCTGGCAGTGGCCCATCCTTTTCCACAGTTAAAGACCAAACTAAAATAACTGTTCAGGATCTCTACCTTCCCCTTGTTCCCCTCTTCCCATGCCTCATTGTTCTTCAGCCTCACTGTACCCTCCTTGACTTGGCACTTCCCCTGCCGTATAGGGAATAATGCGCATCCTTTTTCACCCCATTGCCAACCAGAGCACTGTCTCCACTTTGGCCTTCCCAGTGTTGGAAATGGAAAAAATTCACTGGGGAACCCACTACCTTTGATGTTGGATTAAACAAACCTGACTGAAGTCTGGGGACACGTTTCCTCATTGTATGTTTCATTTTACACTTTGTTAGTCAGGCTTTTTCATGTTTACAATTTAGCTATTGTTTAGCTCCTTTACATTTTTATTTAGTTTTATAGTGCTATTAGGGGTACATTTATAGCACACAAGAGTAGTCCTTCCCATTTTCCTCCTGGAACTGAGGCAGGTTTTGAATTTCACTCTTGGAACTGAGTTCCCCAGGTCCCCCCACCCCCATTTCCACCACTGGACCACCTTCACTTTCCTGGTGGTTTCTCTTGTTGTTTTCAAATACTTTACCCTGTCTTCTTCCTTTGGCTACCCTTATACTTAGAAAATGCTTTAAGTCTGGCTGTTACTGCCAACTTTACATTAGCTGTAAACCCACTGGCCCCTTGGCCATTTTCCTTCTAAACTGTTCAAATTGAGCTCTCTGCCACGTCCATCATTGTCTTTTAAATGCTAACCACTTTTCTTCTGTGCCCCTACCTTCACCATGTCCTTCAAGCTTTTCTTTTTTTTTTTTAACAAATTTTGCCAAAGTTCTCTTTTACGTTGGCTCATGCATGTGCAGCCAACATATTGCAGTAGTAGCAGATTTGAGGCACGGTCACTGTTAGGTGAATGCAGAGGTACGCATCAGCAAGTCGTCCCTCATTCCCAATCAGGCAACATGCAGGTGCCACATCCATAGCGTGGCATGTGGCCACCAGATCTAGCACAAGGTCCGCTGCAATGAGGCGAGAATCCTCATGTAGGCGTGACCACAGCATGCCTCCCAGCGTGACGCAACACTGCCGCTGCCTGTCAGAATGCCGGCGGGGCAGCCCACTCCCCACTGGCATAATAACCCCTCCATTTACAATGTATGCAGAGGGGTGCCCAATCCCTCTCAGCATCATGCACGCCCCCAACAGTTTTCTTTGCTGACAGAGGCCCCAGTCCCGTCTGCTTCAGTACCCAAGTGATGTTGTCTGAGGAGCCACTCTCCGCCGACATTATATAACCCCCGCTTTTTGTTGTGTGCTGACGGGGTGCCCAATCTCATCAGCCATAGCTGCTCCCCAAAGCCTGCTGGCACGCTGGGAGCCCACCCCAGCATGCCACATGCCCTGTTAAAAAAATAAATAAATAAAATGGTCCCACAATGTTTTTTTTTTACCCTGTCAAAAAATAAAAAGCAGTTCGTCGCCCATCTCCCTGCCCCCTCCTACAACCAGCACCCACTGCAAAACACCATCTCCCCACCCCCCACTCCATGACTTACCTCTGGAGTCTGTCATGATGATCTTCAGTGGACCGGGAACACGTCTGCACTCTTCAAAGCTGACTGCGAACCGAGGAAATGTCGATAAGCTGTATAATGGAATAAATAGGGGGTTTCAACTCTGATGCATACCTCAGGCATTTTTTGTATTTGCAGATGTTCAACATGGGGCTTTTGGGACCCTCCTCCTTGAATTCTGGCACTGTTGTGGCATTAATCAGCCTCAAAGGTGATTTCACAGTCACTCTGGCGGAATCACCTTTTGGGACCGATTAACAAAATGACAGTGTCAGTGTTTATTAAGTGGGCTCTCAAAAAGCCAATGTTGCAGATTTGGTGGAAAAAATCCCAAAATGACTATTTTACGAGCATGCATTGTGCAGTTTCCACACACGCTCATAACTTCATGAATTTGTAATATTTTCCTCCAGATTTTCAAAATTGGCATTTTCCACACCACCTTATGAACAGTACAGCTGTCATTTTACATATCCTGGCTGAAATGTGTTTCACACATCGGCGCGAAATAAGCGATCGCTCTGGAAAATCGGTTTTGAGGACATTTCAGGAAATGGCGGTGACACTGTTCATGAGCAGAAGTGCTAAAATGCCTATGTTGAAAATTTAGTGATAAAATTACTGTGTTACAAGTTATTTTGTGCAGTTTCTACGCAGCCTTGTAACTTCACAAATTTTACTATTTTCAACACACTGACATTTATATATATATATATTTTTTTTTTTTTTAAAACACACACCCTCACCCACCCACCCACCTTCTTAAAAACAGTACAGCTGTCATGTTTACATCCTGCCCTAAATGTGTTTTTGCACCTGTGGCACACAATGGCATGGTCACTGTGCGAAATCAACGTTTGGACACATTAACAGAATCACACTGCCACTGTTCATGATGGGAGGTCTCAAAATGCCTATGTTAAAGATGTGGTTAAAAAAATCCCAAAATAATTGGATTAGTGACGTGTGTTGCACAGTCTCTATGCATGCTCATACCTTCACTAATTTTTCATATTTTCACTCCAGATTTTCAACGTTACCATTTTTTTACATCTCCTCATGAACAATACAGTTGTCATTTTGCACATCTTGCCCAAAATGCATTTTCGTCCTAATAATAGCCAAATGGCATAGCCATGATACAAAACCACCTTTCAGCTAACAAACTGATAGTGCTGCTTTTCATGAGGTGGGCTCACAAAAAGCCCATGTTGAAAATTTGGAGGAAATACTAACATGCCTACGGGTGTTAGAGTTTCAACTGTAGCACCCCACCCTGTAGAGACTGACAGGCATCAGGGTGTGACTTGGGATCATCATAGAAACAGACTTTGACGGCAGATAAGGACTGCTTGGCCCACCCAGTCTGCCCATTTCCCTACCTACTGGATAAGCTGCAGATCCTAATTAACCAGCAGCCTACTTCTTCCTACCCCCACCCCCAGAATTGCCTTATGACTATCCCATGCATGCTTGAATTCCACCACTGATTTTGACTCCACAACCTCCTCCGGAAGGCCATTCCATGCATCCACAACCCTCTCTGTGAAATAATACTTCCTTAAATTACCTCTGAGCCACCCCCATCTTCAAATTGTGCCCTCTTGTTCTTGCACACCTCTTTTTGAAAGATGCTACCCTCTTGGACTTTGATTCCCTGAGGTACTTGAAAGTTTCTATCATGCCCCCTCTCCCTCCTTTCCTCGAGGCTATACATATTAAGCTCCTTAAGTCTCTCTTCATATGTCTTCTGGTGCAGACCCTGCACCATTTTAGTTGCCCTCCTCTGGACAGTTTCCATCCTGTCTATGTCTTTGGAGATTGGGTCTCCAGAACTGCACACAGTACTCCAGATGGGGTCTCACCAGCTGTCTGTACAGAGGGATAATAACTCCTGTTTTCTACTGGTGATGCCTCTCCCTATGCATCCCAGTATCCCCCAGCCCTCCCTTGCTGCCCTCACATTGCTTGCCCACCTTTAGGTCATCTGATATGACTACCCCAGGTCCCTTTCCATTTTGTTGTTGTTAGTATCTCACCCCCATATGTGTATTCTTCCCCTGGGTTTTGTTTCCCAGGTGCATTACTGCATCGGCTGTAATGCTCACACCATTCCACCCAACCCCACCCTGCAGCCAGTGACAGACACCGTGGTTTGCCTTGCACTGTTAGGCCACAAAGTTCACCTCATTCTCTATACTGCACCCACCTCAGCATATTTCTTTATGGAATGGGGTAAGTATAATGCTCAAAGACCCCAAAGCACCCGACACTTGTCAGTGTCTACAGGGTAGAGTGAAGCAAATGGCATGAAGCGTTATAGCGACAACCCAAAGGCACACCTCAATGCCTGTCAGTCTCTACAGGGTGGGGATGGGTTGGCGTCATTTTAATACTTCACTGGCATTCCTATTATGCATCTTTAATGCCGGCACTACCAATGCCAATGCCAGTGAGACAACATTCAGCCTTGACAAATGCTTATTTAAATTCCCATATCCTTATTCCTTTTGTCCCTTTGCCTGTACTCATCTGGACATCCAACTCTGCTGTCCTGTGGTTGCTGCAACCAGGTGGTTCCTGGACTGATGCATTCAGAATCCTCCCACTGCTGGTGAGCACAAGATCCAGCAAAGCCTTCTCTTTGTTGGGCCCTGAATTAACTGCTCTAACAATGCTTCCTGGCAGCATCCACCAGAAACTGATTCCTAGTACCGGCCTACATCCAGCATACCGAAATCTACAACTACCACCATTTCCCTAGACTAGCTGCCCTCTTCATTGGGTCTCCCAATTGTCTGTCTGCCCCTTGATGCTGGCCCAGTGGCCTGTAGACCACCCGATCCAGATTTAATTCCACTATCCTGTTACTATTAGTAACCACAGACTTTCAATTCATTCGACCCTCCTAGGTTACTTTTTTTGTTGTTGCTTCAGTCCCATCCTTAACATACAGTGCTACCTCCTCCCTGCCCTTTGCCCTATTCTTTCTGAACAGACAGTAGCCTGATGTGGTCACGTCCAAATCACGGCTTGAGGTTGAACACATCTCTGTTACCACCACCAGGTCATGTCCCCGCTTCATGACCAGTGCCTGAAGTTCTGGCATTTTGTTGCCCAGACTCCTTGTGTTCACACATACAGTTTTCCAACATTCCCCAAATCTCACTTTTGCCTTTTCAGGATCTGCTGAGCTTATCAGTGGGAGGAAGCCAACAAGGCTCTCCTTGTTTGTGACTTCTTGTGTGCCTTGCCATTCCGACTCCAGTCTGACATGAGAGAGACTTACAAGTTTCTACATGGAGTAAAAGGGCGGTTAGCAGGAATCATTCAGTGAATCAAACAGTGAGATCAGTTGGTGGGGGCTGTGGGCAGTGGGGGCAGCATCAGTGCACAACACTGAGCTGCACTCGAGCAGACTTGATAGGCCATTAGGCCTTTATCTGCTGGCTTTATTGTATGTTTGTATTCACAATGAGCACAGACATGGGAATAAGGGAGAACTCCATGAAACTGATGGGTAGGAGATTTAAATTTAAATAACAGTTGGCTTCAGTCAACAGTGGCTGATTGGCTTGGCATTAGTTTAAAGAGTGTCTTGCCTTTTTATTTTTTTGTGAGCTGCTCCTCCACCCGGTCACAGACCCTCCTAATCCCACGTCCCACATTAGCTGCAGCTCTCAATACCCTCTGGCTTGCCCCAGGGTGGGGTCATGGCACCAGCCCCTATAGTGTCAGGAATGTCAGAATAGGTAAGGAAGCCGCCTGGGAGCGATCGAAGCAGAGGCCGCATCATGTAGGCGGTCAGCAGCTGCTGTTTGTGATCTATCCCAGGAGTGCGGATGTGCAATGAATCCAGGATCCACCGCCTCAACATTCTGGCGCTGATTGCTTAAGGAACCCCTAGCCTCTGCCAGGGGTCCATCAAGCACCGGACACTCACCCCACCTCCCGGAGAAGGAGAGCAGTCCATGGGATGCTCAATCCTTCTCCCCTGGCCGATCCGCTGACTCCCGGGTCCATTCCTGAACCCGGGTGACCGCGTCGCAAGCAGAAATCCAATCGCTGCGTCGGCAGGCCAGCTTGAGTCTCTCTTCTTAACCAATAAGCTTAAACTATTAGATTTACAACAGTTATGCTAAATGTTAGTGTTTTCTGTTATTTTTACTTTATTTTTATTACTTTCCTCTGTTGTTGGTCAAATAGATATTTCAGATAATGCAGTACATATTTGATGGAGTCTTTCAAAAGTTTCTGTCTCGAACTGACCTCAAAATTGCTGGTTGTGACACCACTGTCTATTATTGTGAGTGCTACATCACAAATGACAAAGCAGTTGGGGACAAGCGAATACATTTTATACACACTTCTTACAAAACCTGGCAAGATGTTTCTAAACCCTAGAAAATAAAATAAAAATACAAACAGTTATTCTCTAGTGAATGGTAATAGCTGAAACATCATGTTTATGAAAATACATGCTGAAGCACAGGTTACTCTTTAGTGTTTAACAGCCTGACCCTCAGATGCGGGTGGGGTTATGCTTAGAGTGAGCGTATCCCACCATGCCTTTCATGCCAAGGACCATGCAGGGATGGGTGCAATTCATGGTCCTGCCCCCTCTGGCATGGAGCCCCTGGTCAGGGCAGCAGGTGGCACCAAGGGTGCTTCTACTGGGACTCCCGGCATTCAATTAGATGCCAAGCTCGACTCTACAGCTAATCAGGCCTCGTGAACAAGGATGTGGCTGAGCCGAGAGGGCACATAGTCGATAATGTTGCCCATTGGCAGAAGTAGTAGCAACACACTTCACGGCACTTTGTACCACAGTAATCACTTCCAGGATGTGGCATATGCACCACCCCTCGCAGGCACTTATCCTGACTGACACAAAGCAACTAGAGTGGATTAGGATCGGGTGCAGAGGGGCCAGATGCTGAGGATGGGTATGTAGAGCAGCATTTTGTGCACCCTAAATCCTCATAAACCCCCAAAGGTGTGGAAGGGGTGCTAGGCCTCTGAGGACTAGAACCGTAGTTTGTACAAGTCGGGATATAGGGATATAATAATGTAATGTGGTTGACTGGTAAAGGAGTGCAAAGTGTGGGTTGTGCTGACATAATGACATGGGTTTGAGCAGTGACTGACCAATCAGAGTGAAGGATTTTTCCAACCTATTTTATAAGATGAAGTACTACTCACTAAAACCAGCTAGTTCACCAAGACCAGAAGTGGAGCAACTCTTCCTCCTGCTATGCTCAGCCTTCAGCCTGTGCTACTAAGCTTCATCCATGCCCTGTAGAAAAGCATTTAAAGCAGCAGCAGATTCATAAGCAGTCGTTTCCTATAAAGCATGACTGGGCATACAGACTGACTACAACCTTTCAATGTTGCTGTGGCGTCTTCATCCAGAAAAATGTTTAGTTTTATACTTTCATTAGCTTTTACCAGCAAGAACAATATACATTTTCTTTTATTTTTAAATGGTAATCCATACAGAGTCAGAGTTCAATATAAAGTGCATCTTAGCCATACGAATATCAATCCAGTAGTATGTAACCATAAGACTAAATGTTAAGTCCCTGGATAATAAATGGGTGATAGTGGAGAATATTGGACCAGCACCAACCTACGCTATTAGTGTGAAAGCAAGTTACGCTACTGTCTTCAATCAATGGGGTTATTTGAGTTGGTGCTACGGTCCCAACACCCCCGTTAAAAAAAAACAAACAACAAAACAAGGCGAGTGTGGGGCGAAAACCGCCCAACTCAAACAAACACATCATCAACAGCAAAGCGCAAGCACGCTGTATTCACAAAAGTTTTATGCTACTACCGCGCGCTGGTCCGTACTCTCCACCATCGCCAATAAATGTCCAAAAACTATCCCTGTACATTTCTATTAGCTAGCTTACCCAGAATATGAATCATCATGAAAATGGAAGAATTGACAATTAATGACAGTGGTGATTGGGGGTCTGAACTTCCATTCATAGTTACTATTGTGACCACCTTAAAGAGCAACTCTGCACTTCAGCACGTGCCATCATAAATAAGATGTTTCAGCTGTTACAACTTACTAACGAGTGCATGTTTTTCATTTTCAATGTTCCTTTAAAAGATTTACAGCACATCTTGGTAGCCCATCTAAAACATCCATGTAAAAAACATTTGAAAACAACCTCTGTGATGTAAAACACCCATTTGCCTCTCCTCTGTTAACCTTACAGTGCCTTTGTTTATGACATCATAGTGCAGACTGTGATGTCACAAAACACCAATTGTGTGGTTAGCAGGGAGAGCCAGATATTTTGAAAGATTCATTAACATAAATGCTGCAGTATCTACGATATTTAATTAGACCAACAGCAGGAAAAGTAACAAATAACTAGAAAACAATAAAGTTAAAACATAATTGGTGTACATCTAGAGTTTTAAGCCTTTTGTTATAATAGAGTTGCTCGTTAAGCCTCAGCAACCAGGCGGCAGCTTACAGGCCATCTATCTCCCTTAAGCGGCCCGTACCAGGCCTATCTTATGGAATGACACCAGCGTCAGCCTCTATGATGTAAAACACCCATTGTCTCCAAAATTTATAAAACTGGTTAATCCACCCCGTAGTGACTGCTAAAGCTGTTCCATATGTTAAATCATAGTAGCCATCTCTTACCAGTGGGATAAGGAAAGAATCTGAGTTTTAAGCCAAAGATGGGAAATTTTTTGTTGTTGTTGTTGAAACAATATCAAAATACAGCTGCCCCCTGGCACAGTGGTAGTGCTACCACTTGGGATGCCAAGCAACGAGGGTTGGAAGAGAGTCCTGATCACTGAGAGCCATATGCAATATTAGCTTATCCCAAGAACGAAGATATTATCTAGTTAGGCATTCGTTTGCAAACAATACACTGCAAAACTCAGAGTGAAATATTGATAGTTATAGTTCCCAGATGCTGAAAAAATCCTAAGGGGAGATCGCCCATCTATGGAGTTCCGTTCTAATTTACTGTGTCAGCGGCTCATAATTTAACAATTCCACATGTTCCAAATTCTGCGGAATATATGTCCCTAAATATCCAAAAGCTCCTAAAGGGTATTTCTCTTTTATTCCACTTGGAAGTTGCTAATTACACTGTAATATTGCTGTTGTTTTGTGCACTCATCTTAAAACCTGCCACCCGCTCAAACTTTTATCAACTCCACCAAACTACCTCTAGTGAGGTATTCAGGGACAACAGGGTCAGTAGTATGTCATCTGCATATAATGCAGTTTATTTATTTTTGCCATAAGGTTTCAATCTCTCCCATAACCAGGGGTGGCTTTTCTGCCCTGTCCCCACTTCCCAATGACGGCCGCCATCTCCCTGTGGCTTACCTGCTCTGAATTGTTCCCCCACGATTCACCTTCATGGCAGTGCCAGAGGACCATCCTCCACCCACATTTCAAAAGTTCTACCTACCACGGGATTTCTCATTGTTCACTAGATCTAACAGCAGCCACCAGGGCACAATATAAAGGGCAAAACAACGGGACAGGAGGCAACCCTGCTGTGGGAGAAGGGACTGAAGAGAGACCCTTTAATCTGAGATATGCATGGGAAATGAATAAATCCCTGTAACAGCTGGACAAAGAGTCCAGAAGGCCAAAGCGTGACAAGATCCCCCAGAGAAATCCTCAAGACATCGTGTCAAATGCCTTCTCTGCACACAGGCTAAACAGTACCATTGGACTTTTACCCTGGGTAACATAATCTAGGAGGTATAACAACATTCAACACACATTATCATGCATCTGGTGTTGTCATATAAATCTGGCTTGGTCTTTGTCCAAAATAGGAGGGAGAACAGTACGATCCACACAGGCTACTCAAACGGCCTCAAAGACCAATCACAATTTGAAGTGGAAATAGGGCAACATGAAGTTGGCAGTGATGGGTACTTGCCTGGTTTCAATATAGCAGAGATTGTGGCTACATGCCACATTAAGGACAGTTCCTTGCTGGATCTGATGGAAAGCGTGTTATTGGGAGACACTCAATTTTTGAAAATTCAGTTGATTGCCCATCCAGCTCTGGACATTTACCATTTTTGTGCCCCTTAAAACTGTTAAAACCTCTTCCGAAGTGACAGGTGCTGACATCTGTGACCTCTAGTTAACCTAGGGAGAAGGAGGTTCTGTAAATATTCCTCTGTAGCATCCCATGAAGGCACGACTGATCCCTATACAGTTCCCTAGTATATTACCATAATATCCGTGCTATGGTCCAAGCCATGCTGCAATCATCTGGTTCTGGGGTTCCAAAGCTGCAGCACACAGGACTGCCTTCTTACTTGCCCTGATCTGACTCACCAAGTTCCTGGCCCCCCCCCCCTCATGATAATATTGTTTATGATATGCTAATGGCTGCTACCCTCATATCTAGGATCTTCTAGATGTCTTGTTTGACTCCCTCTTCTGATATGCAACTGTATCATCTCCCTTAGTATAAAGAAGCTGCAAGGACTGCATCAATTCAGAAAGTTCCATAAGTTTTGCTTCTCTCTGGTGTATTTTCACTGCTGCATAGGTCACTTCCTCCTCACCTGAGGCCACTTTGAACGTGCCCCAGGGAATCAAAACATCAGAGACCTCTGCTGTATTATTATTCTGCAAAATGTGTCCCACCCTCTCCTTCATCAAGGTACAGAATTCCTCATCCCTTAACAGCGATACAGTATGTGTACTGTGATGGCTGAAATTTCAACCGCATCAGGTGCTCCGCCAGAAGTTGAATGGGCATCTCGTCAATGGCTCTGTCGCTGCTCGCACTGTTTTTTTTTTTATTATTATTTAACAAAATGTGTGTGGGGTTAGGAGGTCGTGAAGAACTGTCACCCTTGCTAGACCTCCCAACGCTGGGGAAATCCCCATCAATTAAAGTGAAAGTGCCGCTTGCAGGCTTGTTGTTCCTGCAGTGGCACATCTTAGGAGCCAGTTGTCACTGATTTTAAAAGGTAAACAGTTAAAGCTGTTGGGGTAGCTTGAGCTGAGGAGGCAGCAAGAGGGCTGGGCTGCAGCTCTCAGTGCTGATTGGTTATGCAGTCAAGCCAGTAAACTGCATGACCAATCAGCACTGCCCCTTAGCCATCCAGTCAAGAGGTCCCCAGGATAGTCACACCCCTGAAATGAGCATATAAGGAGACTGCCAGGGGCTTAAAGGCAGACAGGAGGAGAATCTGGAAGGAGTCCAGAGGATGGCACGGGTCATCTTGTCTAAACAAACACAGCATGGCACTATACCGTGCTGTCAAAACAACTCCCAGAAAAAAAAACACAGTGAAACACTTGTTTTCTGTTGGGGACTCCACACCCCCATAACGGGGCTGTGCCCCCAACCCCCATTAAAATACCTCCTCTGGTGGGGACATCTCGGAGACAGGTGAAACTCGGGCTGGGGAAAAAAAAAATTCACTAACCTAATTGAACGAAATAGAACCCCAGTCCACAGTCGCTCCATTGTCCTCCAAACACTGATGGCTCTACTCCGTGAGTCACGACAGCTGCTCGGCAGACAACTTTCCAGCAGAGCTCTTCAGAAACAGCTACAGCATCACTGCTACCGCTCCACACTATTTGTGTCATGCAGCATTGTGTACCCTGTAGCTGTTCTTCCATCGCTGTTTTCTGTTGCAAGTTTTGCCCTGCGGCATTCTAGATGCAACATATTGACCCAGTATGCCAGAGAAGGAGCCACTGGAGGGTACTCCTACAGAGGGGGGCCCACTACAGAAGAGCTCCCGATGAAGAAGCTGGATGAAGAAGGCGCCCGAGGAAAAGCTCGATGCAGAAGGGCTCCTGAGGAAGGAGCTTGATGGAAAAAGGCTCCTGGAGAAGGATCTTGATGAAGAAAACCCCAGGATGGAGCCTTGGGGACCCTGGAGGGTAACTGGAGAGCCCTGCCAGCCTGGTAGCCTTACTTTAAAAGTGGGCTTAAAGAGCTGTATCACTCAGGCTGGCAGCTGATTCTGTGCCCTCGCAGGTACCTGGTGGGAAACTCGGCTTGCAGGTCGGCTAGAGGTGCAGCATCTCAGGAGACTCAGCTAGCGGGTCAACTAGCCACGCAGCACCATGGGAGATTTGGCTAGCAGGTTGGCTAGTGGCAATGTACCCTCAGAAGACAACTAGCAGGGTGGCTGGTGGCAGAGCACCTTTGGGAGACTCAGCAAGCAGTGGAGCACCTTGGAAGACTCGGCTAGCAGCGAAGCATCTTTTTGACATCTAGCTAGCAGCAGCACCTTGGTACACTTGGCTAATGAGGGTGGACAGCAGCAGATCTCAGGCCTGTATTCTTTGCAATACTTGCAGCAGTCCTTGGGGAGGTTTTGGCACCAGGGAGGAGTCCTGGGGTGGCGGTGTGTTAAAGTTCTTTATTTCTAAAAGTTACAATGATAAAACAGTTCCAGTTATTTTATTGTTAAAAAGTTAGTAATAAGCCTCGTACAGTGATTCTTATTGCTTAGATTACAGTTACAAGCCTTATACAGTGATAACCCTTGAGTAATGAAGCTCTTGTATAGCGTTGCTGTTTATTTTCTAATAGTAAATTTATTTAACTACCTTCTGTCTGAGTCTGGATGGTTATTTTAGCAGGTTTGGTGTCCCTTGTAGTCTGTCTCTCTGACTGGTGATAGTGGTATCTTTTCAGGGAACAGTGCCTCTTGGTTGGTCCAAAAGCTTAGGCATTCTGTTCTTTTGTGACACCTAAGTTGGTCCAAAGGGTATCAAACCATTTGCTTCTAGATCCCCTCATTAAGGCACTTTTCATTCTTGCCAGTGGCTGGCTCCACACCACCTTTTAGGCATCCAGCTGTCGATTGAACAACCTGACATTGTTCCCTCAGTCAGTCTAGGCTTGCTACCTTTGGCTGAGGGTGGCACCACCAAAGAAGCCTCATGGTGGCGTCAACAGACAGGTATTAAAAGAAAACAAGTGCATTTTAGTAGAGAGAAAATCAATTTGTTACAGCATTAGGGTGCAGTTTCCTGAGATTCAGTTTTAAATAAACTGGCATATGATCAGAGAGTAGCGAGGGACCATACCCTAGATCTTGTACAGTTGAGATGTGCTCTGCCATGACCAAAAACAGTCTAGCCTCCCATAGCTCTATGTTGTGCTGAAAAATGGGTATAACCCTGTGAAGATGGGAATAATTGTCACCATATATCTACAAAACTCAGTTCATCTATTGCATACCACATTGTTTTTGAGCTGCAGTGCATAAATGCAGCTGTGTGGTACAGCCCAAATCTGAATTCAAAGTCATGTTCAAATACACTCCCATAATGAGCTGACCCTTAGAACATTGAGTAATTTAAAAATGTTCCACTTGGCTATCGGATCCTGGAGGAAAATAAACATGCATCAGAATCACCTGCACCTCATATAGGTGGCCAAGCATAAATACAAACCTACCCTAGGGATCCAGGATTCCAGTACATCAGGGAGAAGAGGGATATGGCGGAGGGATAGACAGGTTGAGAAGTGAGATGGGCAGAGAGAAGTGAAGAAAACAGTCTTCACTAAGGAGAAAGATGGTCCAGTACCTGGGGAGCACAGATGGGGAGATTGAATTCGACAGGGTGAGAAAAGAGGCTTAAAGGCCCTGAAGCTAGATTAATTCCCAGGATCAGATGGTGTCCATTCAAAGGTTCTGAGGAATTGGCATATGTGCTGGCAAGTCCCTGGCAGATCTGTTTAACACCTCACTGGAGTCAGAGAAAGTTCCTCTGGACTGGAAGCAGCACAAGTCATGTCACTATACAAAAGTGGGCCAAGTGATGACCCTGATAACTACTGACCAGTTAGTAGGACCTCAACAGTGGAGAAATTTATGGAAACCATTCTGAAAGAAAGACTGGTAAGCTTTCTGCAGAAAAATGGGCTCAGGACGAGAGGCAGCTTGGGTTTGTGCCAGGGGCAAGCAGTGGACACCCTGTATGTGGATTTCATAAAAGGCCTTTGCGTGGTATACTTACAGTATCCAGAGGCTGGGTTGCCCAACAAGCAGTACCCAGTCAGCTTTGGCCAACAGATGCAGTAACCAGCTACTACACCAGACAATTGCTCCCGAAGGTAAGGTAGTGGATGTGACAGAATTCTACCTTACCTTCTGATGCTCAGGAATGGATGACTGGATGGGGTTGCTGGCCAAGCTGCCCCAGTAGTGTGGAGGGGAATACCACTGGTAGCTCTGTCGGCGTGCTGTGCATGACCTGGGTTCTGGTCCAGGTCACATCCTTTAACACCCCCTTAACTCTTTTTAACTTACTCCGGGGTCTGCCCCTCTCGGAGTTAGATATATTAGTTATGGGGTATGGGGATCACGGTGTAAGTCCCCCATATGTAGCACTAGTTTCTGTAACATCCCTGAAATTTGTCTGTCGGGCATTAAAGTGATTCGGGACTGTCCATGTTGGGACGAAGCGTCGGCATATTGAGTTTAGGGATAACATAGTATATCCTTGAGTCTGTTCCCCACAGGTGATTAATCAGGAAGCTGGCCTGGAGGACATGGAGGTAGGGGAAAAATTGGTTATGTGGGTCAAAATCTGGCTGTAGGACAGAAATCAGAGTGTGGTGGTCAGGTGGGGTGGAAGTTCTCAGAAGCTAGGCTAGTCACTAATGGGGTCCCACAGGGCTCAGTGCTTGGTCCGTGTTAACATCTTCATCACCGATAGTGCTGATGGGATAAAGGTAAATTAAGCCTGTCTGTGGATAACACAAAGCTCTGTGGGAGAGGAGACATGGGGAGGGAAGGAGACAGGACCTCAGGGAGAGCTAGAGAAATGGTCAGGTATTTGGCAACTGGAATTAAATGCAAAACTTGTAAGGTAATGCATTTGAAGGCGAAAAAGCTGGAGACCAAACAATGGCTGAATGATGTGCAGGTCAGAGGAGGAAAAGGACTTTGGAGTGATCATTACAGAGTTTACCTGACATTCAGCACACTGCACAAAAACAGGTGCCAAAGCAAATTGGATTCTGGGCTGCACAGCCAGGGGTATAGCCAGCAGGAATGCTGAGGTAATTCGGCTACTGTACAGATCCCTACTTTGGCCACATCTTGAGTACAGTGTGCAATACTGGTGCCCTTATCTAAACAAAGACTTAAACCTGCTGGAACCAGTCCAAAAAGGACAACTAGAATGATCCAGGGACAGCAAGGCATACAAGGAGAGACTCAAAGATCTCAACATATACTCCCTGGAGGACAGAAGGGAGAGAGTGACATGACTGAAACATTCAAGTAGCAGGTTTTGACAGGGTGAGCTTGGAAGGTCTGTTCAACCTCAGCTGGAACAGAGCGGCTAGAGACACTGCTTCAAGCTGGAGGGGATTCAGGACAGAAATGAGGAGGCACTTTTCACAGAGAGGGTGGTAGCTAAGTGGAATGAGTGGCCAGAGGAAGTAGTCTTCCTGACAACAGTGGACAGCTTCAAAGAAAGGTTGGGACAGAGTAAAGTAGAAAGTGGCATGTATGGAAGGGGGTGGGGAAGGGAGGACATTGGTGGAGATGGAGGAGTAGATGACTAGGAGGCACAGCAGATCCTCAGCAGACACTTAGGGTCTGCAAACTTGAACAGACATGATAAACCATTATTTTTTTTTTTGATCATTCAGATGTTTTTATGTATCCAAGACCTGTTCCTGCAACCAGAAGTCTATAGCGGCTGGAATTAAATCATCATACCCTGTGTTTCCCTGTTTTGTTGTGATCTCCAGGCCAGCACACCGGTGCAGCGGTAGGGTCTCTGCTTGTCATGCCAACACCCCGGTTCAGGAATGGACCAAAGGTGTCAGAGGGCTGGCGGAGGGAGGAAGATTAAGCATCCAGTCAACTGCTCTCCTCCTCTTGGGGGAGGGTGGGTAAGTGTCTGGCCCCTGACTGACCTCTGGTGGAGGTTGGGGGAGAAAGAGTAGCTGCCAGAGCCTGATAGTAGAGAGGTGTGCCAGGCATTGGTGCTTTGCACCATTACGCCATTGCACACTCACAGCTCCCATGGGGTTAAGCATGAAAATGCCATCCCCATTAATGATGCTCTGCTCCACTTTTCACACCCACATGGAATCCATTGGGGATGCTAACCTGGCGGCCCTGCCTGGGGCAAGCCTGGAGGATTATTGCCCAAGGTAAGTCTTGGGGGGCTAGGTGGAGGGCTGGGAGTGAAGGATGAGCTAGGTGAGCACGGGCAACAAAAAGGAAGAGACTCCAGAACTGCAAACTAAATCTCACAAATGTAGCATGCTCTGCAGCTGAGAGGTATGTCTCTTGCAAGAGTGTGATGTCAGATATTTCTCTATGAAGCATCTGCAAGACATTAAGTCTCTTTGCAGGGTGATTACTGCCCGCAGTGTTATATGACATTATTTTAACTGGAGAAACCACCATTTCAACTCAGCAAAATAGCCGCTCCTGAAGTACATAGTATTAAAATGTGGAAGGGGAAGAACTACACAAGCACGCAGATGTAAGCCTGGGGAATACTACGTGGTGATCATTAGAAAAGTGCATTCAGGGTAAACCCAGTATAAAGACCCACACTGCCATCCAAGGCTCTGAGAAATGAAACTTATAACGAGAGCCCTGTTTTCTTAAATAAGAAATAACAGGAAATTCAAGGTATAAAAGAAATAAAAGAAAATAAACACATGAAAAAGTTAAACAAATTGCTTGTTTTATTGGCAAAACTCAATAAATGCATGCAGCACTTGTTGTTTAAGCTCCATTGTTACCACAGAGACGGTCCACAAGGAAGCAGCAGCAGAACTATCAGATTCACAAAACCTTTCAAGACCATAGCATAATGCTGCTTAATACAATGTAGTGTATTCGAATGTGATATCTAGTGTGTATATGGTAATCTTGAGGTATTCTATAAATGTAAATGTGATAACAAGAACTAAAACTAACTTTTCAATGAATAAAACACATAACAAAAATTCAGAAAAATAAAAGATAAATTATAAAAAAAAAAAAAAAATTCACGGGGCTCTACTAATAACATAGCTAAGAATTTGGCACGACCTACAGCTGTAACCAGTGAAATAACAGGAACTGTGGCACCAACAGGGCAGCCAAGAGAGGCAGAATGAAACAAAATAACAGAAACATTAACTGTTGACTAAGTAATAATAAAATGAAGGATAATAAACTATAACTTCCAAAGCAGGAGCTACTATACATGTACTATACATGTGCTCATATGCAGTGTCAGCCAAGGGACAACACTATGTGGGGATAACTTCAGGCCCCTAAACAGAAAATCCGTCAAAGATGGTACCAGGTAATAATGTCACTATCAAGTAAGGCCATCAAACTCTAGTTTAAAAAAAAAAAATACATTCAGATCCATCAAAAATGCACCTAATATGTCACTATCTAATACTACTGGGTTGCCAGGATACATTAACATACAAAGGGAACAGCAGCTGCTGAAAGTCAATAATAAAGTCCAGTAGAGTCCACCTGGGCTCAACTTCCTTGATTCGGGGCATGACTGAAAGAATACATTGCTGAAAAGTGCACTTTTAATGGTCAGGCTCTCAGGTCCCAAAATTTTCTAGAAACGTACTAATCTTGCCAGTGAGGAAAAATATCCATTGCTGGTCTAGTAGGGGATAATACAGAAAATACAGTTCCTTTACATTCCTAGTAATATTGCGATGTGACTTCCTGATGACTCAGTCCTGAAGAAACTAAAGTAAATCCAGTTTGCAGGGGTGGACAGGCCTCCTGTATCAACCCTATGGCTACCATAATATTACTTGCAATGCCTTTGGGTACACAACCATTTACTGCTACTGTATGTCAAGTAAGTCTCTTCAATGACAGACAAACAATATTAGGAAAACTGGTGCTATCTCTAAGCATCAGATATAAGGATATACCCCAAAGCACTACTGGTAAGAGACCCAGAAACCACAAGACTGAGTCCTCTCCAGCTGCCCCTGAATCTGGGACTCCCAGAGTTGCAGCAACCCGCCAACACCTGGTAGCACCTCTACCCTCCCACACTCCCAGCATCACGCCCACTCTGAAAAACAAACATGGTGGCTAACTTTATAAGCTACACTGCACACCCAGAGCACCTAGCCAACTGCATCTGCTCCTGAGACTCCAATCTGGAAAGGCATCTAGCCATCCAGACAGCCACCTCATTTTGCAACGTGGTGGGGAGAGGTCCAATTATACCATTAGAAATCCTAAGTAGGAAGGGACACATACCAGACAAGTTGGTAAACAGCTAAAGAATAAATGTAAAAATATATTACATAAAGCTGGGTACTATTGCAGGATTCCACCAAAGCGCTTAGAAAACAGAGCTGTCAAAATCAACCACAGTGACAGGCAGAATTACGACTGTTGAAATTTCCATTGTCATGAAGTTACTGTTTTTCCCCAGAGAGCTGCACCTCACCCCCTGTTATTATAATAATCAACTTGAGTCAGAATTGATACGGGAGAAGCACCAAATGGCTTGTCGCTGTAATGGTGTTCGCTGTAAAATAATCACTGAGTGAACGGTATACCCTATTGCAGGAACATACTAAACAATCACTAAGATATAGTCACAGAGGGAGGTTGGAATTAAATGGCCCTAGGCTTGTTGTACTGGCAGTAACATAGAGGCACATATACAGTAAAGATTCCAAGATTCAGTTAAGCTGTTAAGGTAATTGTTCATTTTACTTGTGCTGAAGTAATGGAGGAGATCAAGTTTATTGACTGCATGGTCCCTGCGACCCGTAAACATGCTTCTAGTTGAAAAGCTGCCTCTCTTCCTGCTGATGAGAAGATTCCTGTCCTCCCGACAATCAATGGACTTTTCTTGCCCTCCTCAAGGCTGTAGTGGACATTGTAATTGCGACATTGAGAGGTCCCTGCTTTCCATATTTTCCAGGCTTCCCAGCCATATGATAGAACACTGTCCCAGATTCACAGTGCACCCTAAGCTTTGCAAAGAATGGGGCCTAAATTTAATTTTGCCCGCTTGAGGGCCCTGAGGTCATTTTTTTTTCACCTGTATCCAAGGGTCATAATCCTAGTCAAAATCTAATCAGGTCTGTTTCACATCACCTATTTCTACTGCCAGGCAGTCCACAACACTAATTCTTTCACTCTGTAACTCAGAAACTGTAGGACAGTAGGGGTGGTCATCCTCCCAGATCTGGCTTCAGTCCTAATGCCCTATGTACAAGTTATTTGTTTAGCTGCATGTCCTGTGGTAGAGACAGGAGTCCCTGATAAGTTTATCAACAAACTCTCCTATCTGTGAATCTACCTCCCCTTCTGGAAGGCCACAGATCCGCATCTTCCACTGCTGTAATCTGCCTTCCACGTCCCAGCGTTTATCTTCAAGCTGCATCTGTTAATGAAAAACTGAGCAATAATGGCGAAGGGCAGGTCATTTCAAGAGATTAATGACTGGCTGGGGTGGTGGGCTGAGGCACAGGCGAGCCACCCACCCAGCGTTGTAATCTCGAGGAAAGCAACCATCTCTGAATCATTATTGCAATTATAAGTCTAATCGCAATAATGGCTTATTTTTAAAGATATTTACTTACTTTTTCTGTGGCGCCAGTGGGAGCGAGGCAGCAGGAAGCGCGAGCGGTGCCATGCCAGTCACTTCTTACAGATTTCAGACCAGCACGGCAACCAATCACTGATAGTGCAGCTGTCATGAATAACTAATTAGACTTATAATGTGGAGTATCAAATCACCGAGTTGGTCAGAGAGCTTGTTACCTGCTCAAGTGCCTTTGCCGTTCCACGGTTCAGACCGAACCCAGTCTAGAGTCTACTTGCAGTGCTCCCAGGCTCTACCTGATTTCAGTCCAAAATGTGCAAGTTCCTCCTTGACTTACCTTAGTCACTGCGGTGGCACTGGGCAAGCCGAGCAGCCACCAAGCAAGGATATCATACTGTGTGCTGGAGAGAAGCCCACAGAGTTAGAATCCGCTGAGTGGGTAACTTTGCACCCGTGCTGCTGGGTTATTTTTCTTTTCTTACTGCCTCCCAATTAGTGTTAGCACCTCACAGTCACTAAACAAAAAGCTCAAACCCTATTGTGGAAGCCTTTGCAAGGCCATTGTGGTGTAGATGCTATGGAGCTGGGTTTCCTTACTACATACCAAGTGGTAATGTCACCAGAAGTCCAACAATACACATTTTCTATCACATTCATACACTTTGTAGGAGATTACAGTATGGCAATTGTGGCAGTACAATCCAACTGATGAGTCTTACAGAATTTTCTTCCACCTAAAAGCCAAGAAGCCTTTAAGAACTAGTGTACTCCTTAAAACCAATAGGATTTTTAGAAGCAATCAACCATTACCTTTTCTATCCGAGACACTTTTTCCTTTGTTTAATTAGAAGATTGTTTGCCTGATGTTAGCACTCTGCAAGGCAGCTAACAAATGTATTTCTTTTCCACCACACATCATCAGCATTGTGAGCTCACAGACTGTGATATCACTGGTGCCAAAGAAGAGCCACTCACCGGCTGTCAGGTCAGTCACCTGTGATGTCACTGTGGGTGAGATCACATTGCTGATGATGTAGTGGGGGATATAGAAATTGATTTGTCAGCTGCCAAGCTAAGAGCTTTTCCACACATCCTGCACAATATTATCACACAGAAGACCTTCTAAAGAGCAAATGGAATATACTTCAGACATATAAAGTTACAACTGACTACTTTTTAAAATTTGTATTATTTTCCTGTCTGCCTGTTTTGGCCTCGTTAGCAATTTGATGCCAGGAGGAGGGTCAAGCCATGGAACTTTTTATTTATTTATTTATATTTTTAGGTTGTTTTTTTTTTTTGCCTGTTTTCTCCCTGGTCCTGCGGTCCCAGCACATGGGCAACATGCAGGCATGGAGTTGCACGACGCCCTGTGACGCCGGCTCAATCCCTCCACATGGCTAATGCCAGAGCTCCCTAGGTTGGTGCCACCATCCATTCACCGAGTGGCAGCCAGTGACCAAAGAGCCTCCAATCCCTCCCAGGAGGAGAGAGCTGCCTGCGGTGGTTCGATCTCTCTCTCCTCACCCCTCCTCCCAGTCCGACCCCTGACAACCCAGGCTTGTTCCCAAATCTGGGTCACCAGCACAGCGTGGTGTGGCATCCACTGCCTCAACCCTCAGTGCCTCTGGGGCGGCATGGAAAACTTTTTAAATATACTGTTACAATTCAGCATATATTTCATTATTTTCTTTATTCATCTCCCACATTCTTCATAACTAAGGACATTTCCATAAAACAATCATAAAACAAACATAATCATAGACAAAACAGAAATTAGAGACCCACATACATTGCTTTTCTTAGGGACTAAGGCAGTGGGGTCCCTCTAAAGACGATCTTCCTTTTCCTGGAATCTACCACACTCATTATCTTTACATCATCCATAAGTGTAACTACTTCACTTGAGACCCAGTTGATTTTCCTTCAATAGCTGACATCTGTAAAACAGGCTAGACAGACTAGCCTTAGCAGTTAGAGCACCAAAACTAGGACCTGGTGACCTCAGCACATATGGGTTTGAATATCATAGCCCGTTTATACCCCCCACCACCGTAGTCTGGATGAACCAGGAAACAAACTTTGGCTCAGTGCGCCTTCCCAGGCCAAAAATTCCAAAATAAATAATATAGTGTTATGAAATGGGTGGAGACAGTAATGGAACACAATTGGCTGACAGCCTTGCCTGCTAGCCTCATTTTTGTATATTATACCACAGAAAACAATAAGTGCCGTACCTGTCCTCCGAGTCCTGTGCAGATCCTCCGATGCCACCACAAATCTGATTTTGCTGCCATTTTTTAGTTTACGACGAAACCAGAATCCTTAAAAGTAAACAATAACACTCACAGCACTTTAAAAGTGTTGTTTCCAGTCGGAAATCCTCCCACTATTCCTTCAAGCGCTCTATCTCATCCTCAACCCCAAGTATCCTTAGGGTTTAAAATGTCTCCCTGACCCAAAGGGAGGGAGAGCAGCTGATTTTGTGAACAGCGCTACCGCCAATGGTATTTGTGCTGCCAGCAAGGCAGTCAGGAAACCTTGGTCCTGCAGGGCCCCATGCCATTCACCCACGGCACACCGCAGTGCCCCTACTGTTACCAGCAAGTGCAACAGCAATGCAAAGGGGCAAGGAGGGACTATTTTAAATAAAATCAGTATTTTGTTTTCAATCTCACCATTTTTAAATAAACAGTACAGTTTCTCAACATATACTCATTTTATAAGCGGAATAACACTCTGGGGTGTGGATTATTCTGGATAGACACACTTCTAGGGGCAGTAAGACTCAGTACACCCTAGGTGTGCATTTATCCAGAATAAACCACACCCTGTCGTGTTATTACTTACTTATAGTATATGGTCAGCATTTCTTATGTATATAAAATCAGACTGCTCAAAATTGCTCTCGAGGTCCATATACTGATATTTCAACCCATTGATGGAAGCAGAGACTCATTATGTACAGATGCCTATACATTATTTCCTATGTTGTGAACATTCTAAACCATTGTGCACACTCCAAAATGTTGTGCATTCCAGTATCTCTGCACAGTTCAAAAGTCAAACATTCTGAATTACTCATTTACCCTACACCCAGCTGCTTACTAACCACCCAGTGCCCAAAGTTGTACATATTCGCTTTTAGAAGTCTGTAAATTTAATTTTAATCATAGAACAAAAGAAATTAAAATGCACTATTTCATGGAAAGAGTGGTGACAGGGTGGAATGCACTGCCTGAGGAATTGGTAGCATTAAGGACAGTGGTGAGCTTCAAGAGGGGCTGGCTCTGACAGAGTCAGAGGTGAGGTCAGGGTGACACGGAGGAGGAAGCAGCAGTTTGCTAAACTGAGTGCTGCACACCGATCAGGCTTGATAGACTGTAATGCCTTTTTCTGATGGCAAGTTCGCATGTTCGTAAGACATGACATTTTTGTTTTACTTTGGAGGAGGGACACTTCTATGATTCCTGTGTACAAAAAAATACACTATGTAAAATAAAGACATGGACGACCACACATAACTCAGCATATGTTTCCATCGCAAGGTTGGGAATGACAGCATGGCACTCTGGCGCTTTGCTCTTGTGGTTCACATGTTGTCATGTCAACCCCTTGATGGAAACACAACCTTATTTATTTAGTTTTTGTTGACAGGGTAAGTGCACTAGTCTACTAGATGTAAATGCCTATGCATATTATCCTCTATATATTTATAATAAGTAATGACTTTCCACCCATACCTCTCAACTGTCCCCAATTATGAGGGACGTTCCTCACTAGGAAAAATTGCTGTCAAACAAAGAATGTGGTGTATTCATACTTTAAAGCAAAATTCATAATATTCTAAGATGGTAAATAAAACAAACTTCGTACAAGTAAAAAGTATCCACGGTGTTCTGAGCGTCTACCTCCATGTCTGAGGAGTTGTACCCCATCGTCCCTTATTTTGAGTGTCAGTGTCCCTCGTTTCGATGACAGAAGGTTGGGATGGGGTATGTAAATTTGGTCCACCAAGCTACCTGTGGAGGGGCAGAGATGCCTACCCGCAAGCTCCTATAACCATGCGAGTGTGTGGTGGGGGTATTACTCTGTAATTACGGAGGCAACTAGTCGATGCATTGCAGTTTTGAAAAGAGATCTCCTCTCAAGGGCGTTTTAGAAGAAATAAGGTAATCAATTCATCTGAGGTCACAAAGCTATTTGCATCAGCACCACCTCCCAAAAAGTGACATCGTTTCCGAGTCACTCTGGCGCTGCGAAACAAATAGCTTTTTATAGTGTGTGTGAAAAGGAGAGCGAGACGTACAAGTAACAATCAGCGCTGGTGTGTGGTACTTCGGGTGAGACTGACTGACTGCAAAGAGAAAAAATTAGCAGCAAGGAAAGAGGTTAAAGAGAGAAAAAGCACGCTGCTAGTCCAGGTAAAAGTAACACATTTTTGTGGCGCTCGATTGGCAAGCAATGTTGCTGTGTGGTATCCGGCGGTAACTCGGTTAAACAAAAAAAAGTACTATTTTGTTTTCTGTTTATATTTTAATTTCAACCGCTGCACCCATGTGATCTCAAGATTCAAGTGCGCCTCTGTTCACCGACCTGGCCCTCACCCTGCCGTGCTGCTGCACTCCCGTCCCGTTGCGCTCTCAGGACGCTGCGCTGTCACGGCAGGGATCGGCCTTGAGGAGATGCGCGTGGAGAGGCTCGCTGCCTTCAAGGGTCGGTGCGGCGGGTCTCGCGCGCCCTCACTGGCCGAAAATGTCCCTTGTTGCAGGCAAGTCCTAAGTCGAGCAGGACGTCTGTATGGTGTTGGAGTTGTTTTCTCTTGAATGAGTATTAGTTTGGAAATGGTGCCAGCTGTACATTTGTTTCTATCTGAAGTAAAGCTTAGTAAATGCTGCAAAACGCCCGCAGGCATGATTCGATGTCGGTAGAGTAGAAGGGCAGAGCTTCTACACTGAGGATAGCCGTGATAATTACGCAAATTATACACATTCAGAACTTGGGTGCTGTTCTAGGTCAAAGTGTGTAACCGTTCTACTTTCTGACCCTGTATATATTTGACCTGAAGATCTGCATCGTTTTTAAACTCACCACGGCAGCCCGTCCAGATCAGTCTTCAACGGAGTTTTAACTCTGTTACACCACAGCCGACTCCGGTCTGCATTTGCCTCCAGTAAGTTTTTTTAAAACGGGTTCTCCACGACCCTTAACACGCTTCCTGGAGGAGCAATGTGCAGACCCCTGTCCACCTACAGGGTAACAGGCTTTCTGACTTAAAACCGTTTTTAAAACGGACTTGAGACTGGCTGGCAGCAGGGTTTAAGCGCGATTTCTAACACAGGTTTGAAACCGTGCTTAAATGCGGACGGGCGCCGTGTTTGCGCTACTTAAAACGTTTTAAGTGGCCTGAGGGCGCAGATTACATTCCAAAGACAACAGGAGCTCAGTGGAGGGCCTCCTCCAGCCAGGCTGCCGGGGAGGTGCTGTTCTGGGGTGGGGCTCAGGAGTTGTATAAAGAGGTATGGAGGCTAGGCCACTAAAACAAGAACGATCTGCTGTACAAAACAAAATCATTGAGTTTAAACTAAGAGCCGCCAGCAGATTTTCTGTGTTCTAATGAAACATGGGCCCCCCCTAAACGGGGGTGACTCCCAGCCCTAGAAAATCGCTCAGTTTATTTTGGTTCCATACTGTATGCACTTCAAAACAAACAAAAATGTAACTATTCTGGCGTTTAATATAGGATAGTGCATGGGGAACAGTTGACAACAGGGCTAGTCTTTCACCGAGTTGGCACTATGATGACGGATTACCTCGAGAGCGCAGCTCCAGAGGTAATCCGTCGTCATAGTGCCAACGGTGTGAAAGATGCCCCTGTTACTGTTCCCATGCACCTTTCTTTATAGTGTATGGTGGAAGGTGGTTGTTTCGAAAAAAATCACTATAGCATGTTTCTGCTTCAAAACAGTTTTACAGTGTTACTAGAAGGAAAAAGGTTACATTTTGAACTTGTTCACGCTGACATACCTCTCAACCTCCTGCCTCATAAATCAGGGACAAGGCATAAAAAATCAGGGCCAAAGGACCAAAATCAGGACACTTCTTTAGAATTAAAGACATCCACCCAGAAAGCTAGTAGAATATGGGGCTAAGTGCAAAATGCATTTTCTAAAGAAGAACATGTCTGTAACTTTAATGTATGACATTATTTTGTGCTTACAATCCCCAATGTTTAGCCAGGAAACACAAATTTTAGGAGGGACATAATAAAATTTTGAGTCAAAATCAGGGACATCCCTGAAAATCAGGGACAGTTGAGAGGTATGGTAGCCTTGACATTTTAACTGTTTAAGAACTTTACATTTTGAATGTTTAACCTAAACATTAGTACTGCAGCCGACATTGCTGCTTTCGCTATGTGTCCTGTCTGTGGAGTGAGCCCTAACTGTCAAATGCTGCTCGAGTGGCATCAGTGTGATGTTCGCAGTGCAGTAGAAAAATCGCTCTGTTGCACTGCGAACGTCACTAGTGTGTGACTACAGGGTTTCAAACGATGGATTTCGTGGAGAACGATGTTCCACCATACACTATAATGAAACCATACTGCTGGCAGTGGTATCCTACTTTAAGCAGATGTATTAACATACAGTACATAGAAACACAACTTGTCAGTTGAAAAGGAATTGATGCATTCAGTCTGTTTGTCCAGTTTTACATTATAGCTGGTGTCGTGGCCTATTGTCTAGACTGGTTTTGGCCCTTTTCTACCCCCCACCCCTTGTTTCCTGTTTTACTGCTACCACCCTTAGCTGTTGAGTCCTTCTGTCCCAGCCCTGCTTAAACTTATTGCTGGTTTTGTGCTCACCATGTCCGTAAGCAAGCTGTTCTACGGCTCAAATCGGTCTCCATTTACTCTGCCTCCATCCCTCCTGAATCTCCCCTTCACCAGCTTACATTCATATCCGCTTGTTTTTGACCCACCATTCCTGCTTTAGGCCCGCGGTTCACCTTGTTTATTCCTTTCAGGAACTTGAAGGTCTCTATCATGCCGGCCCTCTCTTTTCTGGCCTCCAGTGAGTACATGTTCAGTGTCGTGAACCTATCCTGGAAGGACTGGCCCTGAATAATTTTAGTTACTCTCGATGGGCACAATATTCCAGATGGTGTCTTACCAGTGATTTATAGAGAGGTAGTATTGCCTCTTTCCTTCCGCTAGCAGAACCCTTTCAATGCACTCCAACATGCTGGTTGAATTGCTGTAGGTCTTATTACATTGGCTAGTTTGTTTTAAGGAGCTGTTTATGATATTTAGGTCCCTTTCTTCCAAAGGGTGGCCAGTTTAACCCTCCCATTCAGTATTCCTTCCTGGGGTTCTGGTTCCTTATTTATTTATTTATTGAAATGTTTCACCAGGAAGGCACACTGAACAACAAGTCGCTCGTCTCCTGGTGCGACCTGGGGGAAAGGGTAATACAGGGAGTGTTAAGGGGCTACGGTCCAAGCAGATAGCTGGACAACTGGGCAGACTTGGTGGGCCTTGTTTAGATCCTTTTCTGCGTCACACTTCTATGAATCTATGAACTGGAATGAAACATTTAAGCAATTTATCCCTCCAGGGTGTGGGTACACTGGAGGATTTACCACAGCTGAGGTGATTCGCCAACCACACCAGTCGTGTTAAGTCCTCCAGTGTACCCACACCCCCGAGGGGTAAATTTATGTTATACAATGGCAAATGTTGTTTCTTTAATGTTTTTAACTATTTTATAACTCACTGAGGTCCCTTACACTTGAAAGAGGATGTCGTTTTGTAAACAGTTTACCACGGTGTTTTAGCGAAGCGGCAACAGGACAAATGCGGCAGTTTCATTTGAAGTGAAAGCGACTGATTGAAGAATGATATAAGGTTGGCTGGCACTTCTTCCAGTGGGTACACTGGAGGATTTATCAGTGGTAATTGTGCCATCCAACCAATCAGGATGCAGGATTTGGGACATTGGATTTACCACATTGTATAATATACATTGAGTTACAAGATCAACATTAACATACAGTTGTAAGGCAGGTATTACAAACAGTGTTGCTCATAACATGTGGAAAGAGGGTCAATAATAAGTGCTTACATGAAAGGGAGGGAGGGTGAAGTGGGGAGGGGAAGGGTCATGCCCTGGAGACCCCTTCAGGATGCGAGGAACCCTGCAAGGGGACTGGGGGGACCAGAGAAGGAAGAGGAAGAATCAGTGTCCCAGAGACACCCCTTAAAGGGGGTGGGAGTAGATGAGAGATACAGGCCCTTGTTGGGCAGGAGAGGGACCCATGGAGAGCATTCAGGGTCCTTTACAGTCTGTGAGAGATCAAGGGAGACCAGTGAGGGGAGCAATTAAGGGACGAAGGGGTAGGTGTGCAGTGGTAAAATTTAAGGTGACTGTAAGGGGTAGGGTTTGTCTAGGGCTTAGAGGAGGGAATTAGGAAGGGACATGGCAGGAGCAGTTAGGTTCAAAGTAATTGAGGCAAAGCTAATGGAGTAGTGATAGATTTGGGGGTCCACTTTTGGGAGGCGGTGAGAGTAACTGGATTGACTGATTTGGGTGGATCTGCAGAAGACAACCAGAGTACAGGAGTTGGTTGATCTAAGGGAATGGGAGGATGGGGGCGGTGTTATAAAGGAGGGGTGAGGTAGGAAGGGGCTTACCCAACCAGTGCTTGGAGGTGAATTTAGCACAGTGGGGAGTTGTCTGTAAGAGAGGGAAGGACAGGACACGATGAAGATCCCAGTGGTGGGTGTGAGGGGGCATCCAGGGCAAAGTGGCAGAAGGAATTGAAGAGTGTGTCCAGTCTGGCCAGGAAGGAGTTAGTGGCAGCACCATTGACCATGTCACAGTAGTGAAAATGGGCAGTATCATCTACTGAACAATTTCACACCAGCCGTAAGAGGGATGCAACTATGGTTCCTGAACTGGGCACCAAGCTTGGGAGCGGATTTTTTCTGGATGGCGTCAAGAGACATTTAGGTGTTGGTCCAATCAAACACCTAAGTACCTGAAGGAGGATGTGTCCTCAAGTAAAATTCCCTCAAGGGTGTGAAAAGTGGGTAGGGGAGGGAAGCTTAGAGTGAAAAGTGGGTAGGGAGGGAAGCCTAGAGAGTCTCTGCCTTGTGTCAAAGGTCATGAAGACAGTCTTTTGGCACTGAGGAAAAGTTTATGGTTAGCAAACCAGAGATGAACCTTGTCAAGTCTTGCTGTAAGCGGTTGCGACCTCAAGCAGGACAGGAGCCAGATGCATCCAGGACTGTAGCATCTGCATGCATATGTATAGCAGCAGATGGGGAGCAAACAGGGAAGTCATTTAAGAAGATGGAGAATAGGAGGCCCTAATACTGAGCCCTGAGGGACTCCAGTGCTAATCGGGAGGGTGAGAAGTGGCGCCCAAGATCTTAACTGATTGGGTTCTACAATAAGATAGGCCTTGAACCAGTTTGTGGCAGAGGGAGATAGGATAGCTGCTGGGAGTGAGTTGAGGAGAAGGGAGGAGAGATGGTGTCAAGACTTTGGCCAGGTCGACAAGAATGGCAGAGTAATTTGCCCATTGTCTATCCTGGTTAGGATGGGGTCTGTGAGCAGTAGGGAGAGATGGTTAAGTGGTTTTTCCTGAAACCAGACAGGAAAGGGGTGAAAAGAGGCATCAATAGAAGCGAAGTGAGTTGGGAGGGACAATGTGTTCTTGAAGCTTGGCAAGGGTAGGGAGGGGAGAAATAGGCGATAGTTGCCAGGGGATGAGGGTCACCCTCTTTGGGTAGAGGAGGACCACAGCATGTTTCAAGAAGAGGGACCAAGGCAGTAGAGAATGAGAGATTTAGGATTATTGAGAGGGGTAGGCAATGGCCGTAGCAGAAAGGGAGGAGTTTTGGATCAAGGCCTTCAGGGAGGCACCTTTAGAGGGGTTGATGGTGAGGAGGGCACTTAGAGCATCGTTTGGGGTTGCATTGGTGAAAGAGAAGGAAGGTGGGAGGGTGGTGGAGGGCACACTGGTGGGGAGGATTTCAGCAGCTCAGTGGCTACGGAGGTATAGTAGGAGTTAAATTCTGCAGGTACAGCTGGTGGGTCAGACACTAGTGAGCTATTTACTTAAAGTACGGCGGTGGGCGAGCTGTGGTGTAAATAGGGTGTGCACCACCTTCCAGAACTTTGAAGTGGAATTTATGGTGGTGATGAAGGCAGATTTGAAATATTCGGACTTGGTTAACCTCGTAGCCTTGGTGCAAGTGTTTCTGAGCATGAAGAAGTTTGTGAGGTCACTAGGATGCTTGGTAGCTTTATGACACTTCAGGCTTGATCTCTAGCCCTGAGACAGGCCAGAAGTTATCCAAGGTAAGTGGCTACCTCTGACTCTGGTTTGTTTGAGTGGGGCAAAGGAGTTCCAGTTTACAAGAAAGATTTCTTTTGAAGTAAGTAAGGGCCTTATCAACTGAGGGGAAGGAGGTTAAGGGGACCAGTCAGAAGTGGAAAGGTTACTCGAGAGGTTCGAGGTCAAGAGACGTGAAAGAGTGCAGCTGTATGGTTTTGTGTGCGATTTAGTTCTGTGGACTTTCCTAACTAAGAATATTGGGTTATGGTCACTGAGAGCATCAGGGGATGCCAGAGGTGATGACTTGTGGGGGTGGGAGGTAAGGGCCCAGTCGGTAGGGAGTGTTGTGTCTTGTGGTTTGGGCGGTGGGGTTCAAGATCAGTTGGGAGAGGTTTAGGGCTCCGATTTTCATTTTAGTTTTGGTAGTTTTATATGACAACCAATTTATATTGAAGTTGCTTAGGATGAATAATTCCCCAGAGCGAAAAGTGAAGTGATGGAGGTTAGGAGGTCTAGCAGAATCAAGGATGGCATTTAGGCGGCAGTATATGCCGCTACAAAGATTGGGAGAGTGAAGGGAGGTCACATGGATAGCTAGGGCATCATGGGTCTCAAGACTGGAGGATGAGTAGTGCATTCCCTTGCACTTTTGGGGTTAATTTCAACTGCCAAACCTGGACCACCTCTCAGATTTCAATGTGTTCCTCTGCAACTCCCTTACCCCCTCCTCACTGTCTGCCCTGCCACAGAGCTTAGTGTCAAATGCAAAGAAAGACATTTTGCAGATACTGCTTCTCTTACACTGACTGGTTTCAGGACTGACCCTGTCACCTCCTTTCTGTCCCCTGATTTGACCCCTTTACCAGCACCTCTGCTATCTTCCCCTAATCAGCTTCCTACCCTTCCAACTAGGTCTTTGCTGCTCCCAGATTCTCCAATTCCTTCAACAACCTTCTGTATGGCACTAAATCAAGATGCCTTGCTGAAGTCCGAGTTAATCAACTGCCTGTCCCTTATTTAGCGCTCTTGTTTCCCAAAGAATAGTATTGGGTTGCTCTGGCAAGACCTCCTGCCTCGAACCCATGCTACTTATTATCCTGGAGCCTATTTCTCTCCAGGTATTCCTTTAGGTCCTCTTTGTCTAGTTTCCTTCAGTTAATCCACAATGAATGTAAGACTGGTGGGATGTAATTTCCCAGTTCCTCTTGTCCCCTTCTTCATGGAGCAGCACCATGTCTGCTATCCCCGTCTATCAGAATCACCTTTGACCGTAGAGAGCTATTGAATAGCCATTCTATGTGTACAGCTAGTTCCAGTGCCAGTTCTCTGAGCACCCTCGGGTGCATCCCATCTGGCTCTGGGCCTTGTCTGTTTTCTGGGCTGCAAGTCCTTTTCTCACCTTTTCTCTGTAATTACCACCTGCCCCATTTTGGGATTGCCCTTGCAGCAGCCTGTATGCCACTTTCTGGCAGAGGCCCGTTATCCACCTCTGTGAAAAAACTGAGAAGTAGTCATTTAGGACAGCTACCTTCTGCTCATCCTCCCCCTGCCCTGCCCCTGTCAGCCTAATAGTTCTACTTTTTCCAGTGATGGCGCAATTTTGGCCTCACTGCCTCCCTGATTGGCCTGGTGTGCCTACTACTCTTGGTAATCATTCTCAAACTTGTTTTAGTTGCTTTGAAAGTCTCCCTTTAATTCTCTTCACCTCCCCACCCGAGTTTTCTCCACTCCATCCAGCTTACCTGACTTATTCCCTCATCTGAACAAAATCTGCTCATTTGAAATCCAGAACCACAGCTTTGGTGAGGGTATACTGATACCCTGGGCCAGTTCAAACCATATGGGTTTTATAGTCAGCCTGGACCCCAGTGGGTCCCCAGCCTGCATTCCCACCTGTCATTTCTGAGTTCAAGAGTACAGCATTGAGAATGGCAGCTGGTCTTGTTGGTTCCTTGACCAGCTACACCAGCAGGAAGTTCTGCAACACGTGTAATAGCAGCACCTGTCTTTTGGTACTCTTAGCCGCTGGAATGTCCCAATCTGTGTCTGTAGCTTGTGATTCCCCATAACCACTGCCACCCCTTCTCAGTTTCTGCCCTTGGGTCCCTGTCCCCTTGTTTCCTTGTCCCGATGGTCTGTGTACCACCCCTCTATGTGCAGCTTTTTCCCAGTGTTGTTATGAGCTGTACCCAAAGTGATTCTGACTCCCCATTTCCTCTCCTGATGGACCCATCCTCTACTGCCTCTATGCCTTCCTTGACATAGAAGGCTACCTCAATCCTTTTTCCCATACCCATGTCTCTCCTTTACATGGTATGCCCTAGACGTGGCAGGTCCCAGCCATTCATTCCCGGTGGACCATGGTTCCCTAAAGGCTACAAGGTCTAATCCCACATCTGCCACCACACCTGTAGGTCACTATTTTGATTCCTAGGCTCCTGGCATTTAAGCAGACTGCCTTCCAGCATGTGCCCATACCATTCCCCTCTTGCAAGTTTTTCTTCCTTTGTTGTTCCTCCTTCCTTAACATCCTGGTTTTCCTGCTCCTTGCTGGCTTGGTGAGCTCTCTCCCGCACCCTTACTTAAAAGGCAAGTAAACATCAGGAAGCAGCACTATCTGCCATTTCAAAACTGGCACCTAGCTGTCAGATGTATTGTACCAAGCCAGCCCAGTGACGCTGAGGGTTGAGGCGCTGACGCCGCACTCGCACCATGCTAGCAACCCGCTTCGAGCAGACCTGAGCCACCGGGGCTGGCAGGGAGAGGAAGGATTGAGCATCCCACGATCTGCTCTTTCTCTGGGGTGGGTGGGTCATGCACCGTGCTGCAGCGGTGACTGGTGGAGACCAGCCACACTACAGTTGCGGCAGAGCTGGAGGGAGGGACATGGTGGCGCCAGCATGGACATGTCTAGAATGCCATTGCACATCCGGCTTCTCAGAGTCAAAGAACAGTGGAAAATGGCGGAGCGATCACGCTGGCTGATGGCCATACCCTGCACCCCGAGCATGAAAGGTGCCTTGTCCGGGAGGGGGCATGAACCCTGTGGCATGGTGTGATTATCCGAGTGCCAGACCTGGCTCGGGACGCTGGTGCCGCGGCTGGAGGTCGTGGGCCCCTCCGCAGGGGAGAAAATATGTAATTATAAAAGATGTATTGTACCAGCATTCAGTGAATGATGGCAATAGATGTCACTTGCTCAATTGATGTGTCACTGATGCACCGAGCTTCATCAGCAGCGCCTTGTTTCAGCTGCTTTTGGCGATCAGGGTCAGTAAAGATCCTGCAGAAAAGGAGAGGAAAAACAAAAATGAACACATAGTGAAAGAGGTATGCAAACTAAAACCTCAAACCCTTTTTCTTTTATTTCCCTTACCTCTGCTTAACTCGTATACTTTCTCCCCAACCTATGTCCCAAATCCTACCCTCTGTCCTTTAAGTACCTTTTTCCCTTCTAACTGACTCTTCTACTACAGCCCTACCTCCACCTCTGCTGCCACTTGGCAGGCCTGTAAACTAGTTCACTGACTGGGTATTCATCCAGCTGTGCCTGGCTCTTGTGGGATTCTCATCTCAATGTAACATGGTCTGCCTGTCACCTCCACCCCTTTTTCCCTCTCACAGGCCAGGTAAACAGTACACAGTCTTGGTCTCCACCCTTCTGTGTCTGGCCCTTGTAGGCATGTCTCATCCCAGTGGACATTTGACATGCCCCTCCTCTACCTTCTCCCCTCCTCACCTATTCTCCCCACTGCTTTCTCTGTTACTCCCTCTTTGCACCAAGAAAATTGCCGCTCATGCCTAAGTTTATCTGTTGTATATAATTTAATTGTATCATTATTTAATTAATTTGTGCTGGTTATATGCTCAATCTCAACTGTTTACATATGTTCACTGTTACCTTGAATCTCTGTACTCTGTTGTAACCCATATATTGTACTATATTGTTGTTTAAAATCTGATGTACTTACCCACTTCTCCCTCCCCAGACGCACCTGGGAATGAGCTGTTCTAGCTCAGTGTGCCTTTCCTGGTGAAACTTTTCAATAAATCAATAAAGTGCTTGAAACGTACCAAATGGCTTCTACTCAAAAATACCCTTGTTTACTTGTCCTTGAACTTATTATGGACCCTGATTTGCTGCTTTCATCCCCATTGCTTCTAGACCCCATTTCTGAAGGAGTCCTTGCTAGTTCCCTTTTGCTCTTCAGCCTCAGTCTCCCTCCCCAGTTTAAATATCCACCCTATATAGACAGCAAACATCTACCCAAGCGCAGTAGTCTCCTCTTGTTAGGTGAAGGCTATCACCCTTGAAGATCCTCCTGTCCCAGAAGGCACCTCCCAGTCTTTCACAAAATGGTACCCCTCCGCCTCCTGACACCATCCCTTCATCCAACCATTGTATTCCTCAGTCTCTTCCTTCCTTCCTCACTTTGTACTTCCCATTCTACCTACCCCCACACACACACACACACAGGTAGGACTCGGAAAAGGCCAGGGAACTGAGTGCCTGAAGCCTTCTGTGAGAGGTGATACATCGAGGTGTTAGCCATGTTCTTCTCATGCTGAACTTGGCTTAAATAAAATTATCTGGACCGTATTTAGTGTGTGCACAGCTTCATCTGTTTCTACACAATGTTATTTGCTGTCCTCTGGACAGCTTCCACCCTGTCTATGTCTTTCTTGAGATGTAGTCTTCAGAAATGGACACAGTTCTCAAGGCAGAGTCTCACCAATGATCTATACAGTGGCAACACCAGCTCCTTCCTTCTGCTGGTGAGACCCTTCCTGTGCACCCCACTGGCCGTGCACTTTACTGCCTCGCCACCTTGGGGTGATCAGATATGATTACTCCAAGGTCCCTTTCTGTTTGGTGATCGCCAGCATCTCTTCCCCCATTTCATACACTGCCTCTGCAGGGGTTGCAATTGGCACCGCCTTCTAGCCAAATGCTGGTAGATTTTGCATTGGGCTAGTAAGATTTTCATTTAAGTAGTCCTGCAGGCTAGTACCGGAGAAGGCAACATCAGTATGTACACCAACTGGGCCAGTGGAAAAGTCTGTGGGGCGGTGAGTTTTCCCAGTCACTAGCCCTGCTGTCTAGTGGCTGCAGAACTTAATTTTACACCCCTGCCTCTGGTTCCCATGCTCTAGGTGCATGAGTTTGTACTTTTTGCACTAAACCCAGCTGCCGTACTTTTGACCACTCCTTGAGTTTTCACAGGTCTCGCGCTGCTCTTCCCTCTCTCTGTATTGTTCACCGTATACAGATTTTGGTGTTCTCTGCAAAGAGACATACCTTCCTTTCCATCTCTTCTGCAGTGTCATTTATAAAGACATTAACATACTAACATACTAAAATGCCAGCAGCATAGGCCTAACGATCTTTCGTGGTCTGCTCGTTTGGTCAGCCCCCAACCGTGGAGCTGACCCTGCTGCCCCTAGCCTTCTCTGGCTTCTCCTTCCCAGTTCTGGATATTCTCGCTGCACTGGATTTTGCTTTCAGAACCCTTCCCTGTACCTGTCCCATCCCCTCTTGAACCCCCTGCCTCTGCCTCAACCAGCCACCTGGGCAGTGCATTCCATGGCTCCATCACCCTTGAAGTAGCACCTCCTCCTTTCTCCCTGAATCTTCCCCCTTCCAGCTTCCACCCATGCCCTCTAGTTGCCCTCTCCTCCTTCATTCAAGCAACCTGACTGCTCCTACCCTATTTACCCCTTCATGTACCTGAAGACCTCTATCATGTGCCCCGGTCCCTTCTCTCTTCCAATGTGTACATATTTAGCTCTTCGAGCTCTCCCTATAGGTCCTGTCCCCAAGCCCCGAATCATTTTGTTGCCTCCTCTGGACCGTGTCCAGAAGTTTAATGTCCTCTTTAAGTGTGGCCTCCAAACTGGACGCAGTACTCGAGGTGTGAGCTCACCAAGCAGTTATGCAGAGGAGTATCACTTCCATTCTTCTGGAGGTGATCCCCTAGCAATGCATCCCAGCATCCTGTTGGCCTTGGCTGCTGCCCTCCTACAAGTCTCCGAGTTGTTCATCTTGACATCCACCACCACCCCAGGTCCCTCTCAGCCATCGAGACTTGTAGCATCCCCCACCCGGGTGTACACTTGGCCCAGGTTTCTGGCCCCAGGTGCAGTACCTTGCATTTCCTGCATTGAACCTCAGCTTCCACTTTCTAGACAATCTTTCCAGAGCCTCCAAGTCCCCTATAGGGCCACCATCCCTTCCTTCCCATCCACCACCGCCCCAGTTTTGAGTCATCCGCAAAGAGACTCATCTCACTCCTGATACCTGTCCTTATGTCAGAGACGTAGGTGTTGAACAGGAGGGGCCAAGGACTGATCCCTGGGACCCCACTAATGACCCTCCTTGGGATGAGACTGTCCCGCCTAACTACGACCTCTGGGTCCGGACCTGGAGCCAATTGCCTATCCGTCTGATCATCTGGTTCCCACCCCATTTCTCCAGCTTATCCAACAGGCCCTCCTGAGGAACAGAGTCAGATGCCTTGCTGAAGTCTAGAAAGAGGATGTCTACTGGTCTACCCAGGTCCAAGGCACTTGTCACCCAGTCATAGAACTTCACAAGATTTGTCTGACACTACTCGGGACTAATCCATGCTGTCTATCGCCCAGGCACCCTGACTTTTCCAGGTCCCCCAGCCTCTCCTTGACAATGCCCTCCATCACCTTGCCCACCACAGATGTCGGGCTGACAGGCCTGTAGTTCCCTGCCGCCTCCCTTGATCCCTCCCCTTGTGGATAGGCACTATATGCACCACCTTCCAGTCCTGGGGCACCCACTCTGTCCTCAGGGAGATGGTGAAAAGTCTCGCCAGGGGTTTCGCAGGACATCCACAAGTTCCTTCAGCACTCTGGGATGTAATTTATCCGGCCCGGTGCTTTCTCTGTCTTAAGAGACCTGAGGGCTTCCCTCACTCTCTCTGCTGTGATTTCCACCTCCGCTACCTCTTCCCCTGCTTAGCCTCCCCTCCTGCCAGTGATGCCTCCCTCTCCCCAGACCCGCCGATCGGTAAGGATGTCTCCTCCCATGTATGATGCAGCACCCCATTTTCCTTGGTGAAAACTGAGGTGAAGTACTCATTTAGTACCTCAGCCTACTCCCCGGGTCTTGTGCCCATCTCTCCCTGTTTTAATCCTGCTAATCTGCCCCTTCACCCTTCGCTTTTCCCCAGTATATCTAAAGAACCCATTGTTCCTCTCTAATTTCCCTGGCCAGGTTCTGCTTCTTCCTTGTCTTAGCCGCCTCACCACCCTAGTGGCCCTTCTAGCCATCAGCTGTACTCCCTCAGTCCCTTTCACTCCTTGAGCACTTGAATTGCCTATAGGCTGCCTCCTTTCTCCGCACCACCTCCTGGACCTCCCTGGTCCACCCAGCAGGGTTTTCAGGCCCTACCACATTTTCGTCTTACTCTTGCACAGGTGCTGGTAGCATCCTGCACACCTCTCCTGATAATTTCCCACCTACTGTCAGCCCATGTCTGACCCAATCACATCAAATGCTCCTTAAGGATCCTTCCCATTTCTTAAAATCCACCCCCTGAAGTCAGTTACCTCCGCCTTTGTGCAGCCTTCTACCCTCTTAGGTCCAGGCAGAACCAGACTGTGGCATGGTCGCTCCCCGCCAATGGGTCCCTACCTCCAGGCCCCAATTTGGTCACCGCTCACCAGGACCACATCCAGTACCAGGGCCTCCTGGTCAGTTCCCCACCTGCTGAGTTAGGAACGCATCTTGAAAGACATCCAACAATCTCTGTTCCTGACCACCGAGGATATCATAGTCTCCCAGTCTGTTCCTGGCATGTTTAAGTCCCCAACACCACCACCGTCCCTGCCCAATCTGCAGTGTCTCCCAAAATCTGCCACCAGACTAAAGAGGATTGGTCCCAGTACTGAGCCCTGCTTTACCCCTCTTGTCACTCTTCCTTCCCCAAGTGAGTTCTGTTTACCAGTACCATCTGTCACTTGGCCATCAACCAATTTCTTACCCACTTTACCACCATAGGACCCACTGCCAAACTGCCAAGTTTCCTTATGAGCCTCCTTTGTGGTACATTGTCGAAGGCCTTGATGAAGTTAGTAGACTAGCCAACACTCCAGCATCAGCCACTGCCAAAAAACCTGAATAGTTTTATTCATCAAAATGTGCAGACCGGCTACCTTGGACACATGAAACCAGGGAAATGCCAGTGGGTCCCACAAACTCCTACCGGTTACACTACAGCATCATCAGGAGTGTCTAAATCTAAGTAGGCCATGTCCACTGCCCCACTGATCTATTTCCCTGGGCATCCAAACTGCCCAGTTTCCTCATGAGCCTCCTTTCTGGTCCGGTGTCAGAGGCCTTGCTGAAGTGTGAGTAAGCCACATCCGCTGGCCCACCCTGATCTATTTCCTGGTCACCTAGTGGAAGAAATCTATCAGGTTTGTCTAACATGATCTCCTCCTGTGAATTCAAGCTGCCTTGTCTCTCGAACTCACTGATTCAAGATACTCCACAATTCAGCTAAGTCTAATCTCGTATCTTTTTTTTTTTTTAAACAAAATATTCATACGATAATGTATTTTAAAATAAATTTCTGATATTTCTTATTTAGAATTTGGGCTTTATAGTGCATTACCTTATATTGGTGATGGTTCATACAAGTCAATTTTGGAATTTTCAAGCACCCAAGTTTGGGAGGAAAGGGATCATAATCCAGGCTGAATGAACAGCTAGCTGGTCCCTTCCACTTCCCGCCCTCCAGTCCTGCCCCTATTAGTTGAGCATTGGCTTTCATTTAAATCAAAGGATGCCATAATAGTTCTAAAATCATTTGAAAATTCCCCATAGACAATGGGGCATGCCCTGCACTCTCCCTGGTCAGATGTCCTAAAACGTTTGAGGGTGGGGTGGACTGGATGACTAGGAAGTGGAAGGGATTGGCTGGCTGTCATTTCGCTGGAAATGCAACCCATTCCTCCCAATTTGGGGTGCTTGAAAAATTCTAAAATCGGCTTGATAAACTATCGCCTGTATAAGGTAACGCTATAAATCCCAATACGTATAGTCGATTTTCTTTCCTCTGTAACCAGGTTATTCACAGGAATCCTAGGAAAGTTTCAAGCTAGTATTTGGCCCAATTTCGCTTGCCATTTCTTAATGTGTATAGCCAGTTATTTTTTTATTAAGACATTTTAAACAGCCTATGTTCTCACACTTGCCTGGGCAGATTTTTCCAGATAGTTACTACTCTTTGTGTAATCCAAGTTCCCTTTCTAGTCATTCTGTGCCTGTCTCCTCAAAGTTTTATGACCCTGTTTTCATAAGGGGTTTCCTTTAATTCAAAACCTAGGCATTGCCATGAATCCGTGTTCCTAAAGCCTGAAACACACAAAAAATCTCCTCTCAATCTTCTCTCTTCCACGGGTGTATAGATTTAAATATTCTCTTCTTTGATCATATGTCATACCCTTCAATCCCAACACCATCCTTGTGGCCCTTCTCTGCACTCACTCCAACATCTGTATCCTTTTTATTCTTTGGGCCCAAAATTGCCCACATTATTCCAAGTGTGGCCTCACCAGGGCTTTGTAAAGTGGCATCATTACCCCTTGTCTCTGCTGGCAATATGTCTTCCTGTAGATCCCAGAAAATTTGTAACCTCTTCTAGTAACTTCCATGCAGTGGGTTTCAAAACTTGTTACCGTATTCCCAGGTCTCACTCTTCACTGGTTACCTTAGTTCTTTTCCTGAAGTTTGTATTTTATCTCCTGTTCCTGTTTCCCAAATGCATAACAATGTATTTGTTGATGATAAAATCCAGCTTCTGTTCTGATGCCCTGTTACCTACCTGTACTAGTTCTTTCTGAACTTTGCGATCATCTCTTGTGTCCACTGCAGGTTCTGCCTTTCTGTCATCTGCGACGTACACATCCATACCTCTGTCCACGGTACGCCATGAAAATGAGCTCTAGCTCATTTGGCTGTATTCTCTAATAAAACATATTTTACTACAATTACTGCTGATGTTTTTCACCCTTTTGAGATGTTTGGGCATGCTGATGTATGCACATCTTGGTCAGTTAAGGCACTTGTCACATACACCTCATGTTTCACAGTGCAGCCAAGGTTTCGATATCAGAGCACAACTGCACCCTCAGAGGGTGTTATTCTTTACCTATACAATAGAATGATACAGAATGCAGATGTATTGATATACAGTGGGATCATACTGTGTGGATGTAACATATATACACTGTGATCATACTGTACAGAAATGTAATAATGTATACATATACAGTGGGATCATACTGTACAGAGATCTAGTACCATATATAATGGGATCATACTGTATGCAGATGTAGCAGCATATATACAATGGGATTATAGTGTATGCAGATGTAGCAACATATATAATGGAATCATGTTATACAGAGATGTATTACCATACATAGAAACATAAAGTTGTCGTCAGATAAGGACCCCTTGGCCCAGCTAGTTTTCCTACGCACTGTGCCACTGCAGACCCTACTCGATCTCTGGTTCCTCCTGCCCCGCTTATTTCTAAGGTCTCCTTGTGTCGATCCCATGCATGATTGAATCCTGTTACTGTTTTAGCACCCACGCTTCTGCTGGGAGGCTGGTCCAGGCGCTCACCACCCTTTCTGTGAAGAAGCATTCTCACATACCCTGAGTGTGCACCCCCACCCCGCACTCCAGCTTCATACTGTGACCCCTTGTCTTGAGCATCTTTTCAGGGTTTTATTTAACTCTAAAAATTGATTAGCATTTTGCTCATAAAAGTTCTAAAACATTGTGAAAATGCATAGCACTTGCCTCACTGTGTTTAACAAACATAACTCTTCTAGAAAACCTATGTAAATACTTTCTGTACAGTTAGTATTGTCCCAAGAAAAAATGCTAATTAATTATTTAAAACCCTGTTTTCTATGGAAAATGCTACCTTCCTGTACCTTATTAATACATGTGAAATATTTGAATGTTTATATCATGTTTCCTCTTTCCTCTAGAGAGTACATATTTAATTCTTCTTCCTAGTCTACAAGTGTTTACCTGGACTGTATTTTGAATAGCTCCATGATCTTTTAATGAAGGCAACTCTTGCATATCAACTTGATCTCTCAGAACATCTCCTTGCTATCCCTAGGCACACAAAGCCTTCAGAGGCGAGGCCATTTCTTGCCACCCCAGCAAGCTGGAATTCCTTCCATAACACCATCAAAGGCTCGAGGGTTGTTAACGCCTTCAAGCGGGATGTGTACAGTCATTTGGGCTGGCAGTATAGCCTGGAGGTAAGAGGCATGAGGTGTGAACAAGCTTGGTACATCCAGCAGACCAGACCTGAGTTTGATTCTCACAACCTCCACTTGCATACTGTATGACTCTGAGCAAGTCACTTAACCGCCCAGTGCTCCCAGGTCGCCCCTGAAAACAGGCGCTTGTGCCTAGTGTGTCTTACCCGTTACCAAAGACTAAAATAAAAAAAAAATGAAAATCTTCTTACTCCCTTCACCTGTTGATCTGATTTATATTATCTGTCATGTTTCTCTACCCCGATCTGTTCTGTCCCTCATGCTTCTCTACCCTTGATATGTTCTGCACCACACTCTTGACGCTTTTGACTTGTGTATTATTACCACATTGATTGACATCTGTATGTATGTACAGCATGTTTACATTTGTTAATATCTGACACAAGCTTTGTAACTTTATTTGCTGCTGTGTAACTTCTCTGCTGCTGTAGTGTCTCGTCCCCACAGACCGTCTTGGAAAACAGGAACTGTGCTTACGTGAGGCTGTCCCGTGTGCTAACATTCTAATAAAACAAGCATTTGTCAATGTCAAATGTTTGCTTGCTTGTACTTGCTGTGTAGTGCAGAGTAATACACGAGTAATGGTGAAATTGTCGTGATTGGGAATGAAGACATTCGCACATAATGTTGCTTTGTTACATTGTGACCTTGAATTTTCAAAATACTAGTCTTTACTGCCCCAGCATACAAACATGACCGTGTCATTTATGAAATGTGACCGAAACTTTGTTTTGGTGCAGCGCATAAAAACAGGTTTTGGAGAGGATTTGATCATGACACCTGCCAGTTTCATTCGATGTTTGGTTAAAAAGATGGGTATGTTGAAAATGTGGGTTCAAAAAGCAAAACTATTGCATGATGATGATAAAGTTTTTTTTTGCAGGAAAATTTACATTGGCACGGAATGCTGTGTTTCCTATGGAAGGGGATTACCAGAGGGGTGCAGGCACTGTGGGGAAAATAAGAAACAGTATAACTGAAGCAGCCAGCCTCTGCATGAAGGAAGTGAGTAAACCAGAAGGAAAAAGAGACTGGTATGGCTCTCTAAGGGCCTGTCAAAGGTGAAGGGGAAAAAGGGTGGCATTCAGGAGATCCAAGAAACAAAGGAAGAGGGCAGGAGGTTTATCTAGTAAAGCAGAGGGAAGCAAGCAGTGAGTGGAGAGCAAAGGCTCTGAAGGAAGACTTTCTTGAGGTACATTAGTGAGATAGGGAATAAAGGGTCGGGATAGTGAGGATTAGAAGGAGGAGGAGGATAGGGAGGTGTATCAGGTAAAACAAAACAGAGGGAAGCAGGAAAGGCAGTGAGGTGAGCAAAGGTGCAAATAGAGGAAGAATTGCTAAAGGGTCAGTAAGCGGACAAGACTTTCTTTGGATACATAAGTGAGAAGAGGAGAGGATATTGATGATAAGGAGAGTGGGGGGCAGATGAGGACCCCAAAAGCAGACATCCTAAAAGGGTACTTCTGCACTCTTCACAGGGGAAGGAGGGAGGGAGAACGGACCACCAGGTAGTAGAAGGAAGTGGTGGGAAGATGGACATAAGTCCATATGCAGAGGAAAGAGTTCAGAGGGAGTGGGCGGGATGCCATGTTAACTTAAGTACATAGGCTCTGAAATGAACAGACTAGACAGACCATATGGCTTTCTTTGCTAGCAGATTTATATGTTCGTATTGTTACGTTCGTTATGTATACAGTACTTGTACATTTCCCATACTCACTTTGGCTTGATTGCAGACTGCATGGTCCTGTTACAGGCATTCAGGTAAAGGAAGGCAGCAAACCTGTAATCGGCCTAGAGCCAGACGTTTTCCAAACTGCTAGAATTTACAGCTCTGACCTACATTTGCCAGAGTTTCTTTGTATCTCTGTTTAAAAATGCATTTGATCATCTGTCATTTGACAGGAGTGTCTCGAGAGCGGTTACTAATACATGCTTAAAGACTTAAAACACAAACACCCAAGCTCAAGGTGATTGATGCCAGATGGTTTCAAAGATAGTGAGATAAAGCAGAAATCATTTGATTTACTTTGTTAGATACTGAGATGTTTGACTTGAATTTTTTTTTTTGCCTTGGTTTCTAACTCTCTCGCTTCATTACAACCCCTATGTAATTGCCATTCTACCGGGTAGCTGCCGTATGTGTCTGTTTTGGATCTTTGAACAGTGCTAGGGATTGCAGCAGAACCAAAGATGAAACAAAACTCTTGAAAAAGTTTTTCTCTTTCGAGTTAGTCACTTTGGGAAAACTTTAAAAGCATACTATTTAGATACAATTCAGTATAAGTTTTACAGAGTGTTTATATTTCTGTTCTTTTATTCATCATTAGTAGATTTAGTTACATGGAAAACCATGTCCTTGTCTTCAACAGTTGATCTACTCCTGCTGTTTAATCCTTTGTTTTATTTATTTGTTTTGTGACAATTTTGGCCAGGAAAGACACACTAAGCAGAGGCTTGCTTCCAGGTGTGTCCTGGGAACATACGAAAGTTAGTATGGTCCCACAGTGTAAGTGGTGACTGTGGGATTTAGACTCAGTTCTCCAGGTTTGCAGCTCAGTGCCTTAACCACTCCACTATACTGCCTCCCTTGTTGAAGACATAGCACTTGTTTGTGACATAATAAGTTCCACAGCAACAAACTGTGATGTCACAAACAGAAGATTATGTATTTATGAAAAGGTTACTTGGCAGATGCCGTTGACTTCTAGGGGACAAGACTCTGGTTTCCATGCAGATTAATGTAATAATGAAGAATAAATGGAAGAGCATGTAGGCAATATGTAAATATAATCCAAATTGTGTTTGTGTATTTCTAAGCTTTGTTGAAAGCAAGAAATGGGTTCCAGAAATCCTGCAATTGGTCGAGAACCATTGTTTGATCCATCATATATAGACTAGTGTATGAGAAACCATGCACAACAAGGCTGTGCTTCCACAGAGGGGATGCCGTGGCTGACAGAGTGGCCTCGAGAGCTAAGTATGAGACAACCCTTATCGCTCATGGCAACCCAGAGGTAGGGACGTGGTTCTTTGTGCATGGTTTCATCACACTTTTCCATATAGTGTATTAGTCACCATCAGACTGATACAATAACAATAAATAAGGAAATAAACAGTCACATTTGTTTTTGTGTACCTGATGTATTCAGCATGCAAAACACAAGTGAGCTGGTACAACTGTGGAGCTGGAAAATAAACGTGTTGCACTGTAAAAAGCAAACAATGAACACTTTTGAACTGTGGTTCTATGACATGTCTCTTCTTTGCCTCCTGGATTATAACTTCTGCTGCTGTTTTAGACCTAGGAAAAGAAGAAAAAATATACTTGCTTTTCTTTTTAAGAAGTATACTTGTTTTGCTTTTTTCTTCTTTGTTCATCAATACTAACCATCATGAGACAGTCTTCACACATGAACTGCACTACCCAGCAGCAGCTTCAGCATAAGGGTTAAAGCCTCGATATTGGTGATCTGTGTCCATGTCTGAACAACTGATTTGGCCACGAGCTGGTGAAATGCAGCTGGCAACTGAACTGGTACTTTGATCCTGTCACACCTACTGAAGCACAACTAGATGCATTCTGCGCAGTAGGTAAGTCACTACTGCAGCACAACCACTGTTTTGAGGCTACTGCTTATACTGAATCAGTATACCCCATATACTGTAAACCACAGTTTTGGCATTGTTATAAGGAACCCCAACCGCATTACATTTTGAAAGCTACTAAGGGCCTGATTCACAAAGTAGTCCAGGATGAGCATGATTCTCGGTAGCCCAGCTGCATGCCTTTGAGCCTGGGTGCTATTCCACATCCACAGCCCCTACATGACACTCTACATGTGTGTGGAGCCTTGTGCGAGGGCAGGTAGTGGAGTGGGGCTGTGTTGAACACCAGACATTCACTTGGATGACTGTGTCAGCTTGGCAGTGGATTCCTGTCTCACATGGAGTGGGGGATCATGAGGTATGGCAGTTATTCCTATAGTGGACACTACAGCTGTCCATATATTACAATGCACTATGTGGATATTCCTGCAGCCCTCCATGTCTGAATGGAGGAGGAGGAATAGGACCCCAGAGATGTGTCGAGGCTGGAGGAAGGGGGCATAGTCCCTGTGAAAGTCATTGGGCCATGCTCAGAAGAAGCCAGAAGGGGAAGGAAACATATTCAATTCAGTGCTTTACAGTAACTGGTAATTGCTATTTTTCTTTTAAACTTAGATTGTGGGCTTTAGTGACACTGTAATTTATTTGCTGTCTTTACTTAGAATTGTTTTGGGCTGTTGAAAATTTAAAACATACTGGTGATTTATTTCTTTTGTCTTTAATTGCTGCAATTTTCGCCACCCTCTCTTCCCTTCCCAGCTCTTAATTATATGCCTGTTAAATCTGGTTGACAGGAGCTAAACACAGGGATAGTAAGGGTGTGGAGTGGAGGGGCATAAGGGGAAGAAGCCCACCCTCAGCACGACAAGTTTGGACTCATTTATTTATTGGTTTATTTTCTTTTTTAAAAGAAAAGTATCTGAGGATCAGTGGCAGGATTTTAGGACAGTAAATTAATAAAAGGGAACTAGGAGAGCTCAGTAACAGACAAGTAGTGGAATAGCAGTATAATTGCAGTATAATATGGGGGTAGTGCAATGTAGTGGCTGTGGGGCAGCCATTCTCAGGCAGACCTTCTGGACACTGAGGTGCTGCCCTATCTGCATGCATCTCTCTGGACTGCGGATGAGGTAGCCAGACTCAGAACGGAAGTAAACTGGGTCAGGAGTACCATCACCCCATCCAGAGACCACCCAGTCCAGTGCAACTGCCTCAAAGGATGCCGAGAACGAGGAGCACTTGGGTGACAGTGGGCTCAGGGAGGATTAGAGCGGTCAGCAGAGGCACATCCCAGATCCTATTCCACTAAGAACTCATATGCCACACTGGCAAATGGGGACAACCAAATAGAGGTACCCAGAGAAGTGGAAGGAAAGGATGTGGAGGATAGCCAAGGAGGTGACCTCAGCGGGAGAGCAGTGGACTCCAGAGGAGGAGGAAGCAAATCCTGGTGAGAGACTCCATCATAAGAGGGATCCAGCTAGGAACACAGGAGGGGAGGACAGGGAGGTGAGGTGCCTACCAGGTGCCATGGCATGGAGGGATGGAAGGAAGATCCTGAGATCACTGGGAAGGCAAGACGGAGGGTGAGCTGGATGTCATTATCCACCTAGGTACTAATGACCTGGCAAATGGGGAGCCAGAGGAAGTTCAGGAAGAGTTTAAGAAATTGGGAGGGGTCTCAACAAGTAGCTACTTCTGTCACTTTTTCAGAAGTACTACCTGTGAGAGGCAGGGAGAGCATAGGGTGCATGCATCAGGAACTTTAACTCATGGTTGAAGAACTGGTGCTGTGAGGAAGGGTTTTGGATTCATTGGTGACTCGGGACCCACCTGGAGGGATGGAGGTTTGTTCAAGCCTGATGGCCTGCATCCATCCTGGAGGGAATCCAAGCATTCAATGATAAGTTTAAATGCTACATTGACAACATTTAAACTAGCAAAGGAGGTGACAGGCCAGCAAGGAGGGTACCTATTTGCTCACCCCCACAGCTAGGCAGTGGAACCAGTGAACCAGAGGAGTGGCTGTCTCTACAAAGCAGTGTGCAAAAGATGGAGATTAGCGCCCAAGAGGTGGATAGGCAGAAAAGGGGCAAAATTCAGCAGAAGGGCAGACAGCAAGGAGAACCAGGGATAAAGGACAACCAAGGAAAGGGCTGGAATAGAACAGCGAAACAGTCTAGGAGATCAGATCATGGAAAGCCATGTGTGCCAATGCCAGGAGCCTTAGCAACAAGATGGAAGATCTGGAGGCTGTCATGGTGCAGTCAGACCTGAGATTGTGGCCATCACTGAAACCTGGTGTAATGATAACCACGACTGGGAGATGGCCATACCTGGCTACAACATATTCAGAGAAGAGACAGGGCAGGTAGGAAGCGAGGAGGAGTGGCACTGTATGTGAAAAATGACAAGGGCCACAGAGATCCAGGAGGAACAAAATGGGGAGAGATACTGTGGGTTAGCTGGAAAGGAAAATGGGGCCAGCCATCCGCACAGGTGTGGTTTATGGACCACCAGCCCAGGAGGAAGAAACAGATAGGGAGTTGATGCTAGACATCCAAAGGATGGCAGACAAGGGTGAGGTAATACCGGTTGGAGACTTCAATATTCCAGATGTGGACTGGAGCATCCCAGTAGCAGCATCAACTAAGATCAGATTTATCCTGGACTCCTTCAGGGTGCCTTCCTCAAGCAACTGGTCATGGAACCAACTCGGCAGAAGGCAATACTGGACCTTGTGCTCACAAACAGGGACAGTGTGATGGGGGTAACGGTGGGAGCACCTGGGAACAGTGACCACCAGTCATTGTGGTTTGAAATCACAGAAAGAGCAGAACCAAACCACACAAAAACACATATCCTGGATTTTAGGGGGACTTTGGGAAAATGGGGAGATACTTGAAAGAGGCATTAAGGGAATGGAGCAGGAATCGGGTTGAGGAACAGTGGGCAGTATTTAAAATGGGGATTACAAGAGCAACAGAATTATGCATTAAGCAGGTTAGCAAGAGGAAAAGGAAGAGGAGACCATTATGGTTTTCCAAAGAGGTAGCAAAGAAAGTGAAAACCAAAAGATTGCATTCAGGCAATACAAAAGACACAGGCAGAAGGGATAGGGAGAAGTACTAGGAGAAGCAAAGGAGGCAGGGAGGTCAGTAAGGAAGCCAAAGCTCAGACACAAGAACACATTGCAAAATCAGTGGGTAGAGGGACAAAACTTTTACAGGTACATAAGTGAAAAAGAAAGGCAAAGGGAGGGATAGTGAAACTGGAGGGGAGGATGGGGCCGCGTGGAGGATGACAACAGTAAAGCTGACATATTGAACAGGTATTTCTGCTCAGTCTTACTAAGGAAGAGGAGGGTAATGGGTCTGAAAGGAGTACGAGGTGAGAATGGTGCAGAAATGGACATAAGTCCCTTTACACAAGAAAGGGTCCTGAAGGAACTAGAAGTAATAAGAGTTGATAAAGCAATGGGGCCGGATGGGTGCACCCAGGGTCCTTAAAGAACTCAGAGAGGTGGTGGCTGAACCTCTGGCTATCCTGTTTAGCCGATCACTGGAAATGGGAGGTACCCAAAGACTGGAGGACAGCAGATGTAGTCCCTTATACAAAAGTGGGAACAAAGAGGAAGCGGGAACTACAGACCAGTCAGCCTCACCTCAGTAGTGGGGAAGATCATGGAAGCACTACTGAAGGAGAGATTGGTGGAACATCTGGTTGTCAATGGACTACAGGACCCAAGGCAGCATGGTTTCACCAGGGGAGGTCATGTCAGACCAACCTCGTTGAATTTTTGACTGGGTGACTAGGGAGGTGGATCAAGGGAGGGCAGTGGACATGGCCTGTCTGACTTCAGCAAGGCCTTTGACACTGTGCCACATAGAAGACTATTACACAAACTGGGGAATATGGGAGTGGGCAGGACAGTAGTGTGGTGGGTAGGTAACTGGCTGGGCGGCAGGACACAGAGGGTGGTGGTAATGGCTGTCACTCCACAGAGGGAAGAATGACCAGTGGGGTACCACAGGGATCAGTGCTGGGACTGGTCCTGTTCAACATCTTCATCAGTGACATTGCACAGGACCTAGAAGGCAGAATTTCACTGTTCGCTGATGACACAAAGCTCTGTAATAGAGCAGACACACCAGAGGGTGTAGACAGAATGAGAAGGGACCTGCAGAAACTTGAAGAATGGTCAGGGTTTGGCAGTTGAAATTCAATGCAAAGAAGTGCAAGATAATGCATATGGGGCACAAAACCCTGGCACAATATATCAGTTGGGGGTGAGGATATAGCATGCACCAAGCAGGAAAGGGATCTTGGTGTTATCTCTGATGACCTCAAGGTAGGGAAACAGTGTGACAAGGCAGCAGGTAAAGCAATAGGATGCTGGGATGCATAGGCAGGGGCATCACCAGCAGGAAAAGGGAGGTCATAATTCCACTATACAAGACACTAGTGAGGCCCCACCTGGAGTATAGTGTACAGTTCTGGAGACCTTACCTATGTAAGGACATAGACAGGGTAGAGAATGTTCAAAGGAGGGCAAAAAGATGGTACATGGATTGCATCACAAGTCCTATGAGGACAGGTTGAAGGAACTGAATATGTACTCCCTGGAGGAGAGGAGGAGAGGGGATATGATAGAGACCTACAAGTATCTTACAGGGAGGAACAGGGTGCAGGGATACACTATTTTTAAGCGAAAAGATGTTCCCGGACTAGAGGGCATGGGATGAAGTTGGAAGGAGGACGATTCAGAGGAAACGTGAGGAAGAATTTCTTCACAGAATGGGTGGTGGACGAGTGGAACACCCTGCCAGAGGAAGTGGTGGGGGCTGAAACAATCATGGGACTTAAGAATGCATGGGATAGACATAAAGGAATTCTGGAGGTCAGGGTAAGGGCAACAGACTTCTAGGAAAACATAAACTGAACTTACAAGATCAAATGGGCAGACTGGGTGGGCCATAGGCCCTTATCTGCCAACACTATCAATGTATCTATGTATGCTGCAGAGATTGGACTGTGGATATTACGTTGCAGCATCCCCCCAATGTCCTCCTGCATTACATCCACTTACGATGTCAGGCAGTCAGCCTAAGTATCAGATGTGGGTTGGGACGGGACTTGGCAGGACCGTGATGGACCTGATTTGCTCCTGTGCAGCGCTCCCAATTCTTGATTGCTGTCTCGGGGGCAGAACCTCACCCTGGCCCCACTGTGGGGGAGCTGCAGGAGAATTTTTTTTTGGGGCGGATGAGCAGGTGATGAAATGTGGGCACTGATCAACTATTAAGGCCCTTGTTAGTTGACCAGTGCCAACGCTCCATCACCAAGTAACCATTACAATATAAAAGGATGATCAGAAAGCCGCCACCCATAGACTATAATGCAAGTGTGCCCCGCCTTCTCCCTAGTATCACGCTCATAATCTCATGGAGCGCATGCCTCTTAACACTGGGAAGTCCTTGGGACCTGGTTTACCTAATTTTACAAATAATACTGCTTTTTACAAAAGGGATTATTTTGAGCCATCTACACAATAAGAACATTCCGATGAGGTAAGGCACCTACAGTACAGTATGCAGTATATCAGGTGCAGGAGCTGAGACTGGTAAGTCTCTTTAATGAATGTTTTGGGTCTCACTGACTAATTCTGTTTGTTTGCATGCCTCTGCCAGCATAAGTGAGGCTACCACACTTCTTTTGGTCACACATCCCAAAACATATATTTTTATTTATTTTAATTTTCATTAGGAAAGGCATACTGAGCTTATACATTTTTAGATCAGCAGATCATATAAATGAGTGTGGTGTTTTCTGTCAGAAGGCAGCCATCAGCCTTGTTTGTGGGCCTCTGCATGTACCAGCTATTTCAGTACATCTCACGTTATGACATGTGTTGATTGTCTGCCGGAAAGACTGTTCAGAGTCTGAACTTTGGAATGCTTTAACACTGAGTATGGGAGTGCACGGTATCGACAGCACTGCAGTTTGACCTTGTCTGCCTTAACTTTACTGTACTCGTATGGAAACCCGTATGTAAACTGATGAGAATTCATACTGTTGTCTAAATGTACATTGATTACTAACCATTAAGTTATCTTTGTTACATAATCTGCTCTAAATTGTACTACCCACTGTTCTGATCCAATGATCTTCCAACTTTGGTCCACGCTTTGTTACCTCCCACCTGACTACTGCAACGCCCTTTACTTTGGGTTACCGGGTTGATATCCGCCTGCAGCCTGTGCAAAATGCGGCAGCCAGGCTTTTTTATTTTTATACTTTAATCTTTATTCATGTTCTGCAGAAACTTTAATTACATTTTCAGGAATCACTGATACAGACATTAAAATAATGTATACAGTTACAACTTATTTCATTATTATTCCAGTTGTGTATAAGACTGAGGGTCTCCATAGCCTCAAGCAGTGGGGGCGCACAGGGAAAGTGCCTTAGTCACCTACCCTTTTCCCTACGTCTAAAAAGGAGGCCTGCTTGTGACATATAACATTGCGGGACTTGATTTTACAGTCACCAGTACAGGTAAGGATCGCCTAGCCCAGGAAGAGGAACCTGCACCGCCTCAATTTTCTGCCCTTGTTGATCCGGCTGGCTGTTGCCATATTATTCACCTGGACCATCGTTGGACATAAAGAGGAGTCTTCTGGTTTATTTTGAAGGTGAGTTCCTCCAGGTCAGCCAGGCCTTTGATGAGCGAGATCCAGTCTTGTTTTGTGGCACAGATGGACTAAGCTAAGCGCTAGTTATCGCTTGAGGGCCGCTGTTGTTAACATTGCCCAAAGATACTGCGAATCTGGTCCCTGATCTCCAGTGGAAGCACCCCCAGGATCAATTCGACCCAGTTCAGTGGCTGGGTGATAGTAAGAATTTCCTTTATTGCTGATGTAATGTCTGCCCAAAACCCAGTAAGCCTAGGGCACACCCAAAAATGTAGGTAGCCTGCTTTGCCTTCCCATATCCCTCCAACAGCCAGACGGCAGGTTTGGATTTCTTTTAGTTAGCATCTTAGGGTGAAGAAAAAGCAGATCCTTACCTTCCAGGCAAATTCTTGCCAGAGAGGTGATCTGGTTGCTGATTTGGCTATACCAAAGATCAGTTTCCATTGAAGAGGTGGAAACCGGCCCTGCCTCCTCCTCCTATCATTTGTTTTCATTTTAATTAGGGGTCTGGCCTAATGGTCCTCAGAGCCTTATATAGAGCAGAAATCTGTCCTTTTGGTCTGTTGATGACTTTATTTGTTGAATGGCTGCGGCAGCTGGGCTTTTGACTGGTTTGTCTGGGACCAGTCATATAGTGCCTGTGCTCCGCAGACTGCACTGGCTGCCAGTGCGGTGGCGGATCACCTTCAAGGTCGGTTTGCTGGCCTATAAGGCCCTACCGACCAGGGACCTGGTTACCTGCAAGATCTCTTTCACCCCTACTGTCCCTCAAACTCTTTCCGATCCACTGATTAGGGATTGCTAGAGATTCCCAGGGTTCGTTTAAAGACATCTGGGGCCAGGTCTTTTAGTTTTATGGCCCCAACCCTGTGGAATTCTCTACTTCATCACGCAAGATTGTCCGACCGTCCAAAGTTTTAAAGTAGCACTGAAGCCATTTCTTTTTAGCCATGCATATATTGATTTTTAATATATGGATTTTCATTTAATAGTACAGAAAAGCATACAGAAAACTTTCGGCAATATCACCACTCCCAAAGTGATAAACTACACTTCAAGAGTGATAATACTATTGTTCAGGACTGGTAATAGTATAGTTCGGGACCTGAACGATAGTATTATCACAGAATGGCAACAGCGCATGCACCAGTCTGTCTTCCCCACGTCTGCTAAAGCGCGCTCCTGATTGGCCGCTTCTATGTGGGTGGGCAGAACCGTTAGAAAACATGGCGGCTGGTCTCTCGCTTAGTGAGACCGAACTGGCTCCTCGGCATTTCTCTGTTTTTCCGACTACATAAAGTAATTACATGGTTCATCCTGCCGTCCTAATGAAGAACAGGTAGGGCGTGTGGGACTGAAAAGCCGGGCGGGGGTGAGGCGTGACATGAATGAGTGAGATGCAGACAGCTCTACCACACAGCGAGAGACAGTTAAGCGGTCAACCAGCACAAAGTCAGTCCTTCAGTGAAGCGTTCAACCGCCTTTTACAGAAAAAAATTAAAACTTGGATCCCTATATTAAAAAAAATAACCAATAGGTTTGTCTCCATTATCAGGGGATACTACCATCTCGAGGTTCTGGACATGATGGAACCTCTCGAGCTTTGCTCTCGAGGTTCATGTGTCCAGAACCTCTCGATGGTATTACTGCTCAGTAATGTACTCAGACCTATTGGTTATTCTCTTTTAATGCTGCTGTCATGAGTTTTAACTTGGTTATTTATGGTTTTAATTAATTGGTTTCTATGATTTATTTTAATGAATTATGTACGAGCGTCTTGGTTCTGGAAAAGCGCTTTTTAAGCTTGATTTGATTATATTGTATTCCTGTTTTTAATTCATGTAATTAATCCCAGGTCGCTGCTGAAAAAGGACTCTCTGAAGCCCAGTGGGTTTAGCCAGTTAACAAAATTCAATTAGTAAATAAAACCACTCCTTCCTTTATTGAAAGTAAATTGAAGATCAGGCTTTTCTGAGTGAAATAAAAATTTCAGCAGGTGATGGGGGGCATTGCAGCATTCTGCAATGCTTTGCATTATTAAGGTATGTGTGATTTTGTATTTCTTTGAATTCTGGCTTTATTTCCAATGGTCTTAATGGGTAACCCTTGCCTCAGTGCTTCTTCTTTTTTTTTGTTTGCTGAAGTTCTTTGTCTTTTAGAATGCTTTCCAATTTTCTTTGGGCTAACTGTGCCAAACCCGTAAGACCACTCACCACAGTGAGGCACACTGATGAATCCTGAAAAGGACAAAACACTTGTTTGTCTCTTCATACTCCTGCTTAAAGCAGAACTAGTCTAAGGCCCTGTCCACACTACACTGCTCAGGCACGGTAATGGATGCAAACCATTACGGCCGGGAGCGGTACAGTGTGTCCATATTGTGGCGGTGTCCGTTACGGGACCGGTACCGCCAGCCCACACTGCAGGAGCCGGGCGATCGCTACAGCACACCCAAACCCACAATGCAGCTCGCACTGCACTACTGGCCCTGCAGGGACCCGTTACCACGCATCCACACTACACCCAGTAACGTTACTGGGCAGAATTGGTTTATAACCATTGTGGAAACCACCCATATGTGATTTCCACAATGGTTATGAAAACGCCTCTGTAATGTTACAGGTGTAAACGCAAACCGTTACAGTAATGTTTTGGGCCCTCTATAACGTTACAGAGGCATAGTGTGGACAGGGCCTTAGTTAATCAAGATGAGTTGCAAATACTTCCCATGGTGCTTTGTATTCCTGGGTTATGTGTGATTTTGTATTTCCCAGTTAATACTTGCTTCCCCTGTTCTGTTTCTGTATCTCTCATTTGTTTCTGTCTTCCTGATCTTTAGGTCAGACCTGCAACTAATCGTGCCTCGCCCGTCCCACATGCTATTCAGTGCAGTGGGAGTTCGGGGTTGTTATGATGATGATTTTTGAATAAACAATATTTTTAGTCGCCAGACTTTTTCGCGAACACGAAGTGCTGGGTGTTCACGAAGCGGGCGACGTTACAGGTATTCTATCCAGTTTAGACGGCAACACCACTGCTATGAATGAATAGCAGTGGCTGCAGCTTAGCAGTAGTTATTATGAGCTTTACGGGATTTGAAGCTTCAAAATCATACGACAGCAACACCTGGACAGGTCCTCGCTGCACGATGATTTTAGCATCAAGATCCACGAGAAGCAATAAATAAATAATACTAAACTTCAGCCACTGTTGTTCATTCATAGGAGTGGCGTTTGCAATGTCACAAACGGGTGGAATACCCATAGTAACTTGCGCCTGCTCAATCGGGACCCGCCAGGCACTTCCATGTTCACCGAAAGTTCCGTGCTTTTAAAAATATTAGTTTTATTCCAAAATCATCATCATAGCAGCCCCAGACTCCGCAGCAATCGGTAGAAAGGTATGTGGGATGGGAGTGGGCTGCTACAATTAGTTTGTAGGTCACCTTTAAACCAGTTCTGCATGTAGCCCTCCATCGTGTGATTTTAGATGCTGTGACTAGTGACATCATTGACTGCAGTCACCAGTGGCTTTTGATGTTGATGCATCTGCTTGCGTGAGACTGCATAGATGGACATCCTCCAATGCAAGAAGGCATATAGGAAAGCCAGTAGAATGCTGGGTGGGTCATGGGGTATGTATAGCAGGGCTGCAGGCAGGAGGTGATATCTGCACTTTATAGGACTCTGGTGAGGCTTCACCTAGAGTACTGTGTTCAGTTCCAGAGTCTGCGACTAAAAAAGGACAGGGATGTGTTGGAGACCATCCTGCAGAGGGCCACTAAAATAATCCAGGGGCAACAGGGAAAATCATATGAAGAAAGACTGGAGGCAAGGGGGATATGATGGAGACCTTCACATTTTTACGGATACAATAGAGTTGACCACTCCAAACCTTTCCAAGTGAATAAGAACTCAACCACAAGGGACCATGATTTGAAACTGGTGGGGGCAGAGTTGAAAAGGATATGAGAAGCTCTTCCTGGAGGGTGAAGTGGTTATGTGGAATAACCTGCTTAGCATGGTATCTGATTCAAAGCTTTCTGGGATGGTTGCAGAGGTCTTCTAAAGAGAAGAAAGAAGGGGTTAAAAGGTGTTTCAAGGTAGCGTTCCAGAGCAGAATGGATGGTCTCTATGTTTTTATCTGCATGCATCTTTTATGTTTCTGTGCTATGGCATAAAAATTGGGCACATTTAGGGGCTGCTCCATTGTCATAAATGTGGTAACCGATGGAAGTAACGATATCTGCGCAGGAGCCACTGTCAGATGACACTCGGTGATGTCACAGGTTAGCAAGCAGCTGTAATGGCACAGTAGATGGCTATGTACACAGCTGGTTTTGAGGACCCGGAGGCTGGGAAACATAATGGAGAGATTATTTATTTATTTTACCAGAGAGACACACAGCCAAAAGCTTGTTTACAGGTGCGACCTGGGAGCACAGGAAGAGTTAAGTGACTTGCTCAGGGTCGCACAGTATGCAAGTGGGAGTTGTGGGATTCAGACCCAGGTCTTTAGCTCAGAGCCTTAAACCACTGCGCTTATACTGCCTTCTAAGATTTGTACAGAGAGAGAGAACGGGGAGAAGAATGCTGCAGTACCTCCTGTCCCCTTTAAAGGACAACTGCGCCTATCTGTAAATCTGTTCCTCTGTGTAAGCTGCCTTTGAAAGCAGCAGTGCATATTACAGTGAAAACTTTGATCTTACTTTTTTTTTTTATTTCATTTTAGATTGCCCTTACCCAGTGTTGGAATTGAAACTTTATGCGCTTTGCTTTTGGGAGCTAGGTGGGCCCAGAAGACTAGTATCTTTAAACTGTGCCTCCTCAGTGGCAGTGATGCCTGAGCTACCAGGGCTCACTTCAGAGATAGGGGAGACTCCTAGCCCTGGCAAGGTCCCCGCCCCCATAATTCCAGCACTGCGCCTTACCTCCTTTCTAGTACATACCCTTCTTTCTCCATTTTAAGTCTGCTTTACAATTTTGTCCCCAACACGTGAGGGTAGCATTCAGGAGATGAAAGAAAAAATCAAAGCAGTGATATAAAGTGCAAATTTTATTAGCAGCAAAATCCATTGACACAGACAAAGGGGCTTCTTTTGTCTGCGCTGTGGATTTTGGTTGCTCCCTATTAAATTTGCCTGCTCCTCCCAACCTTACCTGGACATTGTGTCCCTGAGTGCTAGTGCTGCCTTGTCTGTTTGGAAGAGATCACTGTGGACTGGCTGTCCTGGTTAGTACTGACTCCGGTATCTTGGATGAGCTGCTTATTCTTGCTTAGCACTTGTTTACATTTGAAATATTATATAATGTGTCTCAAATCAAGTTTTCATCAGTATTCTCAGCTGTTTTACATTTACAGTACACCTATTATGCCATAATGTCTGAGCAGTGTCTGGACGAAGCCATACAAAAGAGCACTCCTTTTATTATTTCAGATGTTCAAAAAGCACTAAACCAAAGTCAACGTGGGGAAGGTACAAGACAGGAATAAAATGAAAAAGTATAGGTCAGAATCGTCACTGCTAAACATGTACTGCTGCCTTTAAAAACTGGTTCCAGTTCTGTTGTTATTCTATCAGTGCAGGCTTTTGGTGACTAATCTGATCAGATCCAAGTTTTGGCATCCCATTCTGCATGAGAAGCACCCCTCCTCACCTCATCCTGTGTAAATACTGTAATGGCATCTTGTGGCACCCCTCCTTCATCCTGTCCCATGTAAATATACTAGCCCTGGCTCCCACTGACATTGGCTCACAGATGGTTGCACTAGTCCATTTCTATGGCAGAGAATTTTGAGCACTTGTACAGTAAAAATTAAAGTAAGAAATTTCAGTGATCATCTCGCATTTATTCCACTCCTACATTGCCCCAATACAAAAAGACATTGCATGCAGGCACACAGTTTACCCCAGCCCCATAGTTCTGTACTCTGAATCCCTTTTGCCTCTTTACACATTCCTGTGAGCCAGTTGATCCTGCAGTTGTGGCTTAAAGTCAAGCAGCCCTAGTCCGCGTACACAATGGCAGCATCCTCATCCTCATGTAACCCCTAGGCGGCGCTACTCCTAGAGTTACACCCCTGCCTACTACTTAGGATGTATCAGATGATGGCCTGGCCGGGGATGGATGATAGGGTTTCTGGAACACAAGGGGAGGGGCCTTGGCACCCAACTAGGGATGTGAGGTTCGAGCAGACTCAATAGATCGTAAGGCCTAATCTGCTGACAATTAGTATGTTAGTTACATGCAGTTATTTAATATTTTATCTAAAACTATAATGCCATTTTGTCATTAGAGTTTAATTGTCAAGATGGGCCAGTGATAGCATTTTCAGAACTAATATTGATTTTTGTTAGAAATTGGTCCTAGAATATCGAACATTTCTGACATCAAACAGGACTAGAAATAATTCTTTGTTGATGGCTGTCCAAGGCAGCGATCGCGCTAGAAGTTTTAAAACATAGGTCAAATTAGACTTACTGGTGTAAAAATGTGGTCAAAATGAGAAACAGCTGGGTCAGAAAGTTCAGATTTTACTAGTACATAAGCTAAAACATGTCAAGTAAAATTACTTTCCTATTGTTCACTTTGCATCTTATCTATTATTACAGATCAGGTACACCACTGTGGACCCACTGTCCTGTGGAAAGTGGGGCATTTCTGGGCAGGCTGCAACTTTTTCCCTTTTTCCTTATCTAGCGCTGTCCCTGGTCATTTTGACTATCCCTAGAATTAGTACCCATCCTGCTGATTTTTGTTTAATAATTTTACATTTTGTTCCAGATATGAGCTTAGGAACATAGGAATGTGACGCAGAAAAGGATCTCCTCCAGGCCCACCTAGAACACCCATTTTGCCTATTCTCTAAGCCTTTACTTTAGTCCCCTTCCTCCATCTCAACATCCCCTGTGTCTATCCCACACCTTCTTAAACCCTCCCACTGTCTTCTCTCCCACCACTTCACACAGCAACCCATTCCAGTTGTCCACCACCCTCTCTGTGCAGAGGTATTTCCTAATACTGCCTCTAAATTTACCCCTTGATTCAGAGTTCAAACTTGTAATAACTATGGTACCCGGCTGGTGAAGTGCCTGAAAAGGGCTTAAGAACTGATGGTACCATTGTGAGGTGCCTTAAAGGGGCTACTAAGCATTACACACTGTGTGGAACATGGCCCTGAAAAGGACCTAACAAGTGTGCCCCAGTTCACTTCCTGATGAGGACTTTTAATTTATTTCCTTCTGCTGAGTAGTAGCCTTGACAAGAGCCCTTGTTGTTTTTTTGTTTTTATAGGAAAGCTGTCAACAAAACAGGCTTCCGCCCCATAAGGCTTACCCTCAGTTAAGCTTTTTTAAGTATGTTCGGTGTCTTTCTCATGCCGCAACATACTTTATTTTAATAAAGTAAAAGTCCATGACCCAGAAGCATGGCAGATGCTGGGGGGGGGCTCCATTATCTGTAAAGGTACATATGTATTGAATCGAGTGGTGAGGCGCCGCACCTTTACAGATAGTGGAGCCCCCAGCGTCCGCCATACTTCTGGGTCTTGGACTTTTCTTTAGTTAAATAAAGTATGTTATGCACGAGAAAAATGCAGTAACATACTTAAAAACTTAACCAGTGGTAAGGTTTATGGGCGGAGTCCTGTATTGTTGACAGCTTTTAACATGAAACCTTTTTTTTTTGAAAATCTTTCAAAACACTGTTAAACACTACATACAGTGTAGTGCATAACCATAAGTCACATTAAATCCATTCACATGTGAAAGTGATGAGACTGATGAAATGTTCAGTAAACATTAACAAAGGAATCTCAGAAAACAGCGCAGTATTTATAACTGGTATAAGATGCATTCCATCACTGCCTAGTACCAAAGGTCGGTTGCATACACACTGCTCAGGGATGTAATAAAGGGAGAGGTAGAACTAGATGCCTGGTGGCTTGATTAACCATGGTGGACTTGGCAAAGGACTAATAGCTTTTTCAAGAACTTCAGAATCCTATAACTTGCATCATGGAATGAAATGAAGCAAAAGGAAAATCGGATATATTGATGTTGTGGTTTGTCCTAACTGCCAATCAGATTATTTATATACCTATCTATTTATTTAATTTTGGTAAATAAGTAGGCCGACTGAGACTGTAACACTAGTCCCTTTTTCAGGGTGACTCAGAGTTAATTACACAGAATGGAACTTATACAGTTTCAATATTCACATACAGTTAATTATACCACGGACACCCAAAGAAACACAAAATCCTATATTCTGATTGGTTAGGTGGCACCTTTCTGCCGTGGTAAATCCCTGATAAACCATGCAAAAGGTGCTGGCCAGCCACACACGCATAAAACACTCCAACCCCAACACAAACCCTAAATCTGCCATATTGTTCTCCGCTAACTGAGACGGTAAACCAAGAGTTTTAAACCTGAATTTGGAACTGCTCATTCAAAACAAGTGTGTCACATAAAGAAAACTTTTTTCGTACCGCAGTCCTACCCACCTCACCATTGTCCACTGCTTATCCACAAAAGAAAATACAGTTCAGCGTGAAATTCAAAACCGCTGATAAACCCCGATCGAACTGGTTGCATGCCAGCAGTACAAACAAAAAGTAAACTGTCTTCATAAGCTGAACAGTCAGAGACTGTGACATGACCCATAGAAAGAGACTCTAATATTTGCTTTTCTGTGACTAGAGGCAGTTTACTTGCACCTCTGGGACTCGGCCCTCACATGCTCAGTTGAAGCTTCGTGCACAGCGCCGCTTCCTGCTGGCGCTTAGTACATACTGTTGGTGCCTGCCAGTTGTGGTCGCAGACTGCCTCTCTCTCCTTTTGTCTTCCACTCATCTCTCCGAACACATTTACTTAACCTGGCACCAAAAACTATATTTAAAAAAAAAAAAATACATTTCAGTTGTTCACTGCACTCGGTCTTCTGTCAGCAGCACTTACTCTCATATTATACTCAGCAACAAAGGACTACTTGATGTAGGGTGGAAGAATAAGTGTACAAAAATATATATATAAAAAAAAAAAAAGAAATTATTTTACTAATTTGTTCTATATTTTAATCATTTACACCTGGGTATAATGGCAATAAGCCACTTGGGGATGTGGGTTATGGAGTTACCATGGCTGGTGGTTTCCCACTCGGCCGCGCTCATGGGCAAACCACTCCAGCCGTGGTAAATCCTCCGATAATCCACACCCCCTTGTGTTTATTGCTTAATTATACAGTTTACAGTGACCAGCAGCATTCAAATTTGTTAGTCAAACTAGCCATTCCAGGTTATATATATTTTAATGTAGACCGTTCAGGTTGCATTCACTCGTAATATTCACAGTTGATAAGAATAAGTACTATTTTATGGGTCAACTTTAACAAGTATAGTGGTTAAAACCCAGCAGGTGATCTTTGAGTCCCTTTTGAAACCCGAAGGAAGTTACTATTCTGGATATTTTCTGGGCGGCGTTCCAGAGGGGTGGGATGCAGGCAGAGAATGACCTCATCCCTTGAGGGACCTAACTTTGGGCACTTTAAGGAGCTGCCGTTGGATGATCTGAGAGTTCTGCTGTTGTTTTTGGCAGATAGTGTGCATGCCAGGCTTTGGGGGCATTTTGTAGCCTAAGTTTGTAGGTTAGGCATAAAGGAGCATAATAGTTGTCCCAAGGTAGACCCTGAGGGAATCCTATCGAGGACTGGACATTTGTCAGATAAGGCATCCTGCCATCTGACAAGTTGTGTCCTTCCCTGGAGGTAATCAGAGGACCATTTCATGGTCAGACAGTCTAGGAGTATGAGTTTAGTTTCTTGAGGAGGAGTTTGGGGACTTCATGATCAGAGGCATCCAGTGGGAAGGGCAGAGAAGGGGAAAAATGGTCTGCTCAGAACCAAATTCCACCCAGGCCTGGCCACAAGGCCAAGCATGAGTTGTATTCACTGGCAAGGGAATTTGGGGACCCGACATTCTAATGCACTTGGGGACAAATGACATAAATGGAAATAATAAACTAGAAATTTGGGCAAGGTTCCAGGAGTTGGCTAGGTATGCCTTTCCATAGGCTTTAAGATCTCCTTTTCAGAAATCCTGCCAGTGCCAAGGACTAGTGGGGAAAACAAGAGGAAGATTAGGAGATAAATCAGTGGCTTAGGAGTGGTGTGGGGAATTGAGGTATGGCCTGATGAGGGACTGGGGGAACCTGGGAGGATAGAGGCTGTCACGCTGAGGGACAGGCTCCACCTTAATTTGGAGGGAAGGAAATCCTTAAGCTCAAACTAGCTGGGTTCATCAGCCGAAAGGTGGGGTTTAAACTAGTGAAGGGGAGGGATCAAAAAGGGCAGTGCCAGCAGGTATGATAAATGAGGTACATGGTCTCCATTCCTCTAGGGGCTAGGAAATATGGAAATGGGTCACCAGGTAGGGTGCAGGAGCTGAGAAATGGGAGCAAGGGAGAAAAGAGGAGGAAAGGGATGGAGAGTGGTCCTGATAAATGGCAGGAGCTTAGGAAATAAATGCCTGAGCCCCAGGCGATGCTGGTTGAGGGGAGGTAGATGTGGCAGCAGTCATTGAGACCTGGGCCACTCAGTGGCATGAGTGGGACCTAAATCTGGAGGCTACACTAGGTTCAGAAAGATAGGGGAGGAGGGGGATGGTGTAGCATTGTTAAAAATGGCATGGGTATTGAATGGTAGAGGAGGCAGAGGGAGCGTGGAGGCTATTTGGGTCACCTTGCTGATGCAGGGGGTAAGAAGAGAGTAAAGGTTGGAGTGATATACAAACCACTGGCACTGGCGGAGTCCTGGAAGAAAGTTTGGTGGCAAATCTCGAGGACACTGTAGATTGGGAATGGGGAAGGGTAGTGGTAAAGGGGACCTCAACATGCTATGGAACAGACTGAGGAACTATGACTTCACCAGTGGCCAGAGAGCAGAGGCTGCTGGATGTCTTCCAGGATGCGTTTCTGATACAACAGGTGGGTGAACCAACTAGGGAGGCCCAGATACTGGACGTGATCCTGGCAGACAGTGATCAGATTAGGAGCCTAGAGGTGAGGACCCATTGGCTGGAAGTGATCACGCCACAGTCTGGTTCTTCCCTGGAACTGGGGGGAGCCAAACACGGACGGTAGTAACCGACTTTAGGGAATTGCAGACTTCAGGGAGATGGGAAGGATCATAAGATCATCTGGACAGGATAAGGCCAGATATGGATGCTGACAGCAGGTAAGGAATACAGAAGGTTGCCAGATCCTGCGCCAAGGAAAGAGTGTAAGTTCGGGGTAAAGCCAGAAACCCTACAGTGAACCCAGGAGGTACAGGAGGTGGCGAGGAAAAAGAAGACTGCCTCATAGGCGATTCAAGTGCTCAAGGAGTGAAAGAGATCAGCAGAAATATGAGCTGACAGCCAAGAGAGTCACCAGGGTGGTGAGAGCAGCTAAGGCAAAAAGGAGCAGTCCTTGGCCAGTGGGATCCGGAGGGGACAAGGGGTTCTTTAGATACATAGGGAAAAAAGGAGAAATGAGGGCAGATCAGCAAGATAAGGATAGGGATGGTTGGGCTGGGAGGTGGGGGAACAGGCAGAAGCTCTAAATGGTACTTTACCTCCAGTTTTTACAAGGGGATGGAGGGACTAGGTCTTGCGAGGGAGGCGGGGGCAAACCGGGCAAGGGGTGGGACTGGTAGAGACCAGGGGCCCTGATGGGTCTGGGGAAATGAAGTGGCCACCACAGACATAGGGATCGAAATTTAGGATTTTGTAGTCACTAACCAGCAGGGCTGGTGACTGGAAAAATCTTCTAGCCCACAGACTTTTCCACTGGTCCAGCTGGTGTACTTATTGAAATGTTACCTTCTCCAGTACAAGGCCATAGGGCTAGTTAAAGGAAAATCTTATTAGCCCAGTACAAAATCTACCAGCATTTAGCTAGTGAGCCAGTGCCAGTTTGATCCCTGAGACAGGTGGGGTCCAGCAGTGCAGTGTGACAAGGGGAGGATGTGAGGCTGAAATCCCAGTAAAGAGAGTAAGGAAGCCCTCGGGTCGCTCGATGGAGAAAGCACCTGGGCCAGATGAGATACTCCCAGGGTGCTGAGGGAACTGGCAGATGTCCTGGCAGTCCCTCTAGCGGAGCTTTTAACATCTCTCTGAGGACTGGGTGGGTGCCCCAAGACTGGAGGGTGGCCCATGTCGTGCCAGTCCACAAGGGGGGCAATAGAGAGGCGGGAAATTACAGGCCCGTTAGCCTGACCGTGGTTGGCAAGGTGATGGAGGGTATTGTCAAGGAAAGGCTAGGGGGGTTACTGGAGCAAACTGGGTATTTGGACGATAGACAGTATGGCTTTGTCACGGGAAGATCATGCCAGACAAATCTTGTTGAGTTCTGTGCCTGGGTGACGAGGGCCCTGGACCAGGGTAGGCCAGTGGATGTCCTCTTTCTGGACTTTAGCAAAGGCGTTTGATTCAGTACCCGACAGTGACCTGCTGGCTAAGCTGGAAGAAAGCGGGGTAGAGACTACTGTAACTCCCTATACCTAGGGCTATCGGGGCTGAATTCGCCTGCAGCTGGTGCAGAATGCGGCAGCCAGGCTGTTGACTGGAGTCTCTAGATCCAGTCACATAACGCCTGTGCTCCACGGACTGCACTGGCTGCCAGTGTTTAGGAATTACCTTCAAGGTCGGTTTGCTGACCTATAAAGCCCTACAAGATCTGGGACCTGCCTACCTGAAGGAGCTCCTGTGCCCTCATAGTCCCTCTCGCTCTCCGATCCACTGACGAGGGATTGCTAGAGATTCCCAGGGACGCCTGAAAACATCTGGTGCTAGATCGCTTAGTTTTATGGCATCTACCCTGTGGAACTCTCTACCTCGCCAGGTGTGAGATTGCCCGGACTGCCCTTAGTTTTAAAAGGGAGTTGAAGACCCACCTTTTTAATATAGCTTTTAAGGATTTCTGTTGATTTGATTTACTATATTTATTGTTATATTTATTTGTACAGGCGCTTTGATTTAAGAAAAGCGCCTTTTAAAATAAAAATTGAAATGAAAATGAAATAGAGAGACAGTTGTTAAGATGGATAGGAAATTGGCTCTCTGAGCATACTCGAAGGTGGTGGTTGGAGGTTAGCCTCATCCCCAAGGTGGGTTACTAGTGGGGTTCCCCAGGGGTCAGTGCTGGGGCCACTCCTGTTCAATGCCTATATCTCAGACATCAGGAGGGGGATCAGGAGTGAGAAGAGTCTCTTTGAAGATGACTCAAAGCTGGGTGCAGTGGTGGATGGGAGGAGGGAGGTGGCCTTGCAGAAGGACCTGGAGGCTCTGGAAAGGTGGTCAGAAAAATGGAAACTAAAATTCAGTGCTGGGAAGTGCAAGGTTCTGCACCTGGGAGTCAGAAATCCAGGCCAGGGTATACCCTGGGAGGAGACATGATTCAAGTCACAGAGGGTGAGAGGGACCTGGGGGTAGTGGTAGATATCAAATGAACAACTCAGAGACCTGTAGGAGGGCAGCGGCAGGGCAAATAGGATGCTGGGATGCATCATCAAGGGATTACTTCCAGAAATGCGGAAGTGATCCTTCCACTGTACAACTGCTTGTTTAGGCCACACTGTGAGTATTGTGTACAGTTTTGCAGACCACATTTAAAGAGGGACATAACACCCTGGAGAGGGTCCAAGGAGGGCAACCAAAATGGTCTGGGGCCTGAGGGAGAGGACCTGAGGAGAGGCTCATGGAGCTCGTCATGACTCCCTGGAGGAGAGGAGGGACAGGGGGACATGATAGAGGTCTTTAAGTACATGACAAGGATCGATAAAGGAGGCCCAGTCAGGGTGATCCAAGGAAGGAAGGTGGGGCAACAGGAGGTCATGGGTGTAAGCTGGAAGGGGCAGGCTCAGAGGGAGAGGAGGAGATGTTATTTCACTGAAAGGGTGGTGGAGCCATGGAGTGCACTGCCCAGGGAGCTGGTAGAGGTGGGGACTGTGGGCCGGGTTTAGAGGGATGGGACAGGTACAGAGGAGGTAAATCTGACAAGCCTAATACAGGTGGAACATCTGGGACGGAGATGGTATAACCCAAGGGGAGGACACCAAAATCGAACCTCAGTGTGTGTGCCTAAAATCACTCGAGAGACCGTTAGGGCCTATTCTGCTGGCATTTTAATATGTTAGTATGAGTTGATGGTCCACCAAATCGAAGGCCTTGGTGAGGTTGATAAAGACAGCACCAGTTAGTAGGCCATTGTCTAGGGCTGAATAGATGTCAGAGATGAGACTGACTAGGGCAGTGTTTGTACCTTGTTTGTTTTCTGAAACCATGCTACCGACCATAAATATTTTATGTTGCTGTATATATAATCTATCACCTGATTATACGACCCTTTCTGATACTTTACTCAAGACAGAGAGGAAGCGATATGGGTCTAAAATTTTGAGACTCTCTTTCAAGAGGGATCTGTTAAATAAACATGTGACTGGGGTGGCAATAACTGGGGCTGCAAGTTTGAGTAATCTGGGCTCCAGTTTATCATGCCCAACTGATCCAGGGTTTTGATGTTTCTAAGTAGTTTTAGGACCTCCTTCTTTGTTATTAGTTTAAAGTGGAAGTTTGGGAGAGAGAAGTTGTTTTCGCTACATTGTGCAGGTTGGGTGTCCCTGGATGGTGTGTCTGGTACTTGTCTAGATCTGTGAAGAATGTATTTATTGCCCTGGCTGCGTCCATTGGGTTTTGCATTGGACATCATTTGCTATTGTATCACATGTGTCATGAGTAGGATGGCCCTTAAGAGTATTGATTTGTGACCAAAACATTTTGGGGTCAGTGATTTTTTTTTTTTTTTCCTGAGGCCCTGAGGTATTGTTTTTTTAGCTATTTTCAGTTCCATCTTACATTTGTTTCTCAGTTCTCCAAAGAGCTGCCAGTCCTTGGCCTGATTAGTGGATTTGAATGTCCCCACGCCCTATCTCTATACCTCAGAAGTTTTTTCAGGTCTCGAGATAACCACCTGGCTTCCTGTCCTTTCATCCTGAGTTTTTCAATGGGGCATGTTTGTTTGCAGCAGACAAAAGTTGTTTATGAAGAAGTCTAATGCTGTATCCAAGCTTGGGGCATGTTTAATTTGTAGCCAGTTTGTTTCAGCTAGTGTATTGAGAAAGGAACCTGTGTCAGAGTTTGAGTAGTCTTGAGCCCAAAATATCTTGGGGAGGGTGTTTGGAAGTCATTTTTCCATATACGAATATGGAGAATGATTACTGAGGAGTCTCGAAGGTTCTGCTAGTTTGAACCTGTCTGGTTTCGAAGCCAGGATCCAACCCAGTGTGGTATGGTTGACTGTCTTCATATTTAATCTTGTTGGTTGTGAATTATCTGGGTTAAATCTGCCTCCTGCAGGGCCGTTAGTTCACTGTTAGTATGAGGCCCCCAGTGTATGTTAAAGTCACCTAATATCATCTTCTCTCCTTGGGGAGCTGGGATAGTGCATCTATAAGAAATGTTAGACTCAGGTGCTGCCTGGGGTTGTACACATACCCTAGTAACAGGGGCTTGGTTCCACCCAGAACCAGTTGTAAGAATATGGCCTCACAGTCAGGATTGTCTAGGGCTGGTAGTGGCACTAGGGAGGCATTAAGGGATGACCTGACATAAACCAGTACTCTTGCCTTTTCCCTGGTCTGTCCTGCCTAAAGGTCTTGAAACCTTTCAATTCAACCTCTTGGTTTACAATATAGTAATTACGTCCAGGGAGTACAGGCTCACCCAAGCTTCCAGTTTGTGCATCTTGGGCCGTGGGCTGTTGATATTCATGGGTTATTTTAATCCTTTTGTACTTGGCCAGCTTGATGTGTTGGAGGAGGTAATACTGGCATTAGTATATGGGAGGGGAGTGGTGCCTGGGTTTACCTCTATGTCACCACCAAGTAAAGCTTTAGTTTAAGATTTTGACTAGTGGCCCTGGTATTGGGAGGGGTCCATCATTCCATTGTTTGTGTACTTTAATGTAGAGTACTATGTTGTAGAGGTTCCCTTTAACCCAAGACCCTGTATGATGGTTATGCTAGGATTGAGTCCACCGGGGAGGCACATTAAATCCCCAGGTGGTGAGCCGTGCTGCCAGGCTGCTCTGGGTCATGGTGTACATGAGTGGTGATAGCCTGAGGCTAGGACCACCAGGATATACGTGGGGCAAGAGCACTCCCTGAGCCATCTTAGTTTTTTGGGGTGTATACCTTAGTGAAATGTAGTGGGTTGGGTGGCAGCACTACTAAGAGATAAGCCTATTAAGTAATTTGTATAGGAGCCCTAATTGAATGTGGGCAGCAATATGATTGGATGGTTTCGGAACTTTTCTCACGGGTACTGGGCAGTAGCTGTTTATCCAAGGGGCTGGCGGAGGGTGGAGAGTCAGTTCATGGATTCTACTGCTGATTGCTGTGTAGAGAAGCACCACCTATTTAAAGTGGGAAGGCGTGAGAAAGTAACAGGGATGTTTTACAGGACCCTGGCGGTGGAGGAGAAGGCCAGAGTGGGTGGAGCAGTACTATGTGTACTGCTGCTTTGACTCCTTCTGCTCTGCCCTGACAAGCCGATCAGCTTATTCTGTTATGAAGTCAGGGTCCCATGATGTCCTTTTAGCCTCCTCCAAGAAACACAGCCTTGTTATATATGGTTTCCATACTAATCTGCATATTTAACTTGGCACAAATAATTTCCTCCCCTTGGATATGTTTGATGATGTCCACTACAATTTTAGGACCTGTGTCCCCACACTGGGGACTTTTTTTTATGCTCCCCTCTCCTTGCAGCTCTCCATCTCTTCAGGAGACACCTATGGTCTTTTAGCCTCGCTCACCTACCAGGTAACCGGAGCAGTCCGTCCCCATGGAGCCGTGGCTGTACCCCCAGGTTGGTACGGGCGGGGTCACACTCAAACATCTATATTCGCTGGGACGCTGTCTCCGGCCTGGTAGGGGCATTGAGGGTCGGGGCCTGGTGCTCCGGCTACCAGGAGGCTGCGAGGCATTCCCGTTTTCTCCCGGCGTGCCATGTCCCCGGCGTCAAGGCGCTAAGGCGCCCGGCGTCTGGCTACGTCGCCCCTCGTTCGACATCGGACTTGCTGTACCTCGGGTCTCCACCGGGGGCCAGACAAACTGAGCTCTGGCACCCCGGAGAGAGACGGCGGTCCCTAGGGCAGCTCCAAGTCCTCTCCCTCGCTTCAACCCTCAGCTCCACGGGCTCATTCCGAATCCGGTCGCTGGCGCAAGCGGAACCACCGCCTGTACGGGCGGGCCGGCCACACTGGGGACTTTTTGAGTGTCACATAGTTCAGTGACAGAATGTATGGTTGTGAAGTGTGAGGCCCCAAGTATAACTGGAAGTGTTTTGCCTAAGGAATCCACCTACCTAGTAACTGCACCGCGTAAGTAGTCGTATTCTTTGAGTTTTGTAAGCTGCTTCAGCCAGTGCATACCTTTGTAGGATTACAGATCAGTGTTTGTAGGTACTAGGAGATGGGAGCTAGGAATAGGGCTCCCAACTTAGTTTAGTTTAGTTTATTAGTCTAGGGATTAATACCTTTGAGCCAGGGCTCTTTTACAAAGGTTCCACGTCACAAAGAACATTTAACAAAGCACGATACACATTACAGGTAAAACCAGACAGGAAAGTACATCATAAATTTGCTATTAACAGTTAAGGCAGTAACGTTTAACTTAGGTGTAGTGTGTCCTTTACCTTTAAAACTGCGTGGAAAAAGCCGCTCGGGCGTGGATGGCTGATGTGCCTTGTGTCTTACCTCTTGCCACACTGGCAACTCGAATTTTGAAACTGAGTTGGGACATTCGGGGCTGGCCGGGAGGAAGGATCGAGTGTCCCATCGGACAGCTCTCCTCCCTCGGAGAGGGGTTGTGTGCCCCACAGCTTTGCCTGCCACCTGGGGGTGTCCAGGTGGTGGCACTGTTTTGGGCACGCTTAATAGCCAGTTAACACAGCCATTTGAGGATGTTACTGCAGAGGTGGAGCTTGTCCGTTATGCCACTGCACATGGGCGGCCATGGGACAACAGCTCGGGAAAGAAAAATTGGGTAGAAAATTTGGAGGTCGGGCAACATGAAGCCTGACTGGTGAGCAACAGCGGCCCACCTGGAGGGGATGGAGAAAACGGAGACTCAGGGACGGCTGGGGACTGTGAGACTGTTGATACAGCCGTCTAGCCTGCCTCAGACGGATAAAACTCTGTATGAAGAGAAAATAAAATGTGAGGAAAAGAGTTCCAGACTCCTCAGCTTTACCCAGCTACAACCCTTGATTTCTGATTTCATCCATCTTGGTCCGTTGTCCTTGATTTCTTTAACTTCATGAAAAGACTGTACGAGTGGCAAACCTTTGTTATGTGTAGGGAAATAAATTGGTAGCAAGGTAGCAAAGTCAGTTGCTGAACTCTGGCCGGGAGGGAGATGCAGATTACAAACAGTTACTCATTTGTTCTGTTTGATGAAGGCCAACACCTGAAGCGGAGCTTTTCTCAACGAGTTTAATGACTTTTAAAAAAAAAAAGTTGTGTATGCTATATGTATCCTACAGGTTGTTGCATGGGTACAAACTGATGGCAAATAAATGAAAATTGCCTTTTAATTAGCAATTTATCCTACTTTTAACATATGTCACTGAGATGGGCCTGCCCTTGTTTTTAATAAGACTAAAATGGATTCCTGTTACAGAGAATTAGAAGGAAAGGAATTAGTTATTATAAACCACCTTTCACAAGATGGTTTACATTTGTAAAATGTTTAGCACAGTAGGACTCCTGAAGGATTGTGAAATGGTTCCCTACACAAAGGAATCCAGTGGTGCCTCAGGGGCTTGTCTCAGCTCAGGCCGGGCAGGGACACTGGTTCATAGTGTTTGAAAAAGGCAATCAGCTGTTTAAAATCTGGGACTCTGGTATTTGCTTCCAGTGTGCTCTACATCCCCAGTTATGTAGAACCAACAGGAGTTTCAGATTCCATTGATTTAGGCCACCCCTCCAACAAATTCCATCCTCTCTGTTGGTAAGCACAGGTAAACCAGTGTCCTTCCCATGAGAGAAAACTGCTGTGTGTTTACACTAGCACTTACAATTGCTGGGAAGTTCAGCCCTAAGGGAGAGAAGCAGAGGGTCCAAAACCAGATACAGTCTAGTCTGTTTACACCTACCATCGTAAACATTAAAAAAAAAAAAAAGGTTTGGGCTTCCAGCCCTTCCCAAACAGTACAAAACTGTTGAGCACAAACAGAGCTATACTTGCTGATCTTGTAGTACCTCAGAAGCAACAAAGAGCTACACAGCAGTAAGGCACACTTGGAGGAAGTGAAACCAAGGACAGTGAAGATGAGAAGAAGAGGTTCAACAGGGGAGATTAAAAGACTTTTCAATTAAGTGGTCAGGGTGAGACTAACTTGGGTCCCCAAGTTCACAGCTTTCTTTCTAACCACTAGGCTACACTAACCCTCCCTGAATTTCAGTTTGTTTGCTTACACATAATAATCTAGGTTTGTCCTTTTCGGTCACATAGATTATTATTTCTTTGTTTTGATAACCGGGTAGGTGGACTGGACCTAGAAATCTCGCCTCTGAGGCGGAGATCAGAAGGCTGTGGGTTCTATCCCAACACTAGGCACTTGGGTTAATATCCCAATACTGATATTGTAGTACAACACGAGGGGTGCTGCACTCCTGAGTGCCATCTTCGGATGAGACATTAAACCAAGGTCCCATCTGCCTGGATTGGTGGTAGTTTAGGTGGATGCTAGAGATCCCATGGCACTTATCGAAAAGAGTAGGGAATTTCCCATTGTTCCTGGCCAAATTTCCCTCATTCACTAAAAGTACCACCAACAGCTTACTGTGGTTCAAGGTCAGTTAGCATTTCATCTTATCCCCTCCCGGTCGTGCTCTGAAAATAGGCAGAATCTGCCTAGTGCACGCACCGATCAAAAAAAAAATGCCTGTTTTCAGGTACGATTCTCATCCACAATGTTTCCTTATAAATACTACAATGCATAAAATGCTAAATCCTGCAGAGTTTTTCCCAGTGCAGACTACGACGATGTGCTAGAACTCCTCAGCTAGATACTTATATATTTTTTTTTTAGAATTTGAGCTAGAAAAGGTGCACTGAGCTCAAAGCTGAAATCCTTAACCTCCTGTAACCATGAGATGAGACTGATAAAGTGACTTGCTCAGGGTTACACAGTTTGCAGGTGGGGTTATAGGCCATACTTCCTCCTGTGACAGAACTCCTCATTTCACTTTAATGGCATAATTTCTGTGCATCTATGTACCAATAGCAAGGCTCTCAGGGACGTGGGGCCCTGCATCCCTGATGCTTCTTCAGTCCCTCAGGAGCTGCATCTATCCATGTGGAGGATCCCTGGGACACACTGCTGGCTTCTTGGAATGCACAAGCTGCTGCCTTATTTTTATCCACAGTTTAGTGGGACACACCAAAACGGCTCCTAAGGAACACTGCTGAACTTCCAGAATTTGGTCCAGCACCTGCAACCTTTTATTCTGGGAGTCCAAGATCACTCAACAAGCAAGAGCTACCAAGTGCACTGACTAGTTTTTAAAATTGTTCTATTCAAATGCAGTTGCTGATAAGGTTCATTGAAACGATGGAAAGAGAACAAACTGTATCTGCCTAATTACTCTGAGACATCCACTGAAGTAAGGTAGGCTGCAGAACAAATAGGATCTGGAGTTTTTAGAGTAGCTAGGAAATATGCAGACTAGGTGGGCCAGGCGGTCCTTATCTACAATCAAGTTCTATGTTTATATGTAAGTGGATGTTTTAAGTATTGATAATTCCACAACTAGTGGGATGAAGATTGAGTGGCCCAGAGGGCACTGTCCTCCTTTGAGGAGAACGGCCTGCTCTGCTGCTGTACAGTGTCAGTGGCTCATCAGGTTGCACACTCTCCTCTGAGGAAGATCAGAAGGCTGTGGGTTCTATCTCTACTCCAGGCACTTGAGTTAAATCCTAATACTGACACTGTAGTGCAGTATGAGCGGGCGCTGCACTCCTGTGGTGCCGTCTTCGGATGAGATGTTAAACTGAGGTCCCATCAGCCTGTTCTGGTGATAGTTCAGGTGGATTTAAAGATTCCATGGCACTTCTTGAAAAGAGTAAGGGGGTGGTGTAGCACTGTTAGTCAGAAATGGCATGGGTATTGGAGGGTAGAGGAGGCAGTGGGGAACGTGGAGCTATTTGGGTCACTTTGCTGGACGCAGGGGATAAAAAGAATAAAGGTCGGAGTGGTATGCAGACCACCAGCACTGGCGGAGGTCCTGGAAGAAAGTTAGGGCAAATCTCGAGGGACACTGTAGATTGGGAAAGGGAAGGGTTGTGGTAATGGGGACCTCAACATGCCAGGAACAGACTGGGGACTATGACATCACCAGTGGCCAGAGAGCAGAGCCTGCTGGATGTCTTCCAGGATCGCTTGACACAACAGGTGGGTGAGCCAACTAGGGAGGCCCAGACACTAGACGTCCCATGGACAGTGATCAGATTAGGGCCTAGAGGTAAGGGACCCGCTTGCTGGGAGGATCCTCCCCACAGTGTGGTTCTTCCAGGACCTGGGGGCTGAACAAGGACGGTAGTAACCGACTTTAGGGGTGCAGACTTCAGGGAGATGGGAAGGATCCCAAAGATCGTCTGGACAGGATAAGGCTGGATATGGATGCTGACAGCAGGTGGGGATCATCAGGAGGGAATACAGGAGGTTACCATATCCTGTGCAAGGAAAGGCGCAAGTTCGGTAAGGCCGGAAAACCCTGCTGGTGGACCCGGGAGGTATAGGAGGTGGTGAGGAAAAGAAGGCGGCCTATAGGTGCTTCAAGTGCTCAAGGAGAAAGGGATCAGGAGGAATATGAGCTGACAGCCAAGAGAGTCACCAGGGTGGTGAGAGCAGCTAAGACAAAAATGAGCAGTCCTGCCGCCCCTCGCGCAGCGGTGGATCCGCCATACGCCAGTGACCGGTTCGGGAACGGACTCGGCCGCTGAGGGTCAGCCGGGGAGAAGGATAGAGGCCCCACGGACTGCCTCTTCTCCGGGGAGGGATGGGGAAGTACTGGGTCTGCACGACTCCTGGTGGAGACCAGGTGTAGTGCAACTGCCAACCTCAACAGCGAGTATCGGAGGCGGGGCAGGACGCCTCGCGCCATTGCACGCCCCCGCCCGGAAAAAGGAAAAGGAGAGAATGGCCGCCAGGCCCTCGATGAAGTCCGTCACAGCCTCAATTAGCCCCCCAGGCCAGCCCCGACCCAATCCGACGCCCGCGCATGTGGCTCCAGTGCCGCAGCCCCACCGGGGGGGTAAGCACGGGTATCGAAGGGTGCAAGGCCGATGGGGGTGGAGTCGTGACCGCCGAAAGTACCGGGCTACCAACGGTAGGTATAAAGAATAAATAGAAAAAATAAATGAGCAGTCCTTGGCCAGTGGGATCGGTGGGGGGTCAAGGGGTTCTTTAGATACATAGGGAAAAAGTAAAGTAGAGGCAGATCAGCAAGATAAGGTTAGGGGGAGTTGGGCACAGGAGGTGGGGAACAGGCAGAAGTCCCAAATGAGTACTTTGCCTCCGCTTTTACTGTGGGGGGTGGAGGGCTAGGTCTTGGGGGAACCAGAGCAAGGGTGGGACCTGTAGAGACCAGGGCCCTGATGGGCCTGGGAGAAGGGAGTGGCTGCCACACACAGGTGGGGGCCCAGCAATGCAGGTGAAAAGGGGAGGACGGGAGGCTGAAATCCCAGTAGAGAGAGTAAGGGAAGCCCTCAGGTCCCTTCGATGGAGAAAGCACCTGGGCCAGATGAGATACATCCCAGGGTGCTGAGGAACTAGCGGATGTCCTGGCAGTCCCTCTAGTGAAGCTTTTCAACATCTCTTCTGAGGACTGGGTGGTGCCCCAAGACCGAGGGTGGCCCATATCGTGTCGCGGCCGATCCACAAGGGGGGATCAAGAGTGAGGTGGGAAATTACAGGCCCTTTAGCCTGACATCGGTGGCTGGCAAGGTGATGGAGGGTATTGTCAAGGAAAGGCTAGGGGTTGTTGGAGCAAACTGGGTACTTGGACGATAGGCAGCATGGCTTTGTCACGGGAAGATTGTGCCAGACAAGCCTTGTTGAGTTCTATGACTGGTGACGAGGGCCCTGGACCAGGGTAGGCCAGTGGACGCCTCTTTCTGGACTTTAGCAAGGCATTTGATTTGGTACCCCACAGTGGCCTGCTGGCTAAGCTGAAGGAAATGGGGGTAGGAGACAGTTGTTATGATGGATAGAAATTGGCTCTCTGAGCATACTCAGAAGGTGGTGGTTGGAGGTTAACCTCATCCCCAAGGTGGGTTACTAGTGGGGCTACCCAGGGGTCAGGTGCTGGGGCCACTCCTGTCAATGCCTATATCTCGACATCAGGAGGAGATGAGTCTCTTTGAAGATGACTCAAAGCTGGGTGCAGTGGTGGATGGGGAGGAGTGGAGGGTGGCCTTGCAGGAGGACCTGAGACTCTGGAAAGGTGGTCGGAAAATGGAAACTAAAATTCAGTGTGGGAAAGTGCAAGGTTCTGCACCTGGGAGTCAGAAATCCAGGCCAGGGATATACCCTGGGAGGAGACATGATTCAAGTATATGGAGGGTGAGAGGGACCTGAAGGCAGTGGTAGATGTCAAATGAACAACTCTGAGACCTGTAGGAGGGCAGCAGCAAGAGCAAATAGGATGCTGGGAAGCATCGCCAAGGGATTACCTCCAGCAAGGCGGAAGTGATCCTTCCACTGTACAACTGCTTGGTTAGCCACACCCAGTACTGTGTACAGTTTGGAGACCACATTTAAAGAGGGACATAACACTCCTAGAGAGGGTCCAAAGGAGGGCAGCCAAAATGATCTGGGGCCTGGGGAGAGGACCTATGAGGAGAGCTCATGGAGCTCATCATGTACTCCCTGGAGGAGAGGAGGGACAGGGGACATGATAGAGGTCTTAAGTACATGAAAGGGATCGATAAAGGAGGCCCAGTCAGGGTGCTCCAAAGGAAGGAGGGTGGGGTAAAAGAGGTCAGGGGTGTAGGCTGGAAGAAGGCAAGCTCAGAGGGAGATTTCACTGCAAGGGTGGTGGAGCCATGGAGTGCACTGTCCATGGAGCTGGTAGAGGTGGAGACCATGGACGGTTTAAGAGGGATGGAACAGGTACAGGAGGGTAAATCTGACCAGGCCCAACACAGGTGGAACATCTGAGACTGGGGACAGTATAACCCAAGGGAGAGGGGGACACAAACTTGGCCCTCAATGCGGATGCTGAAAATCGGGCAGACTCGAGAGACTGTTAAGCCTATTCTGCTGGCATGTTAGTAATTTCCCTGGTGTCCTGGCCAAATTTCACAAAAATACCAGCAACAGCTTAAAATCTGTTCAGTTTCAGTTGGCATCCATCTGTATCCCATCCCCGAACGAGGCTGAAAATAGACAAGAAATTGTCTAGTCCTCCTTCCTGGTCAATAAAACTAAATAAAATACTACCACCCAGGTGATCAGTCACAGGTGGCAGTGCAACTGAATGGCTTAGAGGAGGGGGACTCGGCTGGTGCTGTAGCCAGGCATACTTGCCTGGGCATGAAAACCCGCATTGCCTGAGTCTCAGTGTCTCGATGAGGAAAGCAGAAATGCCCCAGCAAACAGTCAGGATGATGTTCCGATACACTAAACAAGTGAGTGCACTCCAATGTAGCCAGATTAACTGCAGCGAGTAATGCGCTGCTGTTTGAATGAATGTAGAAATAAAGACAGCAGCTATACACGGTTCTTTCTGCTATAACAGTGTCCCTATATTTAGAAAAAGACGAGGTGCTGCAGGTAGTAAAGTGAATCAATATCCTATTCTAAACAGCAAATGGTAACAGTTAGCTAGGAGCCAACCTCTGTCCCTGTGCTTTAGGGTACTACTACTCTTCTTGAGGAGGCGTAGGCTTATTGAGTGTATGTCTGCCTTTTTATACAAACAATTTTATCCATTACACCTGGTAACAATCATTACGTAGTTTTCCAAAGTGAAATATATTAAATTCAGAGTCAACACCTGGTGTTACCGTCAAAATAAAAAGTACCGCTACTAAAGCGGTGCTTTTGGTTTCAAGTCTGAAAATAACGATGTACTTGTTTGTGTTGTCCATCGATCATTGACGCCGTCCAGTCTGGATCCTGATCTAGCAGCAAGATGGCAAGCTGCACCACCGCTGCCATGGAGTGAATAACGATGGGGAATGGAGTAGATGTAAGCACATGAGAAGCCAGGTGATTGGGAGGCCAGCACAATGGGGGCCTAGCTGGAGAGAGAGAGAGAGGGTCAACAACAATGACAAAAAAATGTAATGGACGCTATGATATGTTGTACGAGGAATCCAGGATTGGTATGTAAGATACTACAAATTGTTCTGTCTGGGACATTCCGTTTTATGTAGATTGTGATCTGAATACTCCTGCTGGGATTAGAACCCAGCTTGCCTGCTTCATAGGTTGGGCCATAACCTCTATGCTGAAGGGTTTGCCATTTACTGCAGTGCAGATCAGTGTCACAGTGAATGCATTTTTGGGGTGTAAAGCAAGGGCCCCAGATTTTAATCCAGATAGGAAGCTTACATGATTGTATTTGAAACAAACAGTAACTTAAATATTTTTGTCACAAATTTTATTCAGTTTGATTTAACCAGAGTGAGCACTGTTTCATAGCATTGTGGAGTTAAAATAATAAATGTTAATAGAAAACAAGAAGGTGCCAGTTAACAAAATCTTTATTCACAAACTGCTTACATGCTACATGGTGGGCATACATTTTACATAAAATATGTTTAGTGCCAAAAATGGATTAACAGCATCGACCTTTTGTGATGCACCAGAGGTGGCAGATGAGGTTGTGCTGATATTAATTCATTTTTGAGACTTTGTAAAATTCATATCTACTGTGTAACATGCAGGCAGTTGGTGTAGTAGAACATAGGTCAAGAAGCATAGGCAGGTCAGGAGAAGTTATAAAATGCACAAGTAGCATTGTATTATTATCAATAAAATCTAAAAATTAAAGTTGTACAGGATAGCGTTTCATAAAGGCATTACAAACAAAAATCCTTCCTCGGAGTCTGCCTCTCTCAAATCTCTATCTCTCTCTCTAAACAGAACATTGCTGTCTTTTGTATGATATGGTTTCTGGCAGTTTTAACTTTGCATCTGCATGCTGTGTGTAAGTTTCAGCTTGTCTGTTTCTTTCCTATGACCGACCTGAAGAGTACATCCAGTCTCAACAGGTGCAACAGAACAGAACGTTCTGCCCCAGAGGTGGTTTCCTGTTGACAAGTCTGCTAACAAACTTGTGGAGGTCAAAGTACATCTCTGGTTCACCCCGTGTTACACACTGTCACTTTTTGAGAAACCCCAATAGCTTTCTGCAATGATTTCAAACAACTCTCACCCTACACCCTCCCTCCTCTCACTTTCTGCCTACCCTCTTATCCCTATCCCCTCACTGATTCTGCCTGTCCACTACTACTGTATCGCTCCCTTAGCTGCTTCTTCTTACCTCATACGTGTTATGAACATTTATTTTATATATGTAATCTGACCCAGATACTCCTTGTATACTGTCTGGTGTATTGTACAAGTGCTTACCTACCCCTCGATCCCGTTAAAAGCCTTTCTGGTATTCTATGCGGAAGTCAATCTGAAATGCCTTCCTGTTATTAATATGACTGTCCTGTCCAGACAGTCTTTGGCAGCTATGTATTTGTGCATAACTGTAACTGTTAACTGTTATTATACCCTGGACCTCAGACACTGACTGTATTAGTTTGATCCCCAATTGGAGACAATGGCATATTATTCTTTTCCTACAGTCTACTGCAGTAGCAAACTCTTCTTTCTATAAATCTAATTATATCCATTTTACCATTATGGGAAGGCCACCCATAATGGTCTCTCTTTTGCTCTCTTGCCTACCCCTCTTTATATTTTCATTTTTCCTCCCATGCCATTGCCCAACATAACAGAAAATACTAGTGTTACTTAAAACAAGCAGAGCATTAAAGATATACTACACATATTTTCAGTAAAACACAACTGTTTTATGGAAGCCCTGTGGGGCACTAAAGTAAAATGAGCAGCCGTTTGTTTTAAGAAGCAGCCAAATAGTTGTTTACTTTCCTTTCACTGACTCGCCTCTCCAAGGACTCTCTGCTTGCACTGGGTTTCTAGAAATCAAAATAATCGTGTCCCAGTGTGAGTTTAAATTGAACAGTATTGGAGATGAGTAAAAGCAGCCTGCCACTACAAGACATAGTTTATATTTATCTCGTGAGCCGCCTGCTTGACCAGAACGCACTGCGCATAGCGCTGTTGTGTTTAGAAAGTGAAAGTTTTCACTTTCTAATTCAAAATAAGGAGTAGCGCTAAACTCTTGTGGGTAGCGGAGGGTCTACTGAACAGAACCCTCTGGCTAAAGAGAACTGAAAGGAGAAATGTGGAGCAGTACTATAGCTATAGGGCTGGCTGTAGTCCTGAAATGAAAAAGGGCCCAAATGAAAGTATTCCACTGCTTAAAATATCAGCCATCCAATATTACAGTGCTCTGAGAATGCAAGTTGCCCTATTATTGTTTTTCAAATGGGAGAAATGCTAAACTAACAGTATAATGCACCATACAAATAAGGAGTGTTACCTCTGTTTTGTTTTGTTGAAATAGACTCGTTCTTTCCTGAGCACAGCTGTCCTGTAAACTGAACCCTTAGGAGCCAGCAGCCCGTGATGAGGCTGTTTTATAGTTGGTGACAGCTGTCACTCAAGGTGAGATGGGGCAGAGTTTCAAGGCTGACAGACAATTAAACTATAATACTATATATTTATTTTTTGTTGACGGGTAAGTGCACTAGACAAATCCTGCCTATTTTCAGAGTACGACCCAGGGAGGGATACAGATGAATGCGAACTGACCATGAACCAGATTAAGCTGTTAGTGGTATTTTTAGTGAATGAGGAAATTTGGCCAGGATACGGGAAATTCCCTACTCTGTTCGATAAGTGCCATGGGATCTTTAACATCCACCTGAACTACCACCAGTCCAGGCAGATGGGACCTTGGTTTAACGTCTCATCCGAAGGCGGCACCTCAGGCGTGCTGCACTACAGTGTCAGTACTGGATATTAACCCAAGTGCCAGATGTGGGAACTGAACCCACAGCCCTCTGATCTCCTGGCCTCAGAGGCAGTGTGCTACTTACTGAGCCACTGACACTGGACATATATATGTTGTGCTATAGTATTTTAAGGGAGTAAAGATGTGTTTATTTCTTATCTTATAATTCTAATTTGTCTATGCAGTCATGCTGATCCTCCAAACTGTCTGTATTAGAGAAGGAATGATTGTTGTTTAGAAAGGGTGGATCAGGGACCTGATGATGCAGCAGGGAATAGTATAAACGTTCCTCTGGTTCCCAGAAATGGCAGATAAGCCTGGAAGCGAGTAAAGAGAGTTATCTCAGAGCACAGACAATTGTAGAAACTAATTGAAAGTTTATTTACTCTTTGGCAGAACTACCAGGAAGGGTAGTTCTGAGAACTCAAGAAAAGCGTTTTCCTTTTGTTTTTTCTTTCATATAGTCTGAAGTTTAGTCTTATGCCATTTATGGTATATATTTTGTGTATGTAAATGTATCTTTTACAAAAAATAGTCTGTTTGGACAATAAACATCACACCTAGCAAAGGTGTTAACCATATTTTGGAGGCTTATGCACTCATTTACCCTACCCACATAACCTGGTCACAGAAATTTGGTGTCAAGTGGGATCTGGTTGTCCAGCTTGGTGGGAAACCAGACTTGGTACCAGTCCTGGTACTAGGGTAAAAGAGTGGAATGATGTCGGACAAAGAGGAGAAGAGGAAGGGAGATGTGGCAGCGTGTCCAGACCAGAATGCAGGTAGCAAAATCCAGAGAGAGACTGATGCCTGATTAAGACCACCGAAACCAAAGGACGAGAGTAGCGAGGATGAGGATCAGAAGGAAGAACAGAAGATGTATTCAGATGAATCACCAGAGGGATTACCAGAGTTATTGAGATGGTTGGCCATAAAACAACTGGATATGGAGCGAGAGGGAACATGAGAGGAGACTGCAAGATACCAGATGGGCAGAGACTTTACGCACCTTACATGACTTGGGGCACGTAGAGGTCAGGATGGGGCAGGCCAGACCCAAGTCCAAAGGATATTAAATTGACAAAATGACAGCAACAGATGATATAGAGGGATATCTCACCACATTTGAGAGGGTTGCCCAGGCCTGTGCATGGCCACAGACACAATGGGTGAGTACAGTTAGCCCCATATCTAACTGGGAAGGCACAGTTAGCATATATAGTAACATGGATGCCAGAACCACCAATACTTATGATTTGGTAAAGAAAGAGATACTAAAGCGGTATGATATTAATACCGAGACATACCGCAGAGGTTCCAGGCATTAAAATACCAGACACATAACACCCCTAGAGAGACCTTCATCAGATTAAGGGAACTGTGTAATAAATGGCTGCAGCCAGAGGGAAAACCATAAATAATGTAGTAGATATTGTAGTGGGGAACAGTTTTACAAATTTTGCCCCAAGATGTACAGACATGGGTAAGAGAACACAACCCAGACACTGCCATTACACTAGCAGAAGACTTTCTCTGCCCACCAGAACATAAAGAAAGGAGGAATTAGACCCTCAGAGAACACTAAACCAAACCCCTGATGAGACCAGTCTATGAGCAGCCAAGGTATGGGAGATATGAAGGCCAGCAAGACAACAGGGTGGTACTAGTGGACAACCTTTCCCTGCTGACATTATTTGTCGAAATTGTAAAGGCCAGGGACATATTGCCCCACTAAGAGAGGAGATACAACTCATTTGGCATTATTGAACCCTGGTTATTTTTCACCAAGTAAAGGTGGAAAATAAAATGTGACTGCCTTGATTGATTCTGGGAGTAAGCAAACGTTAATTTGTCCAGAACTTGTAATTAAGAAAGAAAGAGGACCTCCTATGAGTGTGGTCTGTGTTCATGCGGATACCCATGTATACTCCACGGTGAGAGGGACATGGTAGTGAAAGAAAAACTGACCACTTTAACAACAGGATTGGTACCACATTTACCTGTACCTGTGGTCATTGGGCATGATTTTCCATACTTTGCTAACCTAATGCCTGATAAAGGAACTATGACAGCTGTAACCACCAGGGCACAGGAGAAGAGACAGCAACAATTGGGGAAATCTTTCCTTTTCAAGAAGAGGTGGTTGACAAACCTGGGAAAACTAGACTGTCCCACAATATGAGGAAAAAATACAAAGACAATGGCAAGTGAACCAGAATGGTTTATCACCAGAAAATGTAAAACAGTTTTATAAAATCAAATATTGTTGATGAACAAAAAGCTGATGATAATTTGAAATATTTTTTCAGCAGGTGGGAAAAACACAGACCCCAGGTGCCCCCAAGATAGTAATGAAAATGAATTGTTGTACAGGATATATGATAACCCAGTAACCAAGGAAGAGGTAGATCAACTGTTAGTACCCTCTTGTTTCAGAAAGGTTTATTGTACCTAAGTCATGATCTACCATGGGCAGGACATGTGGGGCGAGATAGGACACTAGGCAGATTGACACAGCATTTCTTTTGGCCAAGGATACATGATGATGTAGCCAAATATTGCAGAGAATGTGTGGTTTGTCAACTTGTAGCCCCAGTAGGGAAGAAAGATGAAGTTCCCTGTTACCCTTACCTTTGGTGGCAACAACATTCAAACTCATGGGATGGATGTGATGGGTCCATTAAATAAAAGCTCAAAGGAACCAGTACATACTAGTCAGCATGTGATTATGTGTCAAATACCCAGAGGCCATACTCATGAGTAGGGATGTAAGTTTGTCATGGATGAGGTTTTAATGACTGATTGTTTGTTCAATGACTCATTGTTTGTTCATGAAATCATTGGTAAACAGTAAATGTTGTGGCACTGTCATTGCTACATTCTGATAACACTAGTGAAAGTCATGAAGTCCTGAATAAAGAACAAACGTCATGGAATCAATGACGTGTATGACTGCCATGACAAACTTACATCCCTACCCATAAGATCAGTCACAACACCTAAAATAGCTGAGGAATTAGTAAAGCTATTTAGTAGGGTTGGTGTACCTAAGGAGATACTAACAGATCAGGTACTAATTTTAATGCTGAGTTGTTGACAGAACTGTATTGAATGCTGGGTATAGTGGCTGTTCGCACATCCATATATTATCCCCAGACAGATGGTCTAATTGAGCGCTTCAACCAGACGCTGAAAACGGATGTTAAGAAATTTGTTCATGAGGAGGGTAAAGACTGGGATAAGCATCTACCTTTTGCCCTGTTTGCTTACAGAGAGGTTCCCCAGGCATCTACCGGTCACTCCCCATTTGAACTTCTTTTGGCAGGAACCCCAGAGGACCCTTAGAGGTGGTCAAGGAATGTTAGGAGGAGGGCAAGGATATGAAGCACCCTGGAATCGCTACCTATTTGAAACAGCTTAGACAGAGATTAGTTAAATACTCTGCCCAAACCCATGAGATGAGCATTCAAGCACAGTCCTGACGAACAGAAGTAGATGGTCCCTTCACAGCCTTCTAGGAGACCCAGGATATGAGTGCTGGAAGCCCTTGCCTGGTTCTCTAGTGTCTCCAGGCATGATTTGAGGTGGGTGTGTTCTTTAATTATGGATGACACTGCCTCCATCACTGCATCGGCCCTTTTGGTAACCTCGGCCAATGTTCCTGGACAGACTCCGTTGTTGCCTCGATTTCTGCCACCCGACTGTTCAAGGCATCAAATTTATTGGAAAGGCCTCTGACCAGTGTCATAATTTTATTTGACTCGGGGTCTAGGCGTTTGCTCTGCCCGGGCATTTCACCACGATCCCGCGTTCAGGTCTTGGTGAGACCGCACTGCATACCAGAACAGCTGAAAGTTTCTATCGTGCTCCCTCAACCGAACTCTTATCCTTACAAGGGTTGCCCATTTCAGTTGGTGGTCTATAAGCTGCAGATATTTTCTGAAATGCTTCTATAAATATGCCCCAAAGAGCACTTTTAAATGGTTTTGTTTAGCGTGACTTGCAGAGCTTTGAGGGATGCTGCCATCTTGCTCAGTGCTCCACAGCCCCCCACCTAGATTACATATATTTTTAACCACAGAGAAACAATGGGAGATAGAAAGGGTATGCCCCTCATGGTGACACTATTACAGAGAAACGCTGATGCCGACAACATTGACATTTTCACTGTAATAGTCCGCCCTGAGACCCCAGCACTCTGTCTCCTGGTCCTGCACCCTCCTGATCCAACTCTGACTTGGAGTTACAGTCCCACAGATTGAGAGGTGCAGGGGCAGAGCCCCTGCATGGGGGTTCAGGGGCAAAGTCCTCTGATCAGGGGAGGGCAGCTGGTTCTCCTGTCGGACTTATGCCGACCGCAAGTTGCGGTTGACATAGATCCGTCACTGTGATATTGGTTGACAGCTTGTCGAACCGCATCATAGAGTGGAAAGAAAGAAAAGGAACAGCAAGTGAAGGAAGGAGACAACGGGAAAATTGGGGACCAGCAGAGTGGCCAATTCCTAGGTGCCACAAGAAAATTTGATTGCACAGTCAGACAGGCAAGAGACAGACAAGTGGCAGAAAAGGAGAACACAGAATAGATCCTTGCTTTTAACTCTCTACATAATAAATGGGACAGGGTTTTATTCAACCCTGTCACAGTTAGTATGTAAGGATTTGTTAACTAGCACTTTCATGAAAAGGACACTGAAAATCCATCCAAAGCCGACAGTGCCCCTTTAAATGTTAATGTTTTATTTTTAAAAGCGCAATAAGCAGTCAGTAAACAGTCGCGACTGCCAGTCCATAGGCATTTTGTATCCCTGATTACTTACGTCAGGGTGGACAGGGGTTGGTGTGCTCTGAAATCTTTTGGTCCAGTTTTTTACATAAAATTGATCTCTTAGAGTTCAGCCAGAATCCTTCTCCTGAACTGGTAATAAGAGATTTTCTCAAATTGTGTTTTTTCTTTGTGCTGTTGCACAGAAATTGGCTTTTGCCTCTTCCTGCAGAGAAAAGCTGCTGCAGCACAAAGTGGCAAAAAAAGCCTGTTTAAAAAAAAACAAACAACAAAAAATAGGACACTTACTTGCCAAATCCCATAGCAGGATTCTGGTAGTATTCTAAGACATCAATTTTGCATAGAAAATATTGAACCAAAAGTATTTCAGAGCACTGTAGCTTCTGCCCACTCAGAGGAATTAATTGGGGGCAGTTGTATTGTGGTTTAAAATAAAAACATTTAAAGACACACTACATACAGTGGTTAGTGTCCCTTGCCGATATCTGAAACTGTAGTTGATCGGCTGGAGTGGTGCAGACTGGTACTTTATTTATTTATTTTTACAGAACCAGAGGGCCACACTCTATCTTGGATAACCAGTGAAACTTGCAGCTCTGCCGCCACATCACTGGAGGTGAGGGAGAGGCAGGGGGTAGGAACAAGGTGCTGGCATCATATGCAGGGCCAGATGTTGGCTGTGCCTTCCTAACCAGCTTGGGGCTTGATTGTTTTGGGGACCAAATAAACAGCATACCTAAAAAGTCAAGATCCCATATGGATCCAAATGCTCGAGTTGTCTTTCCACACCCAAAGATTTATTTTGCTTGCCATCAGCTCTTCCATTTCCTGTGACACTGAAGAATGAAACTGGCAGGAAAGTGTTTGAGCTGACACAGCACACTGGACAGTGCAAAGCAATGTCATTATACTTGTGGTTTAGAGGTCAGACTAGAAAGGCTCTGATGAAGCACTGTATTTCCTGGAGCAGCACACCTCAAGTCTTGGTCATTAGGCAGACAGGCGTAGGACTAAAACAGCATTCAAGAGCTGTGGTCATACCACTGTGGGGAGTGGGGCACCAATATACACTGGACGGGCAATTTCTGGAGGGATGTGCTGAGTATTTCTTCACTGAAAGAATGGTGGCAAGCTGGAACAGCCTCCCAGGAGAGGTGGTAATCACCAAAACAGTGACAGGCTTCAGGAGTGCATGGGACATCCTGTACATAAAAGGTCTAGTGAAACCGCATTGCACGGATGGAGCTCTAGCAGGTGGTTTGTTGTTAGCAAATGGAAAAAAACTATACAGGCCTGGCTCATCTTTTGCTGCCACCTTTCTTTGTAACATTTCTAAAAGCAGCCTCAACATTTGCAACACGGATGTGTTTACCAGAGGACAGCCTGCTAACAGGTGCAGTCATCGCTACTAGTTTTGTTTTACATGCTACAGACCACTAATGGAAGCATCTGTAGTACCTCATTTGAATTGCCTTCTGCCCTAGTACCGTAGGCAACCACTACAACATAGCTTTCAAATCGTGCTGTGCAAGCATAGAAATAAGCTAAAACTGTGCTGGTCAGTTGGGTTTAGTCAACTATTCTAACAATGTAGATCTAGTCGGGCATTGCTGGACCCCCAAAAAAATGGCCAGTTCAGTGTGGCGAATTTGAAAATCCTCCTAACCCCAGATTTATTGTCCAGGTGGAAGTTAAAGAGCCCATGGCATTTTTGCAAGAATAAAGGATTTTCCTGGTGTCCTGGCGGCATTCCCCATATTGATAAAACATAGCCACGTAATCCAACTCCCAGGATGCCGGAAATTAGCTCCCATAGTTCAGTGTGCCTATCCTGGTCAAACATGATACATAAATGAATAAAATTTCAGTTCAACTTGTCGGGAAAGCTTTACTGAAATAAATACTGGTATTCATACTGGTATATAGACAGAAGGAGGTGATTTGCCCATCTAGTCTATCTACCAAACATTGATCAGTTTTGATCTGATAATTATGACATCTTAGTCCCATGGGTTTCTTTTGTAGTTCTAAACCCATTTCTGATTGTAATTCTACATCATTTAATATTCTGTACATCATAAGAAGATCACCTCTCTGCGTCTGTTTTCTAGACTGTAGAGCCCTAATTCAGTTAGTCTTTCTTCATAAGGTTTACTTTTTACTTCTTGTATTAACTTTGTGGCCCTACGCTGTACTTTCTCTAACTCTGCCACATCCTTCCTCAAATATGGACCCTATAACTGGGTATCGTAATCCATATATGGCCTCATGTATGCTCTATAAACTGGATGTATACATTCTTTGCTATGGGAAATGAAAAATCTTTTGACACTGTTTATTAAGTATTTTGTGTTTTTGAACTAGTTTTGCATAATGTGTGCTTACTAAAGGTTATTTCACCATCAATGAATATTCCAAAATCTTTCTCATGGTGGACTTCTTTAATTATGTTATTCAGTTTATATTCATGTTTATTGTTAGTGCTTCAAAATGTATTATGGAGCATTTTCCCACGTTAAAGACCATTTCATTTTGTACCGCCCATGCTTCTGTCTTTTCCAGGTTGTTTTCAGGTGAATTCTGTCCTCATTGCTACCAAGGGGCCTTTTAATTTTATGTCATCTGCTAATTTAATCACCCATTAACATCTTTATCTATATCCTTAATAAATAGTGAAAAAGTACTGGTCCCAAGACTGACCCCTGTGGCACCCCACCAGTGACTGAAGCCTCCTCTGAGTGAATTCCCTTTACCCTAACTCTCCATTTCCTGTTGCACAGCCAGTTGTTAATCCATTCCACCAACCTGCACTCTGTATTTAAAAGATATAGCTTTTGTACTATTCTAGAATGTGAAGCTTTGTCAAATGCCTTTTGAAAGTCCAGGTAGATCACATCTACGGTGTATTAACTTAATATGCTTATTTACTCTCTCATAAAAGCATAACTGGTTAGTGGTATATGATCTGTTCTTTCTAAAACCATGCTGGTTATTGTCCTGGAGTCCTGTATTATTAAGTATTACTTCTAATCTGTGTTTAATAAGTGTTTCCATTATTTTGCATGGGACTGACGTTAAACTGATGGGCGATAATTTGTTACATCTGTTTTGTCCCCCTTAGTAAAGATCAGTACAGCTGTTGCTGATACCCAGTCGGATGGAATTTTTCCTGTATTAAAGAACTGGTTGTATAAGTATGCTAGGGTGCTGCTATCAACTTTTAATTGCTTTCAAAAATCTTGGATGTAAATGATCTGGTCCTGATGGTTTATTAACTTGTAACTTATCTAACAGCCCTAGGACCTCTTTGTGTGTACAGAGTAGGTTAACTTCCTGCATTTCCCTGATGAAATAACGTTAAATACGTTTTAAGGAAGCTTTGAAGCCTCCACTGAGTTGACCATTCGGATGTCAAAAGGAGAAAGCTTACAGAAAATGCCACCAAGTATTTTTAACTGTAAATTGGTGCAAAGTGCGGTCTTGCAGAGTAACATTTTTGCATAATATTACATTGAGCATGGACACCTTAAAATGGCAAATTACAGTACCATCTCCCAGACAACAAACAAATTACAGACCGACTTGGTTTTCCTCTGGACTGTGCCTTGTTTATTTAAGTGGGCAGTAGCTCGTTGTAGCATTTAGTTAACTTCACAACAGAACAGCTTGTATCCGTGTTTACTACACCTATTTTAGTGCTAGCGCTGGCATTTTATTTTTCTGTGACATTTTCTTTACCAGAATTGTTTCTTTTGCATCATATGGTAAGCTGGATTTATTTATAATCAACATTCAAAAAAGCCAAACAGTTAAAAAAAAAAAATTGCCATTTAAGAAAAAATAAATTTTTGGTCTCATTGGCGAGTGGTAGAGCTAGCCCTGCTGTTGCTACCCAATGATGGTCTTACTCTTGGCTTCAGGAAAGAATTAAATCTGGCCAGGAAGCATGGGCTGCACAGTTTAACACACTTCAGGAAAGGAGTAAATCTGGCCAGGAAGCATGGGCTACATGGTTTCATATGCTTCAAGAAAGAGCATCTCTGCATAGGAAGCATGGACTGCACAGCTTTACATGCTTTAGGAAAGTGGTAAATCTGTACAGGAAGCCCAGGCTGCGCAGCTTCACATGACTTCAGGATGTGACAGGGTTGAATAAGGCCATCCTTTGCTATGCGAAAAGAGTTAAGCATGAGGATCTGTTCTATCCTCTCGTATTCTGTCTGTTTGTCTGGTTCCATAACCAAATGTTCTTGTGAGACCTAGGAACTGATCACTCTGGCAGTCTTGTGATTCTCCGCCTCTCGCTATCTCTCTGCCTTCACTTGCTGTTTGTCTTTTCTTCCCCTTGCATAGCCTGTGGTTATAAAAATATATGTGAATCTTTATGTGAAACTGGGATTCCTTGGTTTGAAATGTATGTAGTTACACTGTGGAAAATGATTGCAAAAGCTATTTGGAATGTAGGGGTTTAAGAGATTCACCACAGTAACTTAATTAAGATTAGCACCTCATATAAGTCTTTGCCTGACAGTGCATTTCTTCATCTAAGCTCGTTAAGGAGACATCCTGCTTCTCACAAAAATGTATCGGAGTTCTTATCAGTTTCTTTGCAGAGCAGGCTTGCAAATAGAACAGTGTTCCAAGCTGGCCCCTCTGACAGCTCTGTAGAAGAGTTGGCAAACAAGCCTGAGGGGCGCAAACTGCATCTCGGGTTAAAGAGATCTGCCAAGCTTAGGATATACCTCAGATATGGCACCTTACCTCTGTGAAAAGCTTTTGATCCATATGGCACCTAAAATTTCCCATTAGTTCAGATGTGTGAGGACTTGTAAAATTGCTAGCACGGGTCCGAGGACTTCAGGTCTGAAGAGCTGTCCACGCTCCGCCTCCACACACAGCAAAGTTATAGCGACATCCTAGACAGAGCAGGGGCAGCGCTCCATTATAGTCTATGAAAGGCAGCTTTGCAATCATTTTCTATATTGTACTTGTCATTTGGTGATGACTTAAGGACACTGGTCCACTAACAAGGCCATTTTTAGTCGAGCTGTGTCTTTGATTCATCACCAGATGACCAGTACAATATGAAAACAATCATAAAGCTGCTCTGCATAGACTATAATGGAGTCGTCCTCACTGTCCCTAGGATCTCGTCATAACTTTCTTGTTGTGCAGGGCAGAGCATGGGCGGCTCTTCAGAACGGGAAGTCCTCGGGACACGGTGCTGGCAAATTTACAAGTCCTCATACATCTTAACTACTGGAGCTCCTCTCAGGCTTGTTTGCAAACTCTTTTACAGAGCTGTCAGAGGGGCCAGCTTGGAACACTGTTCTGTTTGAAACCTACTCTGCAAAGAAACTGGCAAGAACTCCGATACATTTTGTGAGAAACAGGATGTCTCCTTAACAAGCTTAGGATGAAGAAATGCATTGTCAGGCAAAGACTTACTATAAAAAGCAGCAGTATTTTTGCTAGAGAGACTGAAACTTGGAATTAGAGATGCCCTCAAAAGACTTTGTTTTCTTTGTTTGTACTGTCTTTGTAAATAGCTATACTAAACAATTTTTTTTTTATTTTAATTTTATTGATGATACTAATAAAAGCGTTACTTGCGAATTTATCAACTGCTCTGGTCTTCCTATTCCTCGATGACACAGGAAAGGAGTAAATCTATGCCGGAAGCACAGGCTGCACATCTTCACAAAAATCAATAGATCACAGAAATTGGTGATATCAGATGTTTGATACCAGCTTGAAAGGAAACTGCTTACTGATGTCCTTGGCTAATATTATACTACTTCAGGGATGCTGACTTTGCATTTTCAAACATATGGAGGATTAGTACATCAGTATCTGGTGCAGTAGTTGCATGCTTGTGCAAAACCAGCTTCAGTAGCAGATACTAAGCAGAAAGGGTCCATGGCCATGCTGGTTAGGTGGCGAGTGTTCTTGGCTGTGGTGCGTGGTGGGCACTGACCTCAATGAGCACGTATATTCAGTTCTTGCTGTTGGTGGCCATTAAGTGATTTTCCAAAATATAAAGTTCAGGCACAATTCAGCTTAAATTTTACAACTTTTCTGCATGTATCTCCCCTTTATTCTTTATTTCTGAGGATATTTGCATGATAGCAGGATCTCTGTCTCAAAACTTCATCTCACCATTTTCCTCTGGGTTCACCTGTCCTTCAGCTTGGTGATAGTTACATAGCAGTGCTCTTTCTCTGGCATATACTTTATAAATGGCCAGTAAAGAGGTTTACTTATTTATTTAGTTTTTGTTGACCTGGGAAAGACTAGACAATACTGCCTATTTTCAGCCTCATTTGGTGGTGGTGGTGGTGGTGGTGGGGGATACAGGTGCAGATCAACAGTGAACCAGTTTAAGCTGTTGGTCTTTTCATTGAATGGGGAATGTGTCCTGGACACCAGGGATATACCTCTATTCTTTTCAAAAAGTGTCATGGGATCTTTAACATTCACCTGAACAGCCACTAGAACAGGCAGACAGGACCTTGGATTAACGTCTCATCTAAAGAATGGCAGGCGGTGCCCTCCAGCCCTACCTGGAAGCAAAGGGCCCAACCTCGGCAGCATGTTAATATGGGGTGCTGGGGAGAGAAGGATGAACAGGAACCTCTTAAGGACCGTGTACCTCCACACCAGGCAGACTTGACAGATGACAAATTCTTCTGCTTCTACAGTTGTATGTTTCTTTGCTGAGCCCTTAGCCATCCACAGTGTGCGAGTCAGAGAATGTGTGCCTACCAACTCCAGTCTACCAGGAGGCTGTGCGGTATACTTCCACACAAACCGGTATTTGACTCATGGCAGCTTATCAGTATCAGCGTGGCTCAGGCGGTAGCACATCCGCCTCTGGGTTAGAAGGTTGTGGGGTTCTGGTCTGATTGGACTCGTACCATAAGCGCTGGTTTATGAGTGTAGTACTAAGGGGATGCTGTACTGTCAGGTTGTGCCATCCTTCAGATGAGATGTTAAACGAAGTCCTATGTACCTGTTCTGGTGGTTGTTCAAGTGGATCTTAAAGATCCCAGGGCACTTCTTGAAAAGAATAGGAAAATGTTCCTGTGTCCTGGGCAAATTTCTCCCATTCACTTAAAATATCACCAACAGCTTAATCTGGTTTCATTTCAATTGCTGTGCATCTCCCTTTCCTGGGATTAGGCTGAAAATAAGCAGTATTGTCTAGCCCTCCTTTTCTGGTCAACAAAAGGTAAATAAATTATGAAGTCTTTGAGGTTGTGTGGTGTGTGCATGGGGTGTTTTGCTCCTTAAGGCAGTGTTCTTGACTTATTGTGTGGAGCTTGGTTGTCATTGGGGGTGGGGGTTGTAAATACACATCGTAAGACCTGCATGAAAATATATAGTGAGTAAGAACTTGAAAATGGAATGTGTCACTTGCTGTGGGAGTGAGGAATTAGCGTGTTGACACAAAAGAAGATTATCTGCAAGTGAAGAGTGCTGTCAGGGGAAAGCAGCAGAGTTACTAAGAGACAAATGGAAGGTGATCTGCAGAAGCTCACATAGGAATTAATAGGTGTGATGTCTGATGTGGCCTCCTTCACTGCATTGCTGATTCAGTGGGTTTATTACATGGCATCAGGTTTGCTGTAATTGGAAAGGGCTGGAAGGTAATGCTAAGTTCTAATCATGGCAAATGCGTCTTGTCACAGGTTATTGCTGCTTGTACTCCCACACACAAACAAATAACACCAAAATACAGAGATAATTTTATGATTTACTTTCAGCTGTGAAAAATAATTTTATTGAAGGGTAAATCATTCCCTGCAGTGAGTCATCACATGACTTGCACTCACTTTGTCTTTCAAGGAAGGCTTTTTAAAAATTCAAATATAGATGTATAAATATATGTATATGAGGGAGGGAAATAGAATAGCACATGATTCACCACAAGGCCTCACTGTCACATGTTCTGGGCACTGTCCTGTACTGGGCAACTACTGGAAAGCAGTCTGGGAATTCTGCAGGTGTACAGTGCCACTTGCTAGAGGAAGAGACTCACAAATTGCACTCCTATGCCTACACACATGACTCTGCCTGGCGCACACACAAACCTTGTGGGCTGTTGGAGCCGTGGCAGCAGCAAAATGAATACTCCATCACTATGGGAGAGATCTTGAGGCCCCCTTGCATAAGGAGTGGAAAACCTTCTGTCTCATGGCTTATGAGTGCCTGGCACACGCTGCCAGTGGTAAGCTTCCCATGTACCAGGAAATTTGGGGTAGCTATTTACTTGCTAAATCTGCTCTGCTGACCAGGTATGCCCCTCACAGGTGAATCTCGCACAATATAACCTCCAGCTTGTTGCCTGTATATACCATACTTAACATGTCTGTCATTGCTATCCCCATCTGGGTCTCAACCCTCCCATGGAATCCCAATTATAGGACTTTAATTTGAGTCTAACCTTTGCAGCCATACTCCTTGACTGCTTTTTAAAACCCTCACCCCTCCTTTTCTCTTGGAAACAACATTTATGAATCAGCTACTTATCCGAGATGTGCAACTGTGGTTTCTTTGGATCATAACTTCATAGGTAGAAACACTAGCTGTCTCTTGGTATTAGTCGAGATTGGTCACTTTTCCAGTTACTAGCCATTAAGTATAGACTGTCTTAGAGCTAGATACAACTGGGTTCAGTAAACTGGAGAGCTAAATGTTGAGTATTTTCATATTAGTGCCAAAGTGATATTTTAATATGCAGCCTTCTATTCTGAAAAACCCATTGATTGGTAATCTGATGTTTTCATGTTGACCGTTCTGTGTTATTAAGATGTTTTATCATTTCTCAAGCTCTGTATGGAACTTAATGTATCACCAGTTAGAAACATAGAATTTGACAGCAGATAGGGACAGCTTGGCCCACCTAGTTTGCCCATTTCCCTACCTAATCGTAGGCTACAGATTCTAGTTAACCAACAGCCTACTTCCTCCTACCCCCCACTAGAATTGCCTTATGTCTGTCCCATGCATTCTTGAATTCCCCACTGTTTTTGAGTCCACTACCTCCTCATGAAGGCTGTTTCATGTATCCACAACCCTCTCCGTGAAAAATACTTCCTCACATTACCTTTAAGTCATCCCCTCTATCTTTAAATTGTGCCCTTTGTTCTTGCACATCTCTTTTCTGAAAGATGCTACCATCTTGGACTCTGTTGATTCCTTAATGTACTTGAAAGTTTCTATCATGTCTCCCTCTCCCTCTCTCCTCGGTGTATACATATTAAGCTTCTTTAATCTCTCTTCGTATGTCTTCTGGTGCAGACCCTGCACCATTTCAGTGCCCTCCTCTGAACAGCCTTCATCTATCTATGTCCTTGCAGAGATGGGGTCTCCAGAACTGGATGCAGAACTCCAGATGGGGTCTCACCAACTGTCTGTACAGAGGGATAACAACGTCCTGTTTTCTACTGGTGATGCCTCTCCCTCGCATCCCAGTATCCACACCTCCTTATTGCCTTCTCACATTGTTTGCCCACCTTAAGGTAATCTGATATGACTACCCCAGGTCCCTTTCCATTTCTGTTGTTGTCATTATCTCACCCCCATTGTGTACTCTTCCCTGGATTTTTGTTTCTCAGGTGCATTACTTTGCACTTCTTTGCATTGAATCTAAGCTGCCATATATTTGACCATTCCTCCAACCTTGCCAAGTCCCTTTGCATCCTCTCCACCCCACATTCTGTATCAACCCTGTTGCAGATCTTTGTGTAGTCTGCAAAGAGACATACTTTTCCTTCCAGTCCCTCTGCAATGTCACTTATAAAAGGCGACCGGTCCCAGTACTGAACCCTGAGGTACCCCACTAGTAACCCCCTTTCTTCAGAGTAAACTCCATTTACTAGTACTGTCTGTATTCTGTTGTCCAGCCAATTTTAACCCAGGCTGCCACCTTGGGACCCACTCCAAGGCTGGCTAACTTTATATTGATCTTTTGTGTGGGACTGTGTAAAATGCATGCTAAAGTCTAGGTGGGCCATGTCCACTGCCCTCCTGGTCCCCACACTGGTCACCCAGTCAAAGAAATTTATTACATTCATCTGACATGGCCTTCCTGCTGTGAATCCATGCTGCATTGGGTCCTGTGCCCCACTGGCCTCTAGGAACTCAACAATTCTTTCCTTTAGAAGTGATTCCATCGTTTTCCCTACCACTGAGGTCAAACTAGCAGGTCTGTAGTTTCCTGCCTCTGTCTTGCTCCCACTTTTGTGAAGGGGAATCACGTCTGCCCTCCTCCAGTCCTCGTACTACACTATCCTCCCGTGATTTGTTAAAAAGGGTAGTCAGTGGTGTCACTAATTCTACCCTTAGTTCTTTTAGAATTCTTGGGTGAATCCCGTCAGGCCCCATTGCTTTGTCCACCTTCAGTTTTAAGAGTTCTTTCAGGATCCTTTCTTCTGTGAATGGACTGGTATCGACCTCCCTATCCAGAGTGCTTCTATTCTTTAATTTTGGTACTCCCCTCCTCTTCTTTTGTGAATACTGAGCAGAAGTATTCATTCAGTATCCCTGCTTTTTCACTGTCATCCTCTGCCCATCCTCTTTTCCCTTTAGTAAGCCTCACTATCCCTTCCTTCATCTTTCTTCACTCCCTAATGTACCTATAAAGGTTTGATCCCTTCTTAACTGAGTTGGCTATCTTTTCCTCAGTTTGGGCTTTTGCTATTCTGACTGCCTTCCCCACTTCCTTCTGTTTTAACTGGTATAGTTCTCTGTCCTGTTCCTTCTGTGTTTCCTTATACTTCCTGAATGCTACCTTTTTCCTCCTTAACCTTCCCACCACCTCTTTTGAGAACCATAGTGTTTTTCCTTCATTTTGCTTTGTTGGTTTGCTTCACACAAAGGCTTGTTGCCTCTGTGATGGCTGTTTTGATTTTCCCATTGTTCCTCCACTCCTCCTTCTTGCCAGTTTGCTAGCGCTTTTCTGAGGCACCCTCCCATTTTCCCAAAGTCAGTCCTCCTAAAGTCCAACACTCTTGCTTTTGTATGGCTTGACTATATGGCTGTGTTTATCATGAACTGCACTGTTTTGTGGTCACTTGTTCCCAGATGGCTACCCACTTCTAAATCTGAGATCCTTTCTCCATCCCCATTTGACAGTACCAGGTCTCTGATTGCTCCCTCCCTAGTGGGTTCCACCACTAGCTGTCTGAGGCATGCCCCGCAGGCATCAAGAATAAACCTGCTTTTTGATGTGGCTTCAGCCAGGTGCCCAGCTAACGTCTGGCATATTCAGGTCCCCATCAACAATATCTCACCTTTTTCTGCCATTCTAAGGATGCCTTCTATCATTTTCTTGTCCATTGCCTCCCGAGATGGGGTCTGTCTAACACCCCTGTGCGTGGAATTGTCATAACCTGTCTCAGGGGAACCCACAGTGTCTCCTCTACTCCCTGTTTATCCTTTAGTTCCGTTGCTTTGATCCCTTCCCTTACATAGAGAGCTACTCCTCCTCCTCTTTTACCCTCCCTGTCCCTTCTGTACATTGTGTACCCTAGTATGTTGACATCCCAGTCATGGTTCTCAGTGTACCATGTTTCTGTGACTGCCATGATAGCCAGTTGCCCTCTTCCATCAAGGCCACTAGTTCAGGGAGCTTGTTACACAGACTACGGGCATTGGTACTCATCACCCTCCATTTGTTGATGGCCTTACACTTTTAGCCCCATCCATGTACTTACTGCCTTTTCTGCATTTACCCGTCCTGCTCCCCATTAACTTCTCTACCTTGGTGTTTACCTGTCTTAACTATTGTGTTTTGGAGGGAGGCTGGGTTTTCCCTGCTCCTTTTCAATGCCTCCCCTTGGCTAGTTTAAATGCTTGCCAATTATGCATTTAAACCTATCACCTAAGATTCTGGTTCCCTCCTGGACAGATGCAGACCATGGTGCCAGTATAGGCCTGTATCCTCCAGGTGGACTCCAGTTCCCAGTGAAGCCAAAAGCCTGAGCTCTGCACCTGGTTTTCAACCATTCATTGAATCCCATGATGTGGAGTACTCTAGCATCACCCTTGCCATAGATGGGCAGCATCTCTGAGAAAGTTACTGTATGTGCTACTTGTCTAAGGTCTCTCCCAACTCTACAAACTCCTCTTGTACTGCTGTGATCCCATTCAGAGCCAGGTCATTTGTCCCTAGGTGGACAATGATATCCAGCTCCTCCTTGTGCAGCTGCTTCTGTGATCCTGAGGATTCGCTCCCTGTCCCTTCATGCCATGGCACCAGGCAAGCACCTTACCTCTTTCTCCCCTTCGTTCTCCAGATCTACACCCCTAATAATTGAGTCCCCCACCAGGAATTGTTTCCCTCCCTGTGGGATCCCATGCAACCCTCCTGTAGGACTCCTTTGTGGAGGTTCCCAGCATCTTCTTTGGTCTCCACTGCTGGTGCTTCCATAGAGGAACCACTCTCCGCCAGAAGAGCATGAATTGTGGAGAGGTACAGTTGGAGGAATGCGTATGATCCACCACCCTCTCCCTGCCTGAGCCCACCTTGGTCAACTGCTCCTGTTTCTTGGCAACCTCTGTGGTTGGCAGTAGTCCCTGGATAGGGAGGAGGTATCACAATTCTAGCCAAGTCATCCCGGAGACCAGCAACCTCCTTCCTCAGACCAGAGAGGTGCCTACAAATAGGGCAGCATCGCAGCCTCCAGAAAATCTCCCAGAAGACTGCTTCCCCACAGCCAGTGCATTGCACTACTCCCACATGTCTGTCTGTCTTCTTTCCTGCTTCTCTTGCGTTAAGCCTTTTTGGTGGGGTTATACAATATGTAGTTATTAAGTGTGCTATTACCTTCAATGCAGTGTGCTGTGCTGGTAGGAAGCGTGCTGTATGCACTTCCTCTTTGAGGAAATGATGTCTCAACCCCAGCTATAGAAGGCGACACCTAGGGTGAGTTTGGGCTCAAGCTGTGCCCTCAGGAAAAATCAGCTACAAGCTCTGACCCACCACTAGGATGAGTGTTAACCTTCCTTTCAGCAAGACAACCTGCACAACAATCAGGGGAACACAGTCTCCTGCACCTGAGGCTGTCTGTGTTTCCATCCACACTGCAGCTTTCATGATAACAACTCCTTAACCACCAGTAAATGATTTAAAATTGTTTATCTGTCACAAAATCCTAGTAGTCAATCCAGCTACCCCCAAGGGTCAGCAAAATGCAGTATTTAAACCTTTCTGAAGTTACTTCCAAGATAAGGGAGTTTCAATCAATCAATCAAAGTCTTTATTTATACAGGCGGTCATTGTTGAGCAAAGCTCGTTTGCAAGGTGGACCTGTTTTCACATGTATACAAGGTTGTGACATTCAGCATAAAGGTTGATACATTAAACAGAAAGGGCACTGCCCCAGGAAAGTTATACAAAGATAATAATACAAATAAACACTACAATTAATCCCAGATGAGGGATAACATCAGATATGGACTACATACCTCATGTATATGTAGAGCCGTGACTATCTGACAAGGAGAATTACAGCAATGCATGGGAAGCGGAGGCGGAATAAAGGGTGTGGAGTGGTGAGTGCAACGCTGAAACACTAGTTGGTCATTCAGCTTCTCTCTTGGCATTAAGGCGATATCTTCGCCCGTACCTTGGAGCATCTGCAGTCAGGATTCAAGCAGGGGCGAGCTGTGAATGATTTTTGAACTGGTATGGGACGAGCAAAACAATTACAGACTTCAGTAACACACTGCATGAGTATAACGCCTTGAAGATAGGTAGGGAGACAAAGGGCTTAGTTTGAGTGTCCTTTGTAGATTATCCATAAGGTGGGCAGCGTGAAGTTAATTGCCGCTCTACTGAAGCTTGAGTTTACTCTGGGTACTATGAGGGAGATAGAGGAGTAGCTTCTAAGCACGTACTTTCCTGTAATGCTAAGAGGTAGGCAGCGAGGAGATATATGGGGGTAGTTTGTTTGTGAGGGCATGGTACCTCCAGAGAACAGCGTTTTGTGGCGTCTGAGTTTAGGGAGGTCCACCCCATGACCGCATACAGGACACAGTGGTGGGTAGAATTAGGAAGACCCGTAATAAACCTTATTGCATGGTGGTACAGCGTGTCCAGTTTAGCTAACTGGGAGATGGGGCCATGGCTATACAAAAATCAGCATAGTCAACCAGGGATAGAAAGTGGATTGGACCAATCTTTCCTTGGCATCTGTTGTCAGAAATTGTCTTAGTCTGAAGAAAAGTCCGAGCCTTTGTCGTAGTTTTTCAGCAAGTCCTTGATATGTTCGGTGAAGGAGAGTCTGTTATCAATCCATACTCCCAGATATTTGAATTTGGTTCTGAATTCCAGTTTTCACCTAGTATTGTGCTAATTTTGGGAATAGAGCCACAGTCTGCTGGATTGGGTGCATGGGCAAGCGGAGAAGAGCATTGCTTTTGTTTTTAGCATTCAAGTAGTTTTTTGTGAATTAACTGGCTTTGCAGGATGTTGAATTCAGTTTGGAGGTCGTTACAGGCAACCTCTGGTGCGGGCCAGCTAATGTATAGGACAGTATCATCTGCAAACAAGTGGATTTAGGCATTTTTATATGATAGTCAATGTTATTTATGTAGATTGCAAATAAGAGCGGGCCAAGAATAGATCCTGGGGTACTCCTTGCAGGAGAGGCTTGAGAGGACAATTAGCCTTCTGCTTTCACTTGCTGGAATCACCCTGAGAGTAGTCAGTGAATCAGGGCAGCGAGGTGGAGTCCATACCAGTGGTTTGTAAAGAGGTGAGGAGAAGGTTGTGGTGACGGTGTCAAAGTTTTACTTAGGTCTAAAAGACCGCACATGTGAAGTTCCTTGCCACAAGGGCTCTCAGCCAGTCGTCCGTGACTTTGGTCAGTGCTGAAGTAGTGCTATGTTGTGCTCTGAACCCAGACTGCATGGGGTTCAGTAGATTTGTTGACTCAAGTAGGACCTTAGCTGTACATTGACAATTTTCTCCAGTAGTTTGGAAAGCACTGGGAGGAGAGATATGGGCCTATAGTTGTTGAGGTCATTTGGGTCGCCTGATTTGAAGAGCGGGGTGACATGAGCAGTCTTCCAAATGGGCAGCAGGATGCCCTGAGAGGGACCATTTGAAAAGGTGAGTGATGGGGATGGCGAGGACATAGTACGTGATTTAAGGAAGTAGGGGCCCAGTGAATCCAGCGCCTGCACTTTTTCTGGTGTCCAGATGTAGTAGGAGGTCTTTAACTTCTTTTAGCGAAGTGGGTTGAAGAGTGAATAGAGTGGTGGTATCTGTAGGTATTTGAGAGGAGTAATCTGTCTGGGCGTATCTTACAAGCTAGGGAGTTAGAAACTCTAGACCTGCGGTTGCGAAATGGTTATTGAAGAGATCTAGGATCTCTGTTCTTTTGTTAAGTGTGGTGTTGCCAGAGGTAATCTTGTTTGGGAGGAGTTACCTTTGGAGTGGCCCATCAGATCCTTGATGGTGCTCCAGAACTTACCGGGTTCGTGGAGGCATCGTCGAGTTCTGAGCAGTAGAAGGAAGCCTTCGCTTCTTTAATGGCTTTGGTGCATAGGTTACATGCCTTTCTGAATAGGTTCCAGTCGCTGGGCAAGTTTAGTTTACGAGCCATTTTCCAGGGCTTATCTCTCTCAAAAGCAGTGATCTGACCTCGGGAGAACCATTTGCTAGTTTTATTCTTTCTGCACTTTGGCCATGAGGGCATGTTTGTTTAGAGCCCTGATAGAATGTCATGAAGATGTCGAGGCGGCAGTGATTGTTTTAGCTAGATAAACTCCTGCCAACGCGAGGAGAGTTTAAGGTAATTAATATAGGATGCTATGTTGAAATTACATCTTGATCTCTTCAGGAAAATTTAGATGTAGTGGGAGGCTTGTTGGTTGACCTTATTCCTCCTATGAAGCAGTGGTCACTGATATAGGAGAAAAAGTGCCAGTGTGGGAGAAGAGTTGCGGTTTGCTTACTAGTAGTATATCCAGTATAGTGCTTTTATCAGGGTTTTGGTATTAGGGTGAGTTGGATCATTGATGAGCTGGGTCAACCCATGGGCCTCCTAAAAGGAAACAAGTGGTGCAGGTGCTTTGGACAGCCAGTCAAGGTTGATTTCGCCAAGGATGACGGTTTCAAGTGATCCTTGTTCCAGAATATCACTTGGATGGGATGAAGCTTTAGGCGGCAGAAGGGGCCTATAGCATCCTATTAGCTGGATGACGATGTCTGAGTAATTTCAGTTTGAGGGTAAGACATTCATATTCATTGGCAACAGAATATGCGAAGTGCAGGAGGCTGAGAATTTATCTTTGATGTATATAGCCACACCCTCCTCTAGTATGCCTGTCTGCTCTGAATAAGGTGTAATCGGGATGTTTACTTCCGCATCAGTAGTTGACGGTCTGAGCCACGATTCAGAAATCACTAGTATATCAGGAGAAATATGGGATACCAAGCTTGGATCAGGGTGAATTTTTTTAGTAGGCTACACATTGATGTGCACAAAGCTCAAACCATTTAGCAAGGGCAAGTCTGAGGGTGAAGAGATTGGTGCTGGTGGGCCAGGATTTAGCTCTATGTTGCCTGAGCATAGAAGGAGAAGAAAAAGTATTTTCTGAGTGCAGCAGAAGACAGTTTAGGAAACCTAGTCTTGTCCCAATTTTCATGCTTGTTGGTTTAGTGTCACGTAGTTCCCATTGTAAAAACACCGTTAATTGCAGCTATTAGTACTCTGAGTGATACCTGGGAGTGTAGGTATACTGCGAGATAGGAATCATACTCTGTGGTTGGAATATCGAATGTGTACCACTTGAATGGGTAACCTAAATATAGGGTGCAGTCGAATATCCTTGGACTACTCAGGGACAAGCAGGCGAAAGTGTCGGGTATCGTAAGGCACAGAATGGGATTATAATCTATACAAGGTGTCGGAATGTTGGGCATGTATAGGCCAGCTGGGATTCGAACAGGAGAGGCAGTATACAAAGCCGTAGAAGACCCCACTTTGGGGCTTAGTGGTAGGATGTTGTACTCTGGTGGCCTGTTGGAACACAAAAACAGGCTGTTAATACAGCGGTAGTGTCAGAGAGGCAGGGCTAAGCGGTCAGTCAGGGTGAGCCTAGCATTTTTTCTGGCCTAGGAGGTAGCACCTGAGATGTGGTAAACCAGTGACGGATACAGAATGGTGTAATTGGAGGAATGCAGATAAGGAGTGGTGTTACTTGGAAAATGGGGGAAGTAAGCGTATTTAATAAGTGGTGGGGTGGGGAGGGTATAAAAGTTGCAGCAGTTGCCGTACTTTTTGGCCGAGGAGTCTGAGGCTGTTGAACTGAGTGGCGGGTGATGTGGCACCGGTCGCCGCTGGCGGGAGTTCCTGCGGCTGCGCTGGAAGGAGCATGGGAGGGCAGTCCATGGCTGGAGAGAGAGGAGAGCAGTAATTAAATAGGGCTGTGGATAAAGGGCAGACAAGCAGCAGGGGGATCGATTAGTTGCACAAAGGAAATGTGTATTCTTTGGCCCAAAGTCTGGGGCCAGTACAAGGGGTCAATAGGAGAGCTGTAAACACTTAATCATGCAGTCTTGACTTTGACAAAAATGTAAAATATGCAGTAGACAATCCTAAACAGTGAAATCCTGAGTAATTACAGTCTAATTTTGTAGAAATTCAGAGCAAGAAAATGCTTTTTCAAGGACCAATGCAGGCGCCGCCTGCAAAGCCTCGTGTTCGATTGGTTGCGGCAGTTGCCGTACCTTTTCTGCCAGGAGCCGGGGCTGGGGAACTGAGTGGCGGCTGAAGAGGCGCGGATGCCCAGTGGCGGGAGTTCCTGCAGCTGCGCTGGAGGGAGCCTGGGAGAGGCGGTCCACGGCTTTTCTGGCTGAGGAGTCTGGGGCTGTGGAACTGAGCGGCGGCTGAGGTGGTGCCGCCGCCCGCTGGCTGGGAGTTCCAGCGGCTGCGCTGGAGGGAACCTGGGAGGCGTCTCTGGCTTTTTGGCTGAGGAGTCCGGGGCTGTGGAACTGGCGGCGGCTGAGGTGGTGCCGTTCACCCGCTGGCGAGAGTTCCCGTGGCTGCGCTGGAGGGAGCCTGGGAGGGCAGTCCATGGCTGCAAGCACCTTCTTGGTTAAACACTAAATAAATAAATATGTAAATAAGAAGGAGTTGTACTACTGTATGCATTGCTGGTTGAAACATCTCTAAAAATCTAAGAAAAATGATCGGGCTTCCCCTACCCAAGTGGGTTTGTAAGGCTAATGATTACTGACTCGAACTGCAAGCATATACTCTTCTGACTGAAGGAGAAGTTTGTAAAATAAAGAAGAACTTGATGATGTAGGTTATGTCCTTTATAAAATGGTGCAAGAAAAAAATCTAGAAACTACATTGGCTGAGAGACATCACCTAACGTGCATTTAATCTCTAGCACTGTACAGTCAGGTGCTGAATCTAATTACCAAGGAAAAAAGCCTCATTGTCTACAAAATCAGGGACTATTTCATGTTTGTATTTTGTTATTTAAAATATATTTAAACAAATGAGTTATGTAGAAAAAAAAATCACAGTGTTTCACTTAATTTATTTTATTTATTTATTAGAACATCAGTTTAACAACCTTTGAGCCAGAGGCTCATTTACAAAAGGTACCTCGTCACAGAGAGGACAAACAGTGCAAGCAACAAACATCAGGGCAGACAAAAAATCGGAGTACATTTAGGAATCAGGCAAAATACAGGCATATGTCAAACACAGTATATAACAGGCTTACATGTGAGCTTTACAGAGTAGACAATATACAGTAGTTACATGGAGATTGATTCAGTGGGCAGATAAAGGTAAGGCTGGGTGGAAGACATCAGGAGAGGAGTGTGGGGAAGATAGTAGCAAGTAAAGGTAGAGGCTGGACAGAAGGTCAGAGAAGCGGCTCAGCGAGCTTTGTCTGGAAGGATAGGAGGAGGCTTAGAGCCTTAAATAACAAAAGTGCAGTGAGCCATTTTATAAGTGCAGTAAGCCACTCCAGGGTGTGTTGCACTTCCCAGGGTGTATGATACACAGCCTTATGGCCTGTGCCTGACACACCTGGGGCTTGCATTTAAATATTTTAATGCACACCCAGTCATGGCTTACTGCTTACTCCAACCACATAATCCTATACTAGAACACTGACAGATTGTGCCAACGATGAAAGGGCTTAGCAAGGACATGAACTATGTCATATAGTTCTAAAATGGTCATTAGCACTTGAGTGAAAGTCAGAAACTACAGAATTTACTCTTAATCTTCAGACTCAAGGCCAGAGACCGAACAGGAAGAGAGACTGTGGACTGGTATTTGAAACAGATTCAATAGAAAATACAGCCTTGTAGAGTTGTAGTTTCAACGCAGTTCTCTATAGAAACACTACCACATACATCTTCAACTGTCCTCTAAGAATCTAAAACATATATTGTTTATTTGAAATGTCTTGAAACAGCATTTCGTTTACATGTGTTTAACACACACACAAAACAGTAGCATTTTGGATTCGGTGAGGAGCAGCTAAACTCCTTACTCAGTCGTCCTAATGTAACCTAAAAAGAACTGGAAGAAACCGTTTATTGTGACCTTTGTTGTCAGTGAATCTGAAGAAAGATGTGCCGCCTCACCCCATTGACTCTTGACCAATCATGATAGATGTTCTTTTAGATGTTTATACCAATTGGTCCAGAGTTGGCTGAGGTGGACCAGTGCAATTTTTTCTTCAGATACGAGGCAATAACTAAGGTTTTTTTTAAAGCTATTTTACCATTGTTGTTTTTAGCTTACAGTACCACGATTTAGTAAAGAGACTACCGCTCCCTTACTGAATTCAAAAGCAACAGTGCATTTTTTTTAATTATTTTAAAATTTTTTTAATGAGCCACATGAACTGCTGCTTTATCCAGGAGATAATATGCTGAACTATGAACAGCTAGTTTCCAGGTGTTTCCAGAGCAGAGAGAAAAAAAAAACGGCACATTAGAGAACTGTCGGGAAACCAGGGATCTCAGTAAAGGCACATTTAACCTTGCTGTTCGCTGTCATCTGTGCCACTTGCCCACTGCTCCACCTTCATCATTGTTGACCACCATTTACACAAGTGTTGTGTAGTGTGCCAGTTCGGTTTGTTTGCCAAACTGAACTTCCTTCGCCTTGTTCTGGACTTCGATGAGGCTGGGAAGCATGTAAACCTCTACTGAGAATTCCCATCAAATATTCTATAAATAGCTGTATTCATTTTATTTTTTTTACACTTTATTTATTAAAACATTTCATTATCACATCACATCAAATTGACTGGATTACATTAGTTACAGATGAAATGTCTTATCTTTTGTCATAGTGATACATTCCTTTTTTGTTCATTCCAGTTCTTTTTAAATTCTTCTTACAGACATTTAAAAGACAACTTGCATATATTCAACTCTAAAACTTTATTAAACTAATTATGGGGTGATTTAACCATTTATTTGACTGATATCTGATTGGGAGGAAACAAGGAAAGGTAAAAGGCAGAGGACATATTTACATATTTATTCCACAACATCTTTATATAAATCCCAGCGTGTCCATCTGTTACTATATAAAGTTATACTGTGGTTAACAGCAAAAGTAATTCTTTCCATCGCTTGAATTTGAAAGACTATCTGGAGCCAGTCAGTAAGCCCCAGGGGAGATTGCTGCAGCCACTTTTTGTAACTGCTTTCAAAGCAGCAATATTCAACACAGCCCATAAATATCGCCCTTCTTGCCCTTAATTTCTGAGGGACATAATCCCAATATAATATTTTCTGGACTTATACTGATGTTTAGACTAAAGAGTTTACTGAGGTGGTACATTACCGCCTGCCAGTATACCTGAAGCAATGGGCATGTCCAAAAGATATGTGCCATATCGGCCTCTATACAGCCATCCTCTCAACATTCAGCCTTAGATCTCATACCCATCCGTACCTGCCTACTTGGGGTTAAAAATATCTTACTTTAATTTTCCAGGCAAATTCTTGCCACATTGGTGAGGATGTGGTGTGCCAGCTACTCCTGAAAACCTGGCACCACTGTGTTTGATTAAGTCTTAGCCCCAGCTCTTGTTCCCACCTCTTCTGCAGGAACATGTGCTGTGTGTTCTGTCTGCTATTAAATTCCAGTAGAGCATTGTTATGCTCCCTTACCATGTGCTGAGATCCAGATTGATTCAAAAGCTCTGGGGTAGGGTCTCTGATCCTCATATTGAAGACTCTTTTGTAGTTTATCATTTATATAATCTCTTAATTGATAATAATACAAAGGTCTCTTATTTGTCAATTATATAGGGCCTGGGCTCTTTCGAAGGTAAGATTGTCATTCCGTGTGAGTAACTGCGCACATATCCTTTCTCTTCCTGTTTTTGTACCAATTACAAAACTTAGCTGGGGTGAAGTTTCTATCTACAGTCCTCCAAGTATATCTCCACATGTCCCTGACTGTGTGGCCCCACCTAATTCCTGCAACCATCCAAACAAAGTCACTCTGACCGGTAGGAGACTCCTGTCTCATAAGTTCTACCATATGGGGCAAACATCCTGGAGCACAGTGGTGTTCTCCCTACGGTTGCAATTCTAATTGTTGCCAGTGGGCCTATAATTCTGGTGTGCCCATAACAGTGCTGTTTTCATCTGAACTGCAATCCAATAGTCCATCAGTGATGGGCAAGCTCTACCTCCTTCCTGTTTCGGTAGAAATAGTTTTTTTGCTATCCTAGGGTAGACATTACCCCATATGTAGGACATGACCCACCCTGCCAACTATTAATTTCCTTTTGTGGTATTATACATGGGACTGTTTGAAATAAATATAGGAATCTCGGCAATGTATTTGTTTTGACTATTTGTAGTCTTGAGTAAAATGGAAAGGGTATGCACTTCCATTTCTGAAGATCTTCTACCTTGCTTAATCAGAATGGGAAATTATCAGTATATAGTGTAGATGGGATTTACCTAACATAACTCCCAAATATTTTATGGTCTCACAATCCCACCTCATGGGATAGTAGATTGATCTCCTCTGATATAGCTGGCAGCACTAGCACCTTGGTCTTAGACCAGTTAAGAGTATAGCCTGATAGGGCCGAGAAAAACTCAATTTGTTTAAAACCTGAGGTAAGGATACAGTGGGTTCGTCCAGATACAACATGGCGTCGCATAAACAGCTATTTTGTGGGTATCATTTCCTATTTTTACCCCTCAATCTTATTGTCCATCCTAATACTCTGTGCCAAGGGCTCTATGTATAAGGTGAAAAGTAGGGGACAGGGGCATCCTGCGGGTCCCCTTTCAGTTTAAAGAACCAGAAATATGACCATTCACTCTGATATATGCTGAGGGATGGGCATATAGTTGGATATAAATTTCAAAAGCGCGGAAACCGAAGCCAGCCAGGTATCCCATAGGAAAGACCAAGAAACTTGGTCAAAGGCTTCTTCTACGTCCAGACTCATCAGGTAAGCAGGAGTCCTTGATTTTGCAAGTGTTCAATTATATTCACAGACCTCCTTATATTATCCGAGGTTTGTCTTCCTGGTACAAAACCTGTTTGGTCTAGATTGATTAGTTCTGGTAATAAGTTTTCTAGCCTTCTGGCCATTACCCTGCTATTATCTTGTAGTCTGTGTTTAGTATGGAAATTGGTCTATATGAGGAGCATAAAGTAGGGTCCCTGGCCGGCCGGTAGCACTGAAATTATAGCCTGAGCCCAGGAAGAGGCACACCTGTCTTCCTCTCTCCACAACGATTATATGCCTCCTTTAACAAAGGCATAATGGCCTCTCTGAATGTCTTATAAAACTCATTTGGGAGGCCATCTGTGCCAGGCATTTACCTGCTTTCAAGCAGGATATCTCTGCTGTATCTCCCCACTGAAAAAGGTGAAGTTAAATTATTTTGCTGTTGATTAGTTATTTGGGGTAATTGGAGGAGACAAATATCTCTATAACCTCAGAGTCGGATTCGCTTTTTCACCATATAGTGTTTGGTAGAAACATTTGAAGGAATCGGTTATGCCTTCCACATCAAACTTCCATGTCTTGTCCCTTGGGTCAAAATTTTGGTATACATGCTTTGGCCTTCCACTACCTAAGCCTACTAGATAGGAATTGTAATGCCCTCAGACTCCTAGTAATACCTTTGCCTTAAATGTATCATTTTTGTTCCACTTGATAATCAAGTATTTCTATAAGCTCCCTCTTCAGCCTTTTCAGTAACTTTTCCCTTTCCTTGCTTAGTTGTTGCTGCTGTTGGTACTCCAAGTTGGCTATTTGGTTTTGTAAATGAACTTTTTGCAACCCTCAACTTTTTGTTTCTGGAGAAATCTCTATAAATTTACCCCAAACTAAAGCCTTTATTTACCGTGTCCCATAAAATCCCTGGGATATTTCCGGTTCTTTATTTTCCTAACCTGTTCTATTACTTTTTCTATTATCTACCTGGTATCTTCGTTATGCAGCAGGAGAGGTTCAGTCTCCAGAAGGTATTAAGCTTAATAGGACCGAGCTTGAGTTTCATGTAAATTGGGGCGTGGTCCGATAGTACTATGTCTCCTAGCCAAGACTTGGTACACAGGGACATTGAATCTCTAAACATTAAAAAATAATCTAGTCTGAGTATGTTTGGTGTGTGGCAGAGAAAAGGTACTGTCTGCTACTTTTATCGTCTGCCTCCAAACATCCGTAAGACCTAAGCTCACCCATTAAATTCACTACCTTGTTTGCTGTCCCTCTCTTGTCTAACCACTCCACCAGATGTGTCCTTATATGCATTGAGCCGTAGATTTAAGTCCCGCCTATAATTAGGTAACCTTCCGCCCACTCAGATATTTTGAGTGAAACTCTCTGTAAAAAGAATAGTCTGAACCGAGGTATACTCGAAACCAGGAGACAACAATCCCATTATACTTGCCCTTTAACCTACAAAACAGCCCTCTTTATCTTTAATGGTATCCAGCACCTCAAAGGGCATTTGTTGGGGACCAAAATAAGCGGAACCCAGCGCCTGCCCTTCTTATAAGATGTAGATAAGACTAACTGATAACCAGATTTCTTAAGCTTCTTGTGCTCTACCTGGTTCAAGTCGTCTCTTGTAGCATTACAAATGTTGCTTGCGATTTTGCAAGAAAGACATAACTCTGCTTCTCTTGATCGGGTCGTTGGGCCATTTACATTGAATGACAGTGTTATTAATTCAGATTTATCCATTTTCCAGTGGGATTAGTCGTTGCCTTGCATATGTCCCCACAGCACTCATTCCCTGCATACCACCCCTCCCATTCTCCCTCAACAAAGACCCCATAAACACTTGTATTCCTAAGCTGTAGTAAAGAAAACCACATCCAAACCATAGCTGTGAAAACAATTATAACTGGTTTAACAAATTTAAACTTGTCTTCCACTATGAAACCCTTATTACACCAGGGTTTCTAATGCCAGTAGTCTCCTCTGCAAATGCAGGAAAATTTCTTGCCACACACTAAATGTGAGTGTTCTCGCGAGCTCAGATTGGTATTACCAGGCTCCTGGCACATTACACGTGACGCCACTCAGCCGCTTGAACTGATACTAACCTTTACGTGAGCCATTTATTCCCCCAGAAGACAAAGTGATTTACTTCTTTATCCAAGCGATTATCATAAATAATCAAACCCACTGTACTGTTTTAATTTGTGTACTAATTTGTTGAAAGGCCTATGTACAACATATTAGGCTCAACTAAATTGCAGTTCAAAAGCTACCCTTCCGTTCTTGGTAAGGAAGAAAAGGAGGAGGTCAGGCGAAGTTATAAGCCTCTGCAGATAGTCAACACTTGCCCAGAAGAAACAACAACTTAAAAGGCACAATATCCACTGCTTGTAGTGACTCCTCCTAAGTTCACTTCAGGTAGGCCTTTCACTCTGTTACAGGTCACCGTATAAATGCTAACAAAACCCAAGTATGGCTCTTATTTGTCTTGTTTTCTGTCATACATGCACTCTACCTTCACCTTCCAAGTAATCTACAACTCTGCTCAATCCTCCGGTCATTCTGTAAGCCCTCTCGGACTTTATTGTAGCTTCTAAGTAAGATTTTCATCGCATGGAGAGCGCAAGTGATGACATCTGTTTGCTGCGACCTCTCTTCTTCTTACCCAGAGATTGCTTAATCGAGGGACCCTTCTAGAGCCTTCTGGGAAGTGAGTTTATCACCAGACTCTTGTGGTTCCATTAGACCCTTTTCTGTGAGTGCTCCTCTAGCTTCCTCGGCTGGTGTGTAGATTTTGACACCATCAGGCCAAAGACCCTTAATTTTGCAGGGAAGGAAGTGTGGAAGCTAAGCCCCTTAGTTTTAGGAGCTAATTATATCTGCATATTGAGAGCGTTGTCGTTGGATTTCCTGTGGATAGTCATGATCAAAATATAGTCTATGGTTTAAGTATGTGACCTCCTTCTGTCTCAGGCCCTAGCTAGAATGTCCTCCTTTGTCTTATAACTGTTAAATTTAATTATAATGGGCGTGGTCTAGCACCTTCCTCAGTAGGTTTAGGTTGAAGAGCCCTGTGCGCTCTCTCAATATTCAGCTGATATCCGAAGGCAATTGTAAAACATCTTCCAAAAGGTCGGTGAGAAACTCATGACATAAGTCCGTTTCGAATCTTCAGGTAAGCCATATAGTCTAATGTTCTCCCTACGCTGATCGGCTCTCGAGATCAATACATTTCTCCTGTAGTTTCTCCGTTTGGGCAATTAGGGCCTGCAAGATCTTCCCATTTTGAAATCGCCATCTTCAGTCTGTGCAATCCGCTTCTCCGCCCCTCCACGTTACTCTAGCTCAGATAGCTTTTGATCCAGATTCCTAAATTCCAGCTTCGTTTCTGCTCTCATTTCTCTAATTTCCCTGAATAGCTGCTTAAAGCGAGAGCGAGATAGGTGCTCAGTCTCTTCCTCTGTGTCAGCCATACTGGATGAAGAAGGGCTGCGGCTCGGCCTTCTGGAGGTAATTGCAATCTCCTCTCATTTTGTGGGTTTGGCTTTGATTTTGGCTTGTCCCTGCAGGTTTATCTTTAATCTGACTTGTAGTTGCCATCTATATTATTTTTGTACCAATATCGCGGGTATTCTTTGTCTTTCTGAGCAGATGGGGGTGGGAGCTTGTTTCATTCGCTCACTGCTGGCTCCGTGGCGTCACGGAAGTCCTCAGCTGCATTCATTTTTAAATGCAGAGGGTGGCTAATGTACTAGTAGCCCATTCTTATTCTGTCTGCAGACTATCCTTGGTCAGTATGTTGAGGCGAGGTGATTTTCTTTGGAAGACTTTAAGTCTGAGGTTCAATGGGCGAGACAACTTCATCACTCCCCATCAGGCTTTATAAGGTCAATCATCCTGGGCCTCCCAGGATTCATTCTCGTTGCTGCAGGAGGTGCTGCTCTCCCATCTCTCTGGATCTTTTTACTCGCATTTGCTTTTACCGTGTTTGACAGGCTGCCTCCGGCTCCCCGTTCGTTTCTGTCTGTATCATTCACTCGTTTCATCATGCTGCTTTTCCTATGATCTTCTCGTGTCCCTACCCCATTACTCTCGTGTTCTCCCCTTCCTACTCTGACCCTGTTCCTCATCCTCCCCCCCAACTTCTCCATCCCCATTCCTTCTCAGTAGCTTCCCATTCCAACTCCCGGTTCAGTCCAGGCGCTCGTATTCTCCTCTGTTTTCTGTTTGTCCTTCATTTTGCTCCCTGTTCCTTCCATTGGTCCTTCTCGTCCATAGCTCATCCTGGCTTCCTTTGCATTCCTTTGCATTCCCCTTCATCGGCAGGCACTCGTTCTGCCCCAGTGGTGTTTTTCCTGCGGTACCTCCTCCATGCCCCTCAGTGTCTGGCTCTGGTTCCTGCAGCTCACTTCAATGGATGTTTGGCTTGTCGATCAAGGCAATGTTCATTCCAGCCTGTTTTTTGTTGTTGTGTTGGCCAGCTCGGGTACTCTGGGACCTCCATCTTTGCACCCGACCACTCCTGTTTTCCCGATCACTGCTCTTGTGCTACCGTTCCCCTATCCTACCTGGTTTCTTCTGCTGCATTCTTGTTACCTCTCCATCTTCCTGCTACGGGTTTCTCCGGATCTACCTCCCACGCTTCTCCGCCTTCTCTGCCTGCCTCACTTGTTTGGGTATTCTGGCTGCCATGCCATCGCACATCTCTCCTGCCCTTCCTGACATTTGCTGCCATTCTCTTCCTGCTTCATGGTATCTCCGCCCAGTACTACCGACTGCCTTCCTCCTGTTGCATTGTTACAGCACGCATTGTTACAGCATTAGGCTGCTATCGGTTGGTTTTGGGGATGAGCTGCTTCAATCTGTGTTTCTCCCTCTGTTTTTGGATATCCTGTTACTCAATGGGCCCTGACTTCACGGCCACCCATGGCTTCTCAGTCTGGTCCTTGACCCCTCCTCGAGGGTGCTTATCCTGCCTTCTCCTCATTCTTTCTACCCGTTGGGGCTACAGAGCTTGTGTTGGCTGCAATTTCTGACATATGACTTTCCTGTCTTAAAGGGCAGGTGCCTTGGATTTCTTCCACCTTCAGCAGCATCTCTTTTTTACCATTCACACAGTTCATCCCTCTCCTTCCCTCCCCAATCCCTTTGCCTCCATTTCATTCCTTCGCTGCCCTCTGCTCTCCATTCCTTGATTCATATATCACCTTCAGCTGCTACCTCATTGAACCTTCTCTCCTGCAGGTCTTGTCACCATCAGTCTTCTCCTGCCTCTGGGTGTCTCTCCTCTCTTGACTTTTGCTTTCTTTTGGGGTGTTTCCCTATCCTGCCATCACCTTCCTACTCGTATCCTCCTCTTACTTTAACCCGTATGTGTCCAGCTTCATGAGTCGGTTATCATTTACTCACTTGGACCTCATGGTTCTTCTATTTACATCGCTTAATCAAGCATACCTGCCATTGAATCCTATGCTACCTCATCGAGACCGCTGCTCTCCTGCAGTCATTATCCATGCCCATCTTGGGTATCCCTCGCTCATCCAGACTTCACGTAGGTTTGTTCCATCATGTCAACTATTCAAGCGTAACCCCATAGGGTCCATACTACCTCTACATCGACCAGGTCTCCTCCTTCACATACGACTACTACTTTGTACCCTCTCAGGTCCATGCTACCCTCGACTTGACCTACCCCCTCAACTTCTCATGCCCGCCTCCAGGTCTCCCTTGCTCATTTCATCCCACCATCATCCAGCCTTTAGGAAGTCTTTTCATTTCCATTGCCGCTCCTCCCTCCATTGTGCTCCTCCTCCAACTGTGCTTTCTTTTGGGGTTTCCCTATCCTGCCATCACCTTCCCTAATCCTGTCTTTCTCTTTGCGACAAACATCCCTAATGACAAATGTATGTAAACAAACATCTTTCAGCCTGGAGGAAGGCAACCTAGGCCTTGGATCCCCAGAGGTTTCCTCCTCAAAGGGGTTTCCTCTCTTCTGTACCAGTGGTCATAATATTAGTTGGGGTTGGTGCTTCTTAGGTTCCTTAGTTAGGTTCCGCAGTTGGATGGTGGCCTGGCTGTTCCCTCTCTCCTTAGGAAGTACCCCCTTATTCATCTTCTCAGCTTTCCTTTCATTCATCATCCTTACCTTTCCTTGTCTTCTCCTGTCATTCTTACCTATGTCTGTTACATTTATTTCCAATCTAGATATCTTCTACTTCTCCTTCTCGATGCTCAACACCCGAATGGGTATTCTTTTGGGCTTCTTCCTAAGCTACCTTAGCTAACAGAATCATTCCCATGGCACCTATGGGGGGACCCTCCTTTAGGATCCTTGCATCAGTCGCCTACAGGGTGGTATATCCCAAGGATAGAGAGGCGAATAGCTACAAAGTAATCAAGTCACACAAGCATCATCTCATGTAGTTGCATAAGCACAATTGAACTAAAGGTTTGTTTATGTTTTTCTTTAGGTTTATTATCACTAACAGATTTTATTCACAAGGAGAACACTGAACGTTATGGTTGCACCTGGCAGAGCAGGAGTAGTGCAGGAAATTGCGGGGCTGCACCACTGCAGGTGCAGCAGTGTGTTTGTCACGCTGCCACAAGGTGCCAGCAGGACTACAGTGCCCCACAAAACATTGATTGTTTTGTGCTGCAGTGGAGCAACTTGCAGCACTCTGGTAGCTGTTACACTGCAGATCTGCACAACTTGCAGTGATACAGCCCAGGTAGTGTAAATGCCTTAAAGAGATAAATGGAGAAGGAACAAGAGTTAGATGCTGGAGCTAGTGGAAGTGCTTCTGAAAGCTCCTGCTGCAGGCTTTTTTTTTTTTTTGCTAAATTAAACAGTTAATATTGGTTTTAAAGACTTCTTACTGCTACAGCTGCTTTAGTTGCTCCTGCCAGTCATGGGAAAACCTCGGGGAACTGTCTCACGATGGCTGCTGGTGGATTTTTAAATAAAGTCAACCACTGGGAGGCCTACTACCATCGGATCCTGTTGTGCCTAGGGGCTACTGACAAAGCTGACAAAATGAAGAATTCCTTTAAAACCGTAAGCACGTTAATGCAGGTGGTAGAAAAGAAATTGGCAACTTTACCCACGGTCGGTTTGAGTAGAGCACTCTGTGACTGGGTGGGATTCAGGACTCTCTGGGTGTGATGGCGAAGTAGGTAGAGACAGCAATGACGTCTTCAGTCATGCTTGTGAAAGAAAATGCATTCCTTAAACTTTAGTTAAAGCAAACCAGAATGCCCTTCAGGGGAAGAAATCGAGGAGCCCGGCCTTAGACTTTGCGAGGCCCAGGGCAGAGGTAAACCTTAGGCCCCCCATGACAGGGTCTACAGTTGGGCTGGGGATTTGGATGCTTCCATAGCAGACATGCAGTCCTCTCAGTCTAAGCCTCCCCCTTCCCAAGCCACAACAGCAGGCCGTTCGCTTCCCAAGCCACACCATTAGGACCTTCATCCTGCCACCCCCAAGATGAACCAGGAGGCACATCGCTTCAAATCCCGATTTCCCAAAGCACACTAACAGGCCAGATCGGCAGGGCAGGCTGTTGAATGAAAAGGCCTTGTGGACTGGGGATTTAGATACTTCCCAAGCCAGACATGCAGCCCTGTCGATCCAATCCCCCATCACCACCACACCAGCAGGCCTTTCACTGCAAAGCTCCTCCTGGAGGCCCATGGCTCCAGTCCCCATCAATTACAAAAAAACAAAAACTGTATTTAAAGCTGTCCTCTCAACCTTTCCTCAGACCACACCACACACGGAACATAATTTTTAGACTCCCATCTCCAAACAAAAACAACATTTCTATCCAGCCCCTCCTGGCTCTCCCAGACAAATAGTATGAGGGCCCCCAGCCAGACCAGCGGGCTTCACTGGAAAGGCCATGGCTCCAGTCTCCCTAATGAATCACAAAAAAAATAAAATCAGGAGCTGCATTTACAGCTGTCCATTTAACATTCCCCAGACCACACCACACAGGGACATCATTCTTAAACTCCCACCCCAAACAAGCAGCATTTCAATTCAAATCCCATCACAGCTCCCCTAGACAGATAGTATAGAGTGCTCCCCAGATACACCATAGAAACAGAGAAACATAGACTTTGATGGCAGATAGGGCCACTTGGCCACCTAGTCTGCCCATTTCCTACCTAGAGGATAAGCTGCAGATCCTAGTTAACCAACAGCCTATTTCTTCCTACCCCCACAAGAATTGCCTCATGCCTGTCCCATGCATTCTTGAATTTCTCTACTGTTTTTGACCCACGACCTCCTCAGGAAGGCCATTCCATGCATCCACCACCTTCTCTGTGAAAAATACTTCCTCACATTGTCTCTGAGCCGTCCCCCTCTATCTTCAAATTGTGTTCCCTTGTTCTTGACATCTCTTTTCTGAAAGATGCTACCCTCTTGGACTTTGTTGATTCCCTGAGGTACTTGAAAGTTTCTATCATGTCCCCCTCTCCCTCCTTTCCTCAAGGATATACATATTAAGCTCCTTTAGTCTGTCCTCATATGGCTTCTCTTGCAGACTTTGCACCATTTAGTTGCCCTTCTCAGAACTGCCTTCATCCTGTCTATGTCCTTGTGAGTTGAGGTCTCCAGAACTGGACTCAGTACTCAGATGGGGTCTCACCAACGGTGTACAGGGGATAACAACTTCCTGTTTTCTGCTGGTGATGCCTCTCCCTATACATCCCAGTATCCCCCAGCCCTCCCTACCGCCTTTTCACATTGCTTGTCAACCTTAAGGTCATCTGATATGATTACCCCTGGTCCCTTTCCATTTTTGTTGTTGTTACTACCCCCCACTGTGTAATCTTCCCTGGGTTTTGTTTCCCAGGTGCATTATTTTGCACTTCTTTGCATTGAATCTAGCTGCCATACTTCTGACCATTCCTCCAACCTAGCCAAGTCACTTCTCATCCTTTCCACCCCTCCCGTTGTGTATCAACCCTGTTGCAGATCTTTGTATTGTCTACAAGGGCATACTTTTCCTTCCAGTCCCTCTGCAATGTCACTTATAAAGACATTAAAAGGACCAGACCAGTACTGAACCCTGTGGTACCCACTAGTAACCCCTTTCTTTGGAGTGGACTTCATTTACTATTACCCTCTGTGTGCTGTTGTCCAGCCAATGTTTTACCAGGTGACCACCCTGGGACCCACTCCCAGGCTGGCTAATTTGTTTATTAATCTTTGTGTGGGACTGTGTCAAATGCCTTGCTAAAGTCTAGGTGGCCACGTCCACAGCACCTTCCTGATCTATTACTTTGGTCACCCAGTCAAATAAATCGATCAGATTCATCTGACATGACCTTCCTGCTGTGAATCCATGCTGCCTTGGGTCCTGTGACCTACTGGCCTCTAGGTACTCAACAGTTCTTGCATTCAGAGTGATTCCATCATTTTACCCACCACTGAGTTCAAACTGACACGTCTGTAGTTTCCTGCCTCTGTCTTGCTCCCACTTTTTGTGAAAGGAATCACATCCATCCTCCTCCAGTCCTCAGACACCACACCATCCTCCCATGGTGTGTTAGAAAGAGTAGTCGGTGGTGTCACTAGTTCTCCACTTAGTTATTTTAGAATTCAGGGTGGATTCTGTCAGGCCCTATTGCTTTGCCCACCTTCAGTTTTAGGAGTTGTTTCAGAACCCTTTCTTTTGTAAAAGGACTGGGTATATTGACCCCATCCAGAATGCTTCTATTGATTGAATTAGGTAACTCCCCTTCTTTTGTGAATGCTGAGCAGAAGTATTCATTCAGTATCCCTGCTTTTCTCTGTCCTTCTTGCCCACCCACCTCCCCTTTATTCAGCCTCACTATCCTTCCTTTGTCTTTCTTCACTCCCTGATGTACCTGTAAAAGGTTTTATTCCCCTTCTTAACTCGAGTTGGCTGTCTTTTCCTCGGTTTGGGCCTTTGCTATTCTGATTGCCTTCCCCACTTCCTTCTGCTTTAATTGGTACAGTTCTCTGTCCTGCTCCTTCTGTGTTTCCTTATACTTCTTGAATGTTGTCTTTTTCTTCCTAACCTTCCCCACCACCTTGTTTGAGAACCATAGTGGGGTTTCTTTATTTTGATTTGTTTATTTGCTTCACACAAAGGCTTGTTTCCTCTGTGATGGTATTTTGATGTTTCCCCATTGTTGCTACCTCCGCTTTCTTGCTTGTTTGCTAAGTGCTTTCTGAGGCACTCTCCCATTTTGACAGAGTCAGCCCTCCTGAAGTCCAGTACCCTCATTTTTGTATGGCCTGACTCTGCAGCTAAGTTTATCATGAACCACACTGTTTGGTGGTCACTTGTTCCCAGATGGCTACCCACTTCTAGATATGAGATCCTCTCTCCATCCCTGTTTGAGAATACCAAGTCTAAAATTGCTCCCTCCCGAGTGGGTTCCAACACTAGCTGTCTGAGGCATGCCCCTGTAGGGCATCAAGAATGGCTCTGCTCTTGGATGTGGTGCAGCTGTGCCAAAAATGACTTTGGACTGCAGGGCTTGGTGCAAACTCTGCATCAGCTTTTGAAATCCAGCCTAGGAGATCCCAAATGGAATAGTGCCATTGCATATGTGACCCTATCATTCTAACCAGCATGTTAATAAGCACATACAGCATGTGGCAACTAAAGAACCATTTCATTCCATTATGTGCTTATTAGCTGGCAGCTCCAAACAGTGTATCATGCAATCGTTGCATTGTGGAGGCATGTATGACTTTGTATTTTCTTGAAACTTGGCTTCCCAGCCAAATGCCCTTGGGTAACCCTTGCCTCAGTGTTTACGCACAGAGGTTCTTTGTCTTTAAATGTTTTTTTTTATTTTAATGGGTTCACCACAATATATCCCAGGCACACTGTCTTAGGGGTAGCTGGTCCAGTCCACTGGGTGTTAAACAGGCCGAGGCATACTGATGAGTCCTGGTAGGATAAACACGTGTTTATGTCTTCTGTTAGCACCCTTTGCAAACTGTGTGAGAGGCCTTTCGCACCATGCAATTCTGCTTAAAGTTGGACCAGCATAACATTCTGTGGTGATTTGCATATGCAGCCCATGATGCTTTGCATTGTGGAGGCATGTGTGACTTTGTATCATGCATGATTGCATGAAGGCATTATGTGGATCTGTGCTTGCTCTTTACCCCTGGATCAGCTGTCTGAACAAAAATAATCACACTTTCATAGATTCCTGGTGTGTAGTGATCCACCCCACCCCAGACACTGCTCAAGCTCAAAAACCCTTTGTCTCAATGATCCCTGGCATCTAGTGGTCCCCTCCACTCCAGACCTGCCAGTCAAGCTCAAATAACCCTTTAGTCAATAAAGCCTGCTGTCTAGTGGTCCCCACCCCCAATTGCTAAGTCATATTCCCCTCCCATCCTACTCACAAGGTTTCTCCACCCCTTCCCTGTGTCCCTCACACCAGTTGGCAGCCCCTCCCAGTGATGGTGACTGGCTCAGCCCTCCACTCACCCCTTGGCCAGCCACAGTCTGAATAATGGGTAGCAAGTGCTCACCTACTGTAGAAACAGCTATTTCCACAGCAGAGGCAAGCTCACTCCCCATCATTTAGACAGCAGAAGGCAGAGGTAGTGAGCAGAGGGCTGTGCCAGTCAGAGTCAAGTAATAGGGAGCAAGTGCTCGCCTACTGTAAAACAGCTGTTTTACAGTAGCTGCAAGCTTGCTCCCCATCACTAGATGGCAGAAGGCAGAGGTAGTGAGCAGGGGCTGTGCCAGTCACAGTCACCCAGTGGAAGCTTCCAGCTGAGTAAGTGGAGGGACACCCAGGAGGGCTGGAGGGACCTGTATGGGATGGAAGGGAGGGGGTTCAGACTGATGATCGGGGTGGGAAACCACTAGACGGCAGGATATTTGGGCTCAAACAAATGATCAGAGTGGGTGAGGTGACCGCTAGAGGGCAGAGATCTTTGAACTTTATGTCAAAGTGTTATAACTTATGGTGTTATTTGAGTTTGGACTGGCAATCAAGGTTGGGATGAGAAGATGACTAGACACAAGGGATTGCGATAAAGGGTTATTTGGGTTCAGACCAGTGATCGAGTGGTGGGAGTACACACGATACCAGAGAACACTGAATAACAAGTTCTTGGGGAATCAGAATGGCAATTGAGGGTGTGGGACTAGTAGATGCCATGGATCTGTACAAGGCGAGGTTACGGTGGATTGGACTGGTGATCGGAAACTGGAGGCAACATGCACTGCTGTGCACTATGGTAAAGGTGCTGCAACTTTGGCTGTTTAGCACTTTCAGAACCACTGTATATAAGACTGTACCCTGTATGCAGGAAGAATTCCTCTTTTGCATGGCAGATGGCACAGCAGTATATACAATGTGTACCTGACATTAGATTAACGGCATGTACCAGGTGACATTGACCATGCTGTTCCCAGTAGCCTGTCCCTAGCATGTTTAGCTCCATGCTGTCTAAAATGGGGCTGATGTTTTACTTGACAAAACATAAGTTAAAATAGAAGAAAGAATTTAGAGGAAAGCAGTACACAGATGTGGTATATGTGGCCTAGGCCAGCATGCTTGCTGAGCTTTTCAGGACTGACCCATCACCTTTGGGTGTGAGTATAGCAAAGTCGCATATAAAACTCAGGGAGGGTTCGTTAAAATGTTTGGCGAACATTACATTAGCAGTTCAGTTCTTGCTGCTGCTGCTGCCAGCAGCTGCCTACCTTTGCTGGGGATGATGCTGGCTTGCTGTGCTGGCGTGCTCCTCCTCCTCTGCTGCTCACCTCACTCCTCCTTGACCTGCTAGCTGCTCTTCTGTGCTGGTGCCTCCGGCTGCCGGACTGAAGGACCCTCACCACCCGGTAACCTGGCCACTTCAACGCTTGTAGGCCTGCCACCTGCCTAAACCAACCTTACCCTCTTGGCTTGCTTGTGTCGCCCACTCACTACTCCACCCCCTCAACTGCAGCACCACTAGTCTGCTGCTCAGCCTGGCATTCCTTGCAACTTTCTGCCTGGTGGTGTGGTGTCCCAGACTCCCGACTGGCCCGACTCGGTGGACTCTCTCTCTGGCTGACTCCCACCGCACCACGGTCTTCGCGCCAGATGCACTCCTTCCTCTCTGGCTAAGCCCCTCTCTTCTGGGCTTCCTTCCATCCTTGACTACTTCTTCTAGGCCAGCCCGCCACATGACATGATGGAAACCGCCGCTCTTGCGCCCTTTCTCACTCACCAAATAAATCACCTCGACACACGCGACAACTATCGTGCCCAATAAGCCTTCCCCTGGCCAGTCACAGTGTGGCAGTTGAAAATGCCTGACTTGCCAGCCAGTCACAGTGATTTGGGGCGTGACGAACCAAGCAGGTAAAGGCACCAATTTTAAATAATGACAGGCGCACAGCCAGCCAATTAAACAGCAGCTGGGGGCTGTGGCTGCAGTCCAGAGTCAGCAGAGGTGCGTGCACAGAGAAACCAACCAGGGAAAAAATAAAGAAAGGCAGCATGTGGCAAAATATTGCTGCTGTGGCTCAGCCCAGGTCAAAAAATATTGCTGAGCCAGTGCCCCACGGGCCATACAACCGCGCTTTGGCTGGAGAATGACAGAGTGCCGCAATTGTCACTTCTAAATAGTTAAAAGTCAAGTCTGTTATAGGATAATGCCTAAGCTATTTCTGATTTCCAGCTGGTGGGAGTGGAACCTGTTCTGTGCACTGTGAACACGTTTTGTTTTGTGTGAGTTAGTCTAGCTTCTGTGAGTGGAACCAGGCCTCAGCGTTGGTAAAGCTAGTCTGCAATTGATTAGCCAGAGTGTGGGATCAGTATTACTTGAGTAAAGAACCGCATCGTCTGCGTGAGGGTAGGATCTGACCACGACAGGAGGCTGGGAGCTGATTCAGGAATATGGTAAAAGTAGTGGGCCCAGGATAGACCCTTGTGGGACACCTAAATGAATCTGTTGTTTTGTGGAGAGTGCATCACCAATCCTAACTTGTTGAGTGTGTCCGCTGAGGTAGCTGTTGAACCAATTGGCGGTGTCCGTGGATAAACCTAAATCAGATAATTATTTGATAAGTAGAGTGATTTACAGTATCAACGCCTTGGAAAGGTCGATGAGCGTTGCTGCAACTAATTGACCTTGATCCAAGGCACAATGTATATATATTTTGAAAATTCGAGCAGGGCAGTAGTAGTGCTGTGCCTTTGCGAAACCTGTGTTGCTGACTACAGTGAAGATTATATTTCTCCATGTATTCGACCAACTGATCAGACACGATTCGCTCTAACACTTTGGAAAGTGGCGGGAGGATTGATATGGGCCTGTAGTTCCTGTGCAATGCCCTGTCCTCAGACTTGTGTACTGGCGTAACTAAGGCGGCTTTCTATTTTGTAGGAATTGGGAGAGCATGAGGGAGCAGTTAAGGATCTTTGTCAAGGGGACAGTACCTCATCAATGATAAGGCGATGGGCTTTAGGTCAAGTGAATCCCCATAGCCTAGTTTTCCCAAGTACTTTGAGAATGTATTTCTTTGCTCAGCACTTTAAAGTGGAATAGTGGGTGTGACCTCATTATTTTCTGCTGACTGTGAATTGCAGGAAGAGGGGTGGGGTCGAAGAAGTTAGCGGGTAGGACATGACTGAGATCTGTAAAAGCCTCATCGAAAGTGTCAGCTATGGTTTGAGGAGCAATGGTTGTAGTGCCATTTATATTTGAGCATGGACGGGGTCTCTTTGGGGACCTTCCCTGTCACCTCAGAGTTGTTGTTGTTCCAAAATTTGCATCCATCTTTCTAGGAATTGGTTAAGGCTTCCTTATAATATTTTGCTTTTCGCCTGAATTGCTCTTGTTCAGGCATTCCTTGCTGTTTTACGCCTGTATATCCACTTGGTTGCCAGTGGCCTGGCTCGGTACCAGAGGTGATCGCAGGAGCTAGAGTAGGTCGTGTGTAATCCAGGGATTGCTATAACCCTTGATCTTTCTTGTTTTGTGAGGGGCATGGAGATCGCACACTGTGTTGAAGGTGGTATATAGAGGATAATGGCTGGGGATTGGGTGATAACTGCCCTGTAATCACCTCGGTGGTTGCTAGGGCAACATGGTAAACCTTGAGGCGCGGCAGGAGCTTTACTGTGCCCTAGCAACCATGAGAAATGATTTCAGCGTGGTTGTCACCCGATCTCACCATCATCTTTATAGTGTATGGTCAAAAAACACTGTTTGCATTCTATGTGTGAGAATTATGGAACTCTGGTGCATTCTTTTTTTATGCCACTGTTTGGAAGTTCTGAAGTGTGGTTAACAACTTTTAAAATTCTAAACAGTGCATAACCACTTGTGACTGCTGATTATGGTGGTTAATAGGCACTTACCATACATTATAAAATAATCCAAGGCTATATCAATATCTGGGGCTGTGTCGATTTACGACCAATCCACCTGTCTGAGCTGTGTTTTTAGAGGTTCTGGTGCCTCTGATGAGCACCCTGCTGTATTCCGTAAAATGGACTGGTGTCCACCTCCCTTCCATCAAAGTACCTGTCACTTAACTGCGTCCCACACCTTCCCCTTCTGTGAATTCTGAACAAAAATATTTTAATAACATTGCTTAGCTTGTGCTTTACATGGATAGACACTATTCTTTTGGACTGAAGTATAGATTTACCACCTTCAGTACTGATGTATGTATGTTTGTAATGTGATACCAAACTTTTTATGGCGATCCCTCACAGTTCTGGTTGGGATGTATGGGCTAGCCTGCTCTCTAATTCCGGGCCTTTATTGTGAGGTACATCCCCAGTGTGCTGTATGCACACCTCTTGAGTTCTAAGTAGCATATTACTGGTTTATACAGCTCTTTATTAAAGTTGTTTATTTGGGCCTGTAGGTGGGGCGTTTCCAAGTTTATATACCTAATCCTGATACTTAAGTTAAAATATGGCAAGTAGGCTAGACATTCTGGCGTGGTGCATGGTTGCACTGGAAGAACTTTGGTTTGTTCTTATTTTTGTATTAAGTCGTGTCTTGGCGTCCGGGCTCATTTATGGACTATCGCGTACCAAATTGCACTACTGTTTGTGTTGGTTTCCCTCCTTAGTATGGCAAAGATGAGCACACAAGCACCGGGAAAAAAGACTGCAGTGGTGCTGGCTGTGGATAATATGGCAAAAATGAAAGCAAACGGCACCCACTGCCCAGACTGTAAATAAACCACACCAGACATATAAAGTGGCAGCAGTATAACTTGTATCATCAGCTTGCCAGTGGACAAAAATATGGTGACAAGAGCCCGGGGGACAACGATGCAGAATAGCTCTTGCGTTTACGCTAGTACCCTGCTAGGCTTTGTCTTTTACAGTCTGGGCAGTGGGTGCTGCTTCTTTTCGTTTTCCCTCCTTAGTATACATCACTGACAGGCATTTTAGTATTCCTGAGTAATGACTGTTTGGTCTATGCATATTATATCTTGAACAGTGTCCTGTACGTGTTATCTTGTCTGTTTTGCAGAAACGGATAAATAAAAGTAAAAAAAAAAAAAATACAAATGGGAGGTGTTCTTCAGAAGCTCGCACTGGAATTAACAGATGTGATGTGTCCTTGCTGGCTACATTGCTGATTCCAGTGGGTTTTATTACATAGAGTTTGGCCTCTGATTGGAAAAGGCTGGAAGATGACACTAAGTTATAAGCCTGGTAAATGCATCTGTTTCACAGGGTTTTGCGTTTGTCCCCACCCTTACACAAAACACCACATGTGGAGATGATTTTATAATTTAGTTTCAGCTGTGAACAGTAATTTTATTGAGGTGTAAATAATTCCCTGCCGTGAGTCATCACATGGCTTGCACATATTCTGTCTTTCAAGTGAAGCTTTTTATTCTTCGAATATAAGTATGAATGCATATGAGTGAGGGGAAGGGAACAACACAGTTACTAACAATGAAATGTAGAATTCATCTACCTAATGGGTTTTGAATGCTAGCTTTCATGAGGCACAAAAGGACGTATATTAGAAATAAAGCATTAATGCCGTAGGCACCACTGTGCAATGCATACGGGTATACTGAAAACCTGTCAAAGTCCTGACCGTTGTCTGGGTGGATACTGTGGTAATGCAACACAGGCTAAGCAGTACTCCACACTGAGCAAGCAGAACACTTTGCAAGGGAGAAACCTGGTTGTGCGGAAGCACTAAACTGCAGTGTTTGTACATACAGTGCTAACGTCCCTACTCAACATGTAGGGCACTACCACTCCCTTACCATATACTTATCATGTATATTCATTATCAAGCCAGGTTGCACCAGGCAGATTGATGGAGACTGTTGATTGCAGTTCGTGCTCTTCCTGGCTGTGTGGGTGTGAGCCAGTGTACACTCCCCTTGCTCCCAGGTCCCATTAAGAAATCCCTGATGGCCATTGGCATCCCTGTCCCTCCCCAGTCTCATTATGGAGATTTCTAGTTTTCATGACTTCCCCTCCTGCTGCACTGTTATTCAGTAATGCTTGGTGTTCAGTGGTACTGCCCACAGTCCCAATCATTTGTCCTGTTGCCCGAGTGTGACTTGGTATAGCTCTCCTTACCTACCCTTAGTCACATTGGACCAGCTGTTACAGGGCTCTCGGGGTCCTCTGTCTGGCGTGTTACCTGTTCTTATGTTGGAACAGCTAGTACAAATTATAAGAGAACAGAATAAAAGCAGCGCCCGGGGAGGGTAAATAACTGAGAAGAGCTGGACAGCCAAACAGAACTGGAGGACACATTACATGAACAGATATTTTAAACCACAAAAGCCACACTGGATTATGCAGTTGAGTTCGAGATTTAAAAGCATCAAATCGGTAAAGTGATTTACATTTTCACATATTACCTAAGATGTCTCTTCAAAACAAAATGTTGCTTATTTGGTAAAAAACTTTGGTATTTGAAAGTAACCTGACACGGGTACAGAAGTTTGTTGGTTTGTCATATGAATTATTAAAGCTTGTTCAATTTGGGTAATTAGAAAAGGCTCAGACCTTTCTTTTCTGTGTGCAGATAGATCTCCTACGCTATGGTGGGTCTACTACATGTAATCATCTTCTCTAAGCACTTGTGAGAAAAACCATTTCGACTATTAACTTGGATGCAAGTGGATTAATTCTGCAATAAATCAGCCTTCCATCTGGCTCACTCTGTTCTTCGTTTTCTCTCTCTGGATGTGTCAGTAGCTTTAGCTCATCGGGTGAAACTTGTGCGGTAGTTACAGTATAATTCTGACATTTCTGGGCTTGTGCTGTCTGAACAGTGGTTTCTGAGTCAGTGGGCAGCTGCTGGGTCTCAGTACATCTAGGACAGGGTGGGTGGGAACCAGCATGTGGGAGGGGTATTCATTTTATTCTGGGATATGGTGGGGTATGGGTATTAGTAGATGAGAGAGGAATAGGTGTTCATTCTGGGAGAAGATGGGCACCAGCAAGTGGGAGGTGGGGTAGGGGTATTCATTCTGGAACATGGTGGGTACCATAGATGGGGTGGGGGCAATGGTAATAATATTGGTACATGGTGTGTCTAACCAGATGGAGAGGAAGCACCAGGCTGTTTGATACTGGGACAGATGCATCTATTGTGGGATAGGGTGGTAAAGCATTCGTACTTGGGCATGGTGGATATAAAACTGCTGGGAGAAGTGGAAGGGTATTCATTGTGACTGGGTGGGTAGCAGCAGATGAAGGGCACGGGCTGCATGCATACTGGGGCAGGATGTACATACTGGGAAGTATGATTGATTGCAGACATGAGGTGGAATTAAGGTGTGCTGCGTATTGCGGGGGCTGCTATCATGGGATAGGCTAGGGATATTTATAATTACTGGGTCAGAGTGGAGGTGTGACACCATGGCCCGGCTCACACAGAGGGTAAGAAACACAAGTGGGTAACCAAGAAACAGCAAATGAGCACAGAATGGAGTCAGAAACAGGCCAACAAACTCGGATATGAAAAACTACTTTATTTTCTATTTTTACTGTTTCTGTGATTATCAAGTATTGCCATTCATTTCCTTAAGGTTCTGATTTGAATCAGGATAAATCGGAACTTATTAGGACTCTGGCATGGATCCTGGTTCTGATAATAAGGGTCAGGACCTTTTCAGGTCCGCTCATCCCTGCCCTGGAAGATTCTGTCGTGCTCAGTGCATTTAGGCTGGGGCTTAATAAGAATACTGGCGTTCTTGCGTTTTGAGTGGTAGAGCTGAAGAACTAGCACTCATCCTCTGCTGTATGCATGTATGTTACTTTGGAATCTGAGTAGGCATCAGGTCTTTCATTACTCTTGCAAAGTACATCGAGCATCGTAACAGCAATACAGAAATGTGATCGTGAATAGGAGAAACCCCATACCAACGTAAAATGTGCACTTTTCAATGTGTGACACCATTGAGTCTTTCACTAGTTTTTTTAATTGTCCACTTAAAGGGCCAGCATAACATAAACAGTGGCATCTCTGTGAGGTAAACGCTTATAGAAACATAGAAATTGTCATCAGATAAGGACCGCTAGGCCCATCCGTCTGCCCTTAGCCCCATCTTCATTATGGCTTCTTGACTCTCCTGTGCTTTACCGCTATGGTTCCCTGTACCTGTTCCATGCATATTTAAATCCAGCCACAGTGCTTGCTCCCACCACCTCTTCATGGCATAGTATACCACTACTACCGGAATACAAGTGGAGTGTCACTGCTGTTATCCGAATACACACTCAATATTGTCATCTCCATGGTTGGAATACTCATTCTAAATACTGAATATTCCAAATAAGACTGGACTGTACAATGCCATGTAAACACTCAACTGTAAATGACCCAAGTACCTAACACAATAAATCGGTAGATTTAAATAGTCTGGGTATTCTGCATACTGCAGTAGTCAGAATACTGTGTTTCTATGAATGTTAGTTGCGTGTAACACAGTGTTCTAATTAAGCTTGATTTATCTTTTTTTTTTTTTTTAGTCTTTGGTAACGGGTAAGGCCCTCTAGGCGCATGTGCCTGTTTTCAGGGGTGACCTGGGAGCACTGGGTGGTTAAGTGACTTGCTCGGTCGCACAGTATGCAAGTGGAGGTTGTGAGAATCAAACTCTGGTCTGCTGGATGTACCAATCTCATTCACACCTCATTCCTCTAACCTCTAGGCTATACTGCCAGCCCTTTTGAGCATGCTAGGTACACTACAGAGAAACACAGAATTTGACGCAGATAAGGACTGCTTGGCCCATCCAGTCTGCCCATTCCTCCATACCGACACTATTACCACAGACCGTGCCCAATCTACAGGTCTTTCTCCTCCTCTTCCTTGCCACTATGATTCCCTGTGCTTATCCATGCATTCTTGAACCTCACCACTGTTTTCATTTCCACCACCTCTACTTTGTTACATACTAAAATAATAAAATGCCAGCAGAATAGGCTAACGGACTTTCGGGTCTGCTCGGTTGGTCAGCCCCACCCTGGGTGCTGACCTTGCTGCCCTCGCCTTCTGGCTTCTCCCTTCCCAGTTCCGATATTCTTGCTGCATTGGATTTTGCTTCCAGAACCCTTCCCTGTACCTGTCCCAGCCCTCTTGAACCCCTCCACCAGCCCCTAGGCAGTGCATTCCATGGCTCCACCACCCTCTCAGTGAGTAGCACCTCCTCCTTTCTCCCTGAATCTTCCCCTTCAGCTTCCAAGTTCCACCCATGCCTCTAGTGGCCCCTCCTCCTTCCTTGAAGCACCCTGACTGTTCCTTCCCTATTTACCCTCTTCATGCACTTGAAGACCTCTATCATGTCCCCCGGTCCCTTCTCTCTTCCAATGTGTACATATTTAGCTCTTAGAGCCTCTCCTCATAGGTCCTGTCCCCAAGCCCCAAACCATTTTGGTTGCCCTCCTCTGGACCCTCTCCAGGAGTTTAATGTTCCTCTTTAATTGTGGCCTCCAAACTGCACGAGTACTCAGGGTGTGGCCTCACCAAGCAGTTATACAGAGGTATGCTTCCCTCCTTCTGGAGGTGATCCCCCTGGCGATGCATCCCAGCATCTTGTTGCCGGCCTGGCTGCTGCCCTCCTACAAGTCTCAGAGTTGTTCATTTTGACATCCACCACCACCCCAGGTCCCTCTCAGCCATTGAGACTAGCATTCCCCGAGGATGTACACTTGGCCCGGGTTTCTGGCTCCCAGGTGGAGTACTGTTGGTGGAGTAGTAGGTGGAGTTATTGTTAATAAGGCTTTACTACAGAGAGTATTCTGAATGCTTAACTTGTGTTTACGTGGCCAGTATTCCAGCAGTACACTGAATACTGCTGGGGATATTCCGCTGTGTTATTCAGAATAAATATTTGGAATGCTGCCACCATATTTGCAATACTAGTGTTTCGTGGTGAATACCTGCACTGTGTATTCTGAATTAAGGTTGGAATATTGCTGGCCATATAAAGTATAGCGCTTATGCAGAATATAAAACACTACTGGAATATTCCAGCGGTGTTATTCAGAATACTTGTATTTTTAATGTTGCCACCATATTTTTTTTTTTTTTTTTTTGACCAATCATTTTACCAGGTGAGACACACTAGCTGAAAGCTTGTTTGCAGGTGCAGCCTGGGAGCATGAGAAGTTAAGTGACTTGCTCAGGGTCACACAGTATGCGAAGTGGGGCTGTGGGATTCAAACCCAGGTCTCCAGATTTGCAGCTCAGAGCCTTAAACCACTGCGCCATACTGCCTCCAATTTGGAATACTGGTGTTCACGTGGCTGGAATACTTAACACTGAGTTTTCCAAATTAATATCGAATATTGCTAGCCATATAAAGCTTATTCAGAATACTGAGTTGCATGTACAAACAGATTACTGACTAGAATATTCATTCTAGTTCTTGTAAACACAGTTTTGGAAAACTTTTTCAGAATATCCAGTATTCGGAATACTGCAGTACAGGGTTTTTAATAAGGATTTTGATTGATTTGCACAGAAAAGTGCTACTCAGTGTAGCTAATGTGTAGCGAGGGATCAATTGATTAGCAAAATTAAAAAGTTGTCATATTTACAAGACACATAATGCATTGTATTATTTCTCTCCCGATAAACACAGTTTGACTTCCTTGACACAAACAGTGTGGGCATTGCTGTAGTGGACTGGCTGGTCACAGGTCAGCCCAACAGTACTCCCAGGTGAGTTTTTTTTTGGTTTTGTTTTTGTTTTCTCAGTTGTTTAATCAGGAGTGGCACACTAAGCTGAAAGCTTGTTTAGAGAGTGCAACCTGGGAGCACAGGGAAGTTAGGTGACTAGCTCAGGGTCACACAGTAAGCAAGTGGGGGCTGTGGGATTCAAACCCAGGTCTCCAGAGTTGCAGTTCAGAGCCTTAACCACTGCGCATACTGCTTCCCGAGGTGCAGCCCACTTGTGCATGGCTTGCCTGAGGGCCCCATAATTACATACCCACATCAGGCGGAAACTGCCTGGCTTTGTGCCATTGTATTTCCTACACTCACATTAAAGGGTTCAGTGTTGGACAGTTGACTCAAGTTTCCCCTGATGTTCTAGTCAACAGTTAATCTTACTGTGCTGAGCAATCTTTTCACCTTTCCAGACATCTGTGCGCCAGTCCGGTGCACCCATCAATAGGGTGCCAAATTTCAGAATTTGCCACCCCTTCCCTGAGGTCCACCCCCAAGTTAGAATAATAGTTAGGGGCATAGCCCCATATGTAAAGCAGGATGCAAAATAATATCCCTGGCACCCTAATGACTGGCTCATTCCGATGGTGGAACCGTCTCTTCAACCTCCCACCTCCGCCATGTCTGGGCCTAGCAAAAACACAGTTAGATTTTGCTGTTTTTGTAGTAGACAAGCACCTAGTCCATCCTTAGATGCATATGCTTGGATTTCAATGTCCTCTTTTGTGTCAAAGAATTTTAATATTGGTGCACAAAAATAGTCTCTTCCAGCTTTTGTAAGACTTCTTCCTGTGCTGGCTGCCACTGCCACATGACATCTTTTTGAGTAGCTGCCTTAGTGGTGCAGTGAGTTTGCTTCATTCAGAATGTACTCGCCAAGTATTGAGTCATTCCTAACAGCCTCTGTAGTGCTTTTTATCTTCGGAGGGGCATCTCGGCTATGCTTCTACTTTGGCTTCATCAGGTCGTAGCCCATTTTCGGTTATGATGTGCCCCATGTAATTCACCTTACTCACCAAATACTGTATTTTGTCACTATTGAACTTTACATTGAGTTCCACTGCTCTGTCCATTGCTGTTCTCAAAATATTGTCATGCTCTTACTTGGTAGCTGTGGCAATAAGCATGTCATCAGCTATTACAAAAATACCTGGTATGTCCCAAAGTGTTCTGCATTTCTCTGCTGGAATACTTCACTCATGACCATATACCAAAGGAAGTCTGTGAAATTTGTACCTTCCCCATGGACTGTTGAATGTACATAAGTCTGCAGATTTGTCATCTATTTGATCTGCCAGTACCCATCTTTTTCATCTAGAATTGTAAAACAACTTTTACCTGCAAGCTTACGCTGAATATCCTCCAATGTGGGGATGGAAAAGTGATGTCTTCTCATAGCTTTATTTAAGTCTCTAGGATCCAAACACACCCTAATCTCACCATTTTTCTTTTCGGTAATTACAAGGCTGTTTACCCATGTTGTAGGTTTTCTTACCTTGCTAATCACCCCTATTTGCACCAGCTGTTCCAGTGTCTGTTTAGTCTGTCCATAATTGCATATGGGACTTTCCTGCACCCATGTATCACAGGAGTAACATTTGGGTCGGTATGTATGTGGTAAACTCCTGGGAATTCTCCTAGGCCTTCAAACACTGTTTTATGTTGTGCAAGAAGTTCCTCTTTTGTGCTTGGTGGCTTGGTTTAAGCACCTTTACTTTGCAGATCAGATCCAAGATGACACATGCCTGTTGACCAGTAGGGAAGCTCCTGATGTATTAGTGACATAAAACGCAGATTGGCCTCTCTGTCTTGTGTCTTACACTTTAGCGTCACTTCCCTTCAGGATTAATTTGGGCTCCTCCATATGCCATTAGGATAGTACTAGTAAACGGTTTGTACCTTGCATGAAAACTGTGCAATCATTTCTTTAGTCAGTATATTGGCTTCAGCCCCAGTGGCCAACTAGACTTAACTGGCTGTCCCATTATCTTCAAGGTAGTGTACCACCCTTCATCTGGTACTTGTGTCTGCACCGTTTCTTGTTTCCTTTTACAGCACCACTACTAGTGCTTCTACCCCTTTGGTCATTTTCTCATGAGGTTTGTTTGACTTTTGGACCTGCACATTTTGCATAATGGTTGAGGCCACCACATTTCGACATTTGTGTCCATAAGCTGGACAAGTCTATGGTGCATGTCCCTTGCCACACGTGTTTGATTTTGTGCAAGTGTCTCACATGTTGGTAGCTGGCGGTCTGGTTTCGGCCTGTTTTACCATCCTGCCTCGATTTATGTTCTACAGCATGGATGAACTTATCAGCAGTCCCTTGTGACATCGCTCTTGCCTGTGCCCTTGTTACCTCTTTGGCTCTGCATATGTTCACTGCTTTGGCCATCGTGAGGTCTGGGGTTTCCAGTAGCTTTTCTCTGAGCCTGTCATTGGTAATGTTGAAGACAATTTTATCTCAAATCATTAAGTCCTCAGTCTCTTTAAACTCACAATTCCGAGCTTTTGCCTGAGCTCCATAACAAACTTGTCTATACGCGAGTGCTCATTGAGCGGATGGACCCAAAACTGATGCCTCTCAAACACCGCTTTTTCTTGGTTCACAATAATTCTTAAATGCTTCCATAACCTCAGCTGCTTTTTAGCTTGTGGGTCAGCATATGTTATATTGAGGGTTGTACACCTCAAGGGCATCATCCGATCGTGTGCAACAGGACTGCAATTTTCATTTCCTCTGACTTATCATCTAATCCGTGGCTGTAAGTACAGACTTAATCTCTGCCCACCTTCTCCAGTTTTCTGCAAGATTTCCAGTCAACAGTAGTGGTGGAGGTGGCTTAATTGCTCCATACTGCAAAAATACTTTGTTATACAGTCTTTTAGTAAGCTTTAGGTACTCACAAACACTGTATTTTGTTTATTTTCTTGGCAGCACAAACTTTTCTTCTTTCTTGCAACTGCAGCAAGTTCACTTCTGACAACATATAATATTTCACTTTAGTTGCTTCTTACTGGATTGCTGGTTTTAGGAATGACTGGACACCATAAGTAACCCGAGCAGCTCTGAGGTTTATTCAACAAACATACATAAGATAGATCAGCAGGCCTCAGCAAAACCACTACTACAATCTGCTCATGCACTTTCTGAAACCCAGTTTCCACCCCAGACATACTATTAGCCCAAAACTGCAGGGGATGTGGACTAAACCATTCTACACTGTTACTAGGGTAAGTTACCATATACTACAATGGCCGGCCAGAGCAGACGGGCGGAGGCTGCAAACATCACCGTTAAGCATGTAGTCGCGGTCTTCCATTTTCCTGGGAACAGTTGCTGCCAACAATAAAGCAGCCCCTCATCACAATTCCAGAAACAACGCACACAGCAGCTGAGGTGACCATGGGGGCATGGGGGACAAGTTCTGACTAGCACAGCTGGGAGAAAAGTCCCAAAGTTGTAAAAGTCCCTAGTACACACACACTTCTACTGCTGCCCTTGCTGTTCATTCTCAGTCCTGTCAAGTCTGCAAGAATATGTACTGGGGCTAGTACTGTGTACTCACCTTGAAAACTTATTTTCTCCTCCTTGAGCTGGTGATCCACTCTGCTCGGGTTGTCCATTGTGCCAGCGCGGTCACTTTATTGGCTTTTCTTTGAGCATGGGATGCAGCAGCCAATTACTAGCTCCGTGGGCAGAGCTTAGGGGCACTAACGCCCACTCTCCAGTGACTGACATAGCTACAGCCAGAATTTGTCATCTAAACACATGGAAATCACTGAAAAAGAAAAAAAAATGGATTGCACTTTTGTGGTCCATTTCTCATTTTGACTTGCCTGACCAGCGGTTTTCATCGCAAAATGCAATGCAATAGCTGTTATTTAAAACCCTGCAGTATTCAGAATATTATGACCTTGTAAACATACTGTTATTCATTATTGCTGTTGAGGTCAGGAGCCTACTTATATCGGGTAGTGTGGAAAATTTAACAGGCAAATGAAACTTAAAAACAAAAACGTAAGATTTGTTGCCTGACTTTGTGTTGCTATTTAGTAACTCATTAAGAAACAGAAACGTGGAATTTGACAGCACAGAAGGACCACTTGGCCCACGATCTTTTTAAATTTTTTATTCAAGTTTATTGAAATGTTTGGGTACATTTAAACACAGTCAAGAGTAACACGTTTAAACAAAATCATGGCAATCAAAATTGATACAGTCATCTTAAATATTAGGCACTACCTACAACCAATAAATATTGCAACCTGTTTTAGTTGTAGATTAGGATTGTACATTCTTCATCGGTCCATGTTGGACCCATGTTAGATGTCTGTATAGAGATATGTACATAGAGGCACCACGTCTATTCTGTTTATGATGGAGGACCAGGACCCATGTACGTATCCGTAGTCATATGGCTTCTTCAGGAGAGCATCTCTCAAACAGTCCATGTAGTCCAGTGACGGACAAATATGTGTGTTTTCAAATTGACTCTGTAGGTCAGCTCCTCCATATTGTACTACTATGGTGAAATGAAGAGCGAGAGGGCAAAGCCTGTAATTGCTCTTATACTAAACCAGATAATAACAAGACTGGACAAAATCTGAGGTAAGTAACTTATCAAGCCGATACTTGAAAATGCTTTTGGTTTCACTCACAACAATATACAATGGCAATCAATTCCACGATCCTATGGTTCTTAAAGTGAAAAATATTTTCGATCAGAGGAATGAAAAGATTTGCTCACCAGTTGAAGAGGGTGTCCCGCAGTATTGTGTGAATGATCTTTAAATTGTAATCCCAATTAGCATAATAAATAAGAGTCTTGAACTGTGTCATTAAGCAACAGTAAATCACCCCTAAATCGACGGGTTGCTAACTGCATAAAATTTAGGGATTGCAACCTAGTCTCATAAGACATAGTATGAAACCCTAATAAGTGTTTGGTAAACTTTCTGTGTACCACTTCTAGTGAATTACAATCATATTTACGATATAATAATTGAGAGGCATACTCCAGATGAGGCCAGACATAAGCCCTAAACATATATTCTGTATATTGTAAACAATATTCTCAATGTCCTGCACTATGGACAAGCCTGTGTTGGAGAACAGGGGTTCTGCCTGAACCACTTTTGTGCGATGGCTTTGTGAGCTGCTGCCAGTAGGACATTCTGGCCCACCCAGTCTGACTTTTCCCCCATCTGCATTATTACCACAGACCATACTTGATCTACAGCTTTCTCCTCCCTACTCCTTTCCACTGTGATCCCTTGTGCCTGTCCCATGCTTTCTTGAACCATACCACTGTTTTCACCCTCCACTTCTGCCGGAAGGCGGTTCCAGGAATCCTCCACTCTTTTCTGTGAATCTCTCCTAAATCTACCCTCTCCAGCTTCATAGCACGTCCACTTGTTCTTGAGCACCTGTTTATGTGAAAAATACCTTCCTTCTGTACCTTATTTACCCTCATGAGGTATCTTTCACCTATATACCCAAAAATGTCTTTTCCCTTCGTTACCTCCTGGACTGTTCTCTCTTCAGTTTGCGCCTTTGCGCCCTCACTGCTGTCCCTGCTTCCTCTGTTTTCCCTGATACATCTCCTTCCTCTCGTTTCCTTATACCTTCTGAATGCTACCTTGTAGTCTTTACTTCTTCAGCCACCTCTTTGAGAACCATAGCAGTCTTCTTTTTCCTCTTGCTTTTGCTCACTTGTTTGATGCAGAGGTTTGTTGCCTTTATTATGCTCTGTTTTAGTGTTTTAGTTTTGCCCACTATTCCTCCACTCCTCCCGACCCAAGCCATTCCTCCTGCCAGGTCATCCATGAGGCATTCACCTGTCTTTATAAAATCTGCCCTCCTGCAGTCCAGGACCCACATCTTTGTGTGGTTTTATTGTGCAGTTGTCCTTATATTGAACTATATTGTACAGTGATCACTGGTCTCATAGACATTTAAAGGTCTTACAAGAAAATTAAAGCAACGCAACTAAGAGGGTCCCTCTTAGTTAGCGACTGCTAATTTTTATCTTAGAATGTTTAAAATATCTAAAATCTGACTTTAAAATAGCCCCCATAGACTTGTATGAGGCTCACATTGAGTTGGGGTGATGGAGCTATCAGAAAGCTGGAAGGGATCAGCTGGCCGAGGCTTCGTGCCAGTTACGATCCCTTCCCCTAATAAAAATACTGCACTTTAAATTTAAAATTGCACCACTCAGCTCACGCTGCTATGAAGCCCAATATCTCATAGCAGTAAGTCGGAAATTCACTTTAAGGCACAAATGCAATCATCAATCCATGTTAAAGATGCAGCTGCATCAGTGTCAGTCCTTTGCTGTAAGAGCACCTTTCTCGGGGCAGTCGAGAAGCGGGAAGTTTCTTATCTGTATGGGAGTTCCACCTTGGCAGATTTAAAGTGAACTGAAAGTGTGCTAATTGTATGAGGCAATACTGTTGTTGTCAAGTGAATAAAGTACAAGGCTGAAGGCTGAGTACTTTAGCTTCATGAGCCGATCACATTATTGCTGAGGCAGTTTATTACTGATAACTTCCAAACTGGTTTTGATAATTGGGGTCCACAGTGCCATATCTTTGGGGTAACTCCACAATATGTGGGTCATAGTGGTGTACAATGCCCTACAACACCATCAGGTACCAGTAATGGATATATTTCTTCCAGTTCTGTGGTGCGTGGCAGTGTAGGTGTAACATTTTAAACTGAATCAACCTTTCGTGGGTTTCTCCTCTGCATTTAAGTGCATAAGACCATGTATGAGGCCATTCCTCTGCTGAGATTGACCTGTTTAGCTGTGTAATATTCTTTTATTAAGTAGGAAGACTGGAATTGTTGCCTGAAATGTATCGGTATGTACAGTATAGGACAGTGATCTGTCCAGATAGACTCCAGTATCCCCATGAGATGTAACACCAAGATATAACAGGCAGGATTTTCGCCCCACATCAGGGACTTTGATTGCACTGCATCTGTGACACTTGCACCAGAATCGTAGACCACATAAAAGTTGATGTAAGTATTATGCGCATGTGCTGAAAGTTGTGGAGGAACTGGTGCCCGTGATGATGTATGGTCATTATGTTACTGGAAAGCAGTGTCAACTGCTGTAAATGCAGCAAAACATCTGAAAATAACTTTCAGACGTTTTGCCACGTCTGCGCTGCCATAGGCGTACAAGAAGATCTGGCCTCACGGCTGCCACTAGACTTTCACAAATTCAGCCCAACAGCTGGCACAATGGCGCTGAGGGCTGAGGTGCTGACACCTTACCGCGCACTATGCTGGCAGTGCGGGTTCGAACCACCTTGGGTGGCCGGGATACTGGCACAGGGTGGGAGCAGAATTGAGCAGTTGCTCTCCTCACCTGGGTGGGGTGGGGGTTGCCCACCCATAGTCCTGCCGTCACCGAATGAAGGTTCAGTGACGAGTACAGGCGGTACCGGCGACGGGTGGGTGGGAAGGCCCCACAAGACACGCGGTTTCACATTACATATGTCGCATCGAGGACGCCAGCAGTAGTGGGATGAGAGAAAATCTAGAAACTACTAATTAAAAAAATAAACAAAAATTCCGCCAACATCTTGTTTTCAAGAAGGTCCCTGAGACATAGAAACCGTGGGAATACCAGTTTGGTAGTATGTCAGTAAATTCTTACAGAAATAGTCAGGAATTGCACACATAAGATGGACATTTGATTGCCAGTTAGTTGCATTATGTCATTCTCCAGTACAGAGGGTGCCCTGTCATTGATTCTTACAAGTGTAGCGCCACCCGATGTAGCTGACAGGCAGGAGACAAATGATTAATATTCCTTCGAATGTCCTCCAAGGCCACCATAGAGGCCAATATGTAACAGTAACCCACGACAGGGCATGCATTTTGGAGAATTTATGCATGTCCTGGTGAATTGAAGGAACAGGCAGCAGGCGAGTGCATTTCAGCACACCCTGGCAGTGCATCAGTTCTCAAGAAATGCACGTCTTGAAGTGGGTTATTCTGCTTGTAAAACAGAAAACGTTTTTTAAATAGAAAAGGTTTTATTTTGTGTAGTTAGGCTGTTGCTAGGTAGATTTAGTTAGGTTGGTGATAAATCGTGCATGTATTGGAAATTAACTAATAGTCACATGATGTGTTTCAATCAGTGAGGTTGCTAGGGTTACAGCTACTTCTGAAGTCCATTTTATTAGGAGTGATAGATGCACAGCTTGAAGAAGAGGAATTACCAAGGTATGAAATGTTGTCTGGCTGCTGATAATATGCCTCAGACAAATTCCTTCTTAGTTCTGAAGACTGGGCATGGGTTAGAAATGTGGGTATTCTAAGCAGGGTTCCTTACAGAGATGGGATACTGTAGTAGCTTTCAGAAGACAGGAGCAAGAGTTTGCTTATTTTGTGATTTCAATAAAAAATCATAGGTGGTTTTAGCAGAACTCAATTACACAAACTTCTTCACAGTTTTTTCTATGCATTTATATAGACATACTGTAGATATCTATACACAGTATTTAAATACAAAATTGCACAGATCCCCATAATGCAAAGCTTCACGGGATATATGCAAATCACCAAGACAATTTATGTTGCTTCTGCTTTAAACAGGAAGCATGGTACCAGGCAGCCTTTCACACAGTCTTCAAAGCAGACTGTCTGAGAACTGAAGACACAAACACTTGTTTTGTCCTACAGATGACTCATTAGTGCGTCTTGTCTGTATCACACCCCAGGGAAAATGAGCCAGCCCTAATATGGTCTTATAGGTTTAGGTCATGGTGTGCCCAAAATAAAAAAGCAAGCTAGAAAGACAAAGAACCTCAGCTCAAAAGCACTGAGGCAAGGGTTACCCTAAAAGGGCATTGGCAACAAAGCCAGATTCATATATTATACTGTTGGGACATCAGTATGAAAACAGGTGCTTAGCGTTTTACACTTCATCGGTTCTTACTTCTCTTTCTGCTTTAAAGGTGACAGGAACCTGTTTTACACTTCTTGATGCCCTCGTGGTTTCCATTTAGTGTCTGTGCAATATTCTCATCTGTTTTGACATTTTGTGTTAAATTAATCTATTTTTGTTTGCTTTTGTAGCTACCCTAAATTCCTCTGTTCAGTAATAGCTGCTCTCTTTTCACACTGCCTGAACTGTCTATGACGTTAGTAACAATGTTCCAGGCCATTCAGTTGAAGTGCATGGAACAAACTAGTGCCATAGTGTCTAATTAGAACTGTGAAAAGAAAGAGCAGTAGCTGTTGAGGGGAGTGGAACTCCATATAAATCTGACAGTACCCCAAATCTGTAAGGTTAGTTATTTTTTTTCCAACTCCTGTTTTATTCTCCAGGTGGCCAGGGCATCTCTTGGTGGACTTGCTCGACCTTGCCTCCACTACCCACTTGAACCTCTTCCCTGACCAAGAATCTGGTGCTAGGTCCTTCTTCTCCCGCTGGTCCATACGGGAAGAGGCGGGGATCACGGAGAGTCAAGTCGGGTCAGGGCCGGCACTGGGTGTGTGGGCTCAGTCACTGAAGATCCGCCGTTGCCTCACCCGGCAGCTGTTTTTTTTTCTTCTTGTTTCTTTCATCCCCTCACCACACACTCATGCCGTGCAATGCCATCCAGTGCGTGATGTGCATGCCTCCACCTACGTCCACAGGATGGCTGCCTGGCACCATCCCCCTTCTCAAGGTCCCTGACTGCAGTGCACCTGGGCGCCACTAGCATCGTGGGACTTGGACCATCTCCCTCCCAGGAAAGGAGAGCAGTTCAAGGGGCGCTCGATCCTCTTCTCCCAAGCCAACCCCCAGCTCCCGGCCTAGTTCCTGAATCTGGGTCACCAGCGCAGTAAGGCTGATGCTGCAACCCTTAGTGCCTCCTGGTCGGCTAGAAGATTCATTTATCAAAATTGGTCAGAGCCCAGCAACCCAGGTTCAGGAACAAGCCCGGCCATTGGGGTCTGCAGGGAGGGAGAGGATTGACCATCGGAGGACAGCTTTCCTCTCCCGGGAGGGAGGGGGGTCTGCGCTGGCGCTGGACTGGCCTCTGGCAGAAGTCAGAGCACATCAAGTGCAGAGCTTACTCCAAGGGGATGGGGAGGGTGACAGTGGTGGCGCCATGACATCAGGGTACGTGCCACTCCCCAGAACAGGGAAAATGCTCTCAGGCCCGGGAAGACAGAGCACTGGAGCAGACCCATAATAGGTCACACCTACCTGGCCATCTGGTTACTGAGACCAGAATTGTTCGGGGTATAACCACCTGCCTCGTCCCTGCCCAGGGAAAGAACCATGGCTCCTTGGGGTGAACTGGAGGACTTGGGTAAGGTGAGAAGTGGGGCAGACTCCACTTGTGTGCCCAGTGATGCAGAGCCTGGAGAGGTGGGGGTGGATAAAAAGATTTCAGAAAAAAATTGGTCAGGGCAGATCAAAATGCATAACTGGCATGGAAGGAAATTTTGTTTACAAAATAAATAATTACCATCATCTTTAGCTTGGAGACCTATGAGGACAGGAGAACAGACCAGCTGACCTTATGCAGGAATGGTGAATTATTTCATTTCATACTTAAAGGACAACTAGACATGCTATCCTGAAATCAAAATCATGAAATCCGTAAACATAACATTGTAGGTTAAGTCTTCCCTACAGTGTGGTGTGCTCTGTTTGTTGAAAACTGTGATTTCATATTGTTTTGTCAGGTTTAAAGTAATGTAAATAAACCGCCGCACTCAAATAGATGCCTAAAATGGCCATGACGTCTTTCACAGTGATGTCATTGGAGCGACATGCTAGCTGAACAGTCATTCACTATGTGTTGTGACCTTATATACTGTATATACTTGTGCTGTCATCTTTAGATTGTGTTTCTCAACTAAATCCTTCACATGTGTGACAACCTTTTCACACATGCACGGTATAGGATTTAGTTGAGAACGCAGTCTAAAGGTGATAGCATAAGTATATTTATAAAGGACCTATATTCTGAATGATCGCCCAGAGCACTGTCGCCCAGTGAGGTCATAAGCAGTGACGCTGCGCCACTGTAGGCATCTTCTGGAGTTTGGCTTTTGAATAGATAGTGTGGTTTGTTTACATACTTTAAACCTGATGAAACAATACTAAATCACAGTTTTCTACCAAACGGAGTACATCTTTCTGTAGGTAAGACTCTAACCTACAGTGCTGTGTTTTCAGATTTCATGATTTTTGATTTTGATGATTTGCCTGTTCAGGTGTCCTTTAAAGCTCTGTGTGATCGAGTGGCAAAAGTCATTTTATTATTTTTTTATTTTTATTTTTTATCGTAGAATAACTGCTCCTTCAGCGGGCGAGCACCACAACCTCGATCGCAGGCACCTGCACCCGCTCCTGGTGCAAGCGCTGGATACTTCACACAGGGTGGGCCACTCCCCAACAAAGGTGCCTCGTGTCCGGGGTGCAGGGCATGACCATCAGCTGCAGAGGTTGCCCTGCTATTTTCTGTGTTTCTGGTCCCCAGGGAGTGGGACGTGCAATGGCATCAAACACATCCGTGCTGATGCCTGCGGGCCGCTCCCTTTCCTTCTAGGCACGCTACTGTAGTGCGGCTGGCCTCTGCCAGTCGCCAATGCAGCGTGATGTGCCCTTCCCACCACCCCAGGAGGCGAGCAGTGGGAGCTCAATCCTTCCTCTCCCTGCCAGCTCCCAGTGGCCCAAGTGCTCCTGAACCTGGGTCACCAGCGTGTTGTGGTGAGGTGTGGCATCCAGCACCTCAACCCTCAGCCGGGCAAAAGTCATTTTTAAAGTAAATATTTATTAACATTTTTCATTTTTTTTACAACGCATAGCCATACAGAATTACAATCAAGGCAGTATTGTGACACTACAGAAGTATTAGACAATGACATACCATTCATTCTGAACATAAATTGCCAGTCCCAGGAGCCCCACCATCCTAGTTCTGCAGTGGGTTAGCATGGCTCCCATTAGTGCACTCTCGATAGTTGTGTCTGCGTCTACATCCATAAAAGTTGCACTAGGAGCAGAGCATGTGGTATATTTAAAACCTAATGCTTTACACCCATAAATCCTGACTCAGCAGGTTTATTCCCTCTCCCCACTGTTCACAGGTCAGGTGACTAGGGATAAAGGTGGGAACATGTTGCATCACATATAATAGCCACCTGGAGGTATATTGCTCTGTTCTGTTGTCATTCTGTCCATTGTGTTCACTATGTGCATTATTCCTTACCGTTTCTCACCAGTGTGGAGGGTAGGTGTCCTGTATAGTAAGCCACCTCATTGTTATCCACTTCATCACTGCCACCAGTATAATGTCCGATAGGTGTTTAATACAGCTCCCTTAAATTGCGTGCCATATTGGAACAGAAGGTGCATCTCAGAACTAAGTGTTTTTGATTGTTTTTTGGGTCTGTTGTTTAAATTTCTGTAACTCTTATTAAGGCAGGAGGCGACCTAGCTGGGAAGAATATTGCCGTCTCTTGTGGTTGAGTGGCTAATTAAAACCTGTAAAACAGGTGTCTGATTGAGGAGGAGCTGAAGCAGGCTTAGAGGAGACAAGATATTTAAGCCCCACGCCTGTCAGCATCCCATCATATCAATGTCGAGAGTAGAAACATAGGAACAAAAGAGTTTGATGGCAGAAGAGGATCCCTGGCCCATCAAGCCTGCCCATTTTTTCCCAGCCTAATACAAAGCTGCAAACCCTACATGTCTCCAGCCTGTACCTTCCCGTCCCTTCCCCACCAATGGTGCCTCCAGACCCGTTTGGACTCCAGATTACCCTCCCCATCAGCTTTTTTTTTTTTTTTTAAATACTTTCTCCAGGTCTCTGCCCTGGGGATTACCGTACCTTCTTGGTCTTTTGGTCTGGTGTAAGCGTGGACCCAGTGTCATTCCGTTCGAGACAGGGAGATTTTTGCCTTTGTTTTTTCTCCTGGTCCCGACCCTCTGAGGGTGCCGATGCAGAGGACTTGAGTCCAGACAGATGGTGTGCTTACACACGCCGCTGTCAAGCATATGCGCCCTCCCTGCCCCAGTTCCTCTGTAGGGAGTTGTTACGCTCACCACCTGTGCTTCCACCACCGGGTAACGCATGTGGGCATCGCTGCCCTGTAAACCCCCCAGAGAAGGAGAGCATCCATGGGCTGCTCAATCCTGCCTCCCTCGGCCGACCCTGGTGGTCCAAATTCATTCCTGAACCTGGGTTGCTGGCATAGCACAAGGTGTGGCACCCAGCGCCTCAAATCCAGTGCCACCGGGCGGCCCTCCACCAGTTTTATTACACCCTGTGTCTATCTCAAGATTTCTTAAAACCTGTTATCCTGTTACTGTTTTAGCCCTACCACTTCCACTGTGTTACTGTTCCACGCGTCTGCTACCCTTTCTGTGAAGAAATACTTTCTCCTCTGATCCTTCCCTTCAACTTCATATTGTGACCTCGAGTCTTGGGACATCATTCTTTGGAAGATGCTCCCTTCCTGTACCTAGTTTATTTCCGTTAGGTATTTGAATGTCTCTGTCACATCTCCCTTCTGTCTGTCTGTCTCTCTCTCTCTCTCCTGATCTCCAAGGAGTACAGATCTAGACCCCTTAGCGTTTCCTCATAGTGCTTCTGATGTAGGCACTGCATCACTTTGGTCACCCTCCTCTGCACCCTCTCCATCCTGTCTCTATTCTTTAATAGATGAGGCCTCCAGAACTGCACACACCATACTGCAGGTGGGGTCTCACCAGTGATCTATATAGGGCAGTGTCACCTCCTCTGCCTACTGATCATACCCTCCTTATACAACCCAATGTGCATTTACCTTACCCACTGCCTTATTGCACTGTTTCGCCATGTTTAAGTCCTCCAATATGATAACTCCCAGGTCCTCTCCTGCCCTATTACTGCCCCCCGCTCATATGTGGCCTATGGGTTTTTATTCCCTAAGTGCATGATTCTGCACTGTGCATTGAATCTCACTTGCCAAGGGACTCTGGTGACGCTACTCCCAATGTGGTCGCTTAGCTCTCGTGTTCCACTTAACCTCTGATAACTTTCCCGCTAATTCATACGTATTCCCAAAATAATGTCTTTAAACTGATTCATGGGGACAGTTTAACTCTCGTCTATTAAAATTTCTAACTGATTCTCGGCCTGCAGGAATCTGGAGACGTGGACAATGATGGCTGTGACTTGGGCGGCCTCCTCAGCAACATGGTCTGCACACTACTGCCACCTCTAGCCACGGTGTTCGATCTGTAAATAACAGTAAACTGAACAAACAACACTCAACTACTATCTCAGCGTCATCGATGGATTGTGTTAGACAGAATTCTCTCTGAACTCTGAGATATAAAACAGAAATTAAATATTTTAAGGATACGATCACTGAAATTAAATCAGATATTCAGATCCTAGAGACCAGAGTAACAACCTTGGATCAAGATCAGGCCTCAACCTCTTCACAAATTACTCAAATGACGGACCAGCTGAAACAAACAACTCAAATTTGCAAGCTTATTGTAGAGCGATAGGAAGACTCCGAAAATAGGCAACGGAGGGAACAATCTAAGAATCTATTTGGTTCCAGAGGGGCAGAGGGACGAGATGTAGCTGAGTTCATGGACACCTTAGTGCGCACTGCATTTGGCCTGGATGCAGGCTTTCCTTGGAATTAGAGAGTGTCATTGGGCCTTGGTCCAAGGCCCACATCCTTTTCAGCACAACCCGCCTATCATTATTCACTTCCTAAAGTACAACATTAAAGAGCTTATCCTGAAGAAAGCGTGGCACAAAAATGTTTTTATGGAGCTACCGAATCTTCATAGATCACGTTTATGCCGGGTCTATGGAGAGGTATTAAATATATTTAAACAAGTGGGGCGCTTTCCTGCCCACCCACTTCTGAGCACCTGATATGTAAGTCCTGGGTCTGGGGGACCTCCTAGGCCAGATACTGTTTAACTGATCTTATATACACACCAGGATTTCCCTGAGCAGAGGAATCAGTATTGGAATTGGAGGCCCACAGCAAAGTAGAGGCCTGCAGTTTAGTTGGGTGTAGGCCTTGGCGGATTGCAGAAGCTGGCGAGCTTAAAGAGCCCTCCTACAAAATACAGGTGTGCGGGATCATATATTAATAAAATGCCTCTGGCTGGGTAGGCTCCGGATCACAGGTTCTATAATTGGTTGTCTGGGACCAGGGGACTTTCCACTGATGTCTGGGCATGCACGGCGGGGGCCCACTGATGTCTGGGCATGCGGGGGCTCCCATTAACAGGAGGATTTATGCTGGGTGAGGCCTGCTTGTGGATTTCCTGGAACCAGATAACTGGCTGATTTACTAAATACTTAAAACTAATACTCTTGCTATGATTGGTTTCACTGGCATTTGCCTATATTTTAATAGTAATGACTGGTCTGGGGATTGGATTGCTGGGATGCCCTGGGGACTATGGGCCTGCCGATCGGCACTCCTGACTTAGCAGGGGACAACCGATCCACAAGGCCTGGTAAGACAAGCTTGAGACTGTGTTTGGTTGCTTCGAGGATGCAAGTCCTTAGGGTGTTTGTGCCATTGGAATACACATTCAAAGATAACTGAAGGGTCTCCGTAGCTACCCCATTGAAGATTGACTCTTGTATTTTACTAAGATTTTTGAACTTATTCATTTTCCAATTCTTGAGCATATGGGAGGAGGCTCTTTGGGGGTTTGTCTTTTGGCCCGCAACACACTGTAAAATCTTTGTTCAGATACATAGTGACTCTATATTAATCCTTTTTCTTCATTAGTGGAGGGCGGACACGGGAGCTATGGAACCATCGACGTGTCACACCTTATGTACTACCTATTGCATCTTCCCTATAACAATACCCATGAGGACTATTTTTTCCTCCTCCCTTTTTCCTAACTCTATTATTCCTTGTTTTGGGTCTTGGACACCTGGAGGGAGCCCATTGGCGGAGATTTGTCAGACTTTCCTCAGCCTGATGAAGGCTGCTACTAATAGGCGACCTAGGATGGTCGCATATACGTGAAATCACTGATGTATATAGTTTAAAATTACAGGGTTTTGGATCCCACTTCTCACCTGCTCCCAGTTGGGACCAGTTTGAGGTATTTCAGTTTAAAAGCCAGGATCAGGAGCTCCCTATGGACCGGAGGTGGAAGTATACTTGAAGGAGGATGACTCAGGGGGGTGTCTGATGGAGATGTATACAACTTATTGACACTACATGAGTAACTCGCTAGAGTACTTTCGCACAATGTGAATGGTCTGACTTGACCGGTCAAAGATATACAACTATCAAGGCACTTAAGAAATTTAAGGCTGAAATTCTCTTATTGCAAGAACGACTCAAGTCCAGTGAGCACCAAAAGTTACTTAAACTGGGTTTTAAACAACTCTGTGAGTTGGCCTATCACAGAGGGAGGCGTGGGAGTGGTTACACTGATCACTAAGGGCTCCTATTTTGTTGTCTCCAATCACTGTTCTGACCCTGACAGTAGATTGGTATTAGTAGCGGCACCCTCAGGGGCAGCAGTACACTATAGCCAATATTTATGTACCACTGGGCAGTGATGTGTCCCTGTTCAGCAATTGATGGACAAAATTATAGAATTTAAACAAGGGATCCTGGTCCTTGGGGAGACTACAACTGCCTCCTTTACCCTCCCGAGACACCTTGGCACCGAGATCATCCTTTCAAACATCAGGTCAACGTCACATGAGGAAGTTGATTAGATAGATGGGCCTAGTAGATACCTGGCATCACTTGCACCCTACAACCAAGAAATTCAGCTTTTATTCACATGCACATAGACATTACTCCCACTTGGATTACTTTTGCATATCAAAGGAACATTTAGATCAAGTTCAAGAGATGGAAATGCATAACATAATTCTATCAGACCATGCCCTAATTATTTTAGATTTGTACTCTCAGGTGGAAAGGAAGAACACTTATTGGAGACTTAATAACTCACTATTACAGGACCCAGAATGCAAGGACTTAATAAAACAAAGATAGCGGAGATTCTGGCAGATAATTCTACTCCACAGACCCCACCCAATTAATCTGGGATACTATGAAGGTAATATTAAGGGGTTATATTTTAACCTATGCCTCCCAAAAGAAACTGATTAGAAAGAGACTTAAAGGAGAAGTCCACACAAAACTTGAAAAATATATGTTGTGCAGTGTTTTAATTTGTATGTGAAGTTCTAGTGTTCCTTCCCTCTGACTGGTATTAGGAGTTTTTCCTAAATTAGCCTGCTAGCTTTAGGGTAGTTTTACGACCCTGAAGATCTCCACATGAAACAGCTTAATTGTATTCCTTTGTCCTACAATGCACCTTGTTTCATATGAAGATGATGCAGCAGAGACCATAAATCCAACAGAAAGCATTGCTTTACAATCAGTTCACAACAGTACAGATGGCTATATTTTAAAATCTGTAGAATTGAGCTCCTCATCGTAAAGGTCTTACTGTCCTGAATTACTTTGCTGCTTGTAATTTTATGCAGCTTGTAAAGCTTCTAAGATATTTAGTTTGTTTGGCATGTGTGTGCTGAATATAGGGCTCTCTTACATCACTGTCACACGAGACAAGATGCACTGTGGGAACAAGAAATACAATTGAAGGAAAACTACACCCAAAACTTGAAAAAATATATGTTGTGCAGAGTGTTTTAATTTGTATGTGAAGTTCTAGTGTTTCCTTCCTCTGACTGGTATTAGGAGTTTTTCCTAAATTAGCCTGCTAGCTTTAGGGTAGTTTTATGACCCCTGGAGATCACCATATCAAATAGTTTTATTGCACTCTTTGTCCTACAGTGCACCTTGTTTCATGTGATGGTGAGTAGAAGAGCCCATAAATCCAGCAGAAAGCATTGCGCTGCAATCAGTTCACAACAACAGAGATGGCTATATTTTAAAATCTGTAGAATTCAGCTGGTAACCACCTCATCCTAAAGGTTTTACTGTGCTGAAAAACTTTGCTGCTGGTAATTTTGTGCAGCTTGTAAAGCTTCCAAGGTATTTAGTTTGTTTGGCATGTGTGCTGAATGTTGGGTCTCTCTTACATCACAGTCACGTGAGACAAGATGCACTGTGGGAACCAGAAATACAATTACACTGTCAGGTATGGAGAACCCCAGGGGTCTAAAACTAGCATAAAGCTTGCAGGTTAATTTAGGAAAACTCCTAATACCAGTCAGAGGGAAGGAAACACTAGAACTTCACATACAAATTAAAACACTCTGCACAACATATATTTTTCAGGTTTTGGGTGTAGTTTTCCTTTGCTGTCAGGATGAAGATCCCCAGGAGTCTTAAAACTAGCATAAAGCTTGCAGGTTAATTTAGGAAAACTCCTAATACCAGTCAGAGGAAAGGAAACACTAAAACTTCATACACAAATTAAAACACTCTACACAACATATATTTTTTCAAGTTTGTGGACTCTCCTTTAATGCAGCTACAGGAAAATGGAGTTTGTTGCAACTTGCTCATGTGCAGGGTCATAACTCCTTGCTAGATCAGATTACTGCTACCCAACGTTCTATACAGCGATTTACTTATCATGAAGACAGAATAAGCCTTGCTTTGGCTTAGACAGCGATACTATGAGGGGGGCCCCAGGGCGACTAGAATACGGCACAACACCTCAGGAAACAGGTTCAGCAAACTACAGTTACTAAAATCAGAGACCCTTTTCGGGCTTTCATGTCTTACCACAACATCTCTATACTTTCAGCTTTTGAACTGTACTATGTAAGCTTTATTGCTGAATCTTTAGCTAACGGGTAGAAATGGACACCTTTCTTCGGACCTTAATCTTTACAATTTACAGAAGTACAGAAACAATCCCTGATCTGCCCAATTTCCACCTCAGAAATAAAATTGGTTATTTCTAATCTCAAAATGGTAAGAGCCCTGGCCCAGATGGCTGTGAGCAGAGTTCTACAAGATGACTTGGGAGTGGATTAAGGATCCACTGACCAAACTTTGAGAGAGAGCTACTGCACGCAAAATACCTCTTTCCTGGTCACAGGCCACAATATCTGTAATTCTTAAGCTACAGAAACCCCCGCATATATGCGATTCATATAGGCCAATCTCAGTCTTAAATCAAGATTATAAAATATACGCTACTATTTTGGCACATCAGTTGGATGAAATAATGCCTGTATTGGTGCATTTGGACCAAACCGGTTTCATCCCCATACTACAGACATCAGATAATATTAAAAGAACCCTCTTTCTAATTGAACATGCATAAATCTCAAACCCCATTACTAATACTAGGATTCGATGCACAAAAAGCATTCGACAGAGTCCCCTGGATATATCTTGGAAAAAACTTTTAAACTGGGCTTTCCTATTGAGTTTATTAATAATATTATGGGTATTTACTGACCCTCAAAGTGGTAACAGTAAATGGCTCGTGTTCTGCCAGATTTCCACACTCGAGGTACCACAGGGATGTCCCTTTCCCCATACTTTGTCTTCGCTTATGCCGAGCCACTGGAACAATATCTCAGATAACTGGAGGGACTGTAGGGATATCTGATAGGACATAAAGAACACAAGGTAGCTTTACAGCCGATGATCTGTTATTATTTGTCATGGACCCACAGAATTCTCTTCCGAGCTTAGTACAGGCCATGACTTTAATGAAAGACTTGCAGGTTCTAGGGACATGGATATGTTGTTCATCCACTGTCTGGCAGGTTCCTTGCCACTTTAAATCTTGCGGAAGGTCTTCAAGCTGGCTCCTCCACCCACCCGGTGGTAAACTCTTACTGTGCCCCATGACGCCAGATCTTCTTTACCACTTGGAAGCTCAGGTTCCTTCCTTAACGCTCTGTGTGATAGACTGGATCCTAATTCTTCGGTTTGCCCAAAACTCATTTTAAAATTTTCAAGACTTTGGTCATCTTTCTCCCTCACGGCTGTGATGGACAAATCGACTCGGATTTCGGCGGTGCCCTTGTGGGCAGAAGATGTCCAGGACGGACCCGCACTCCATATGTGCGCTTACTGCCTCGGCCTAGAACACGACCCCCGCAGGACTGTGAGTCATGCCGTTTTTTCGGCCAACGCCTTCTGGAGGACCGCGCTGCCCTGTTACAGCTTGGGCACCCTGAGAAGCGCCACCCACTGGTCAAGTCGAAAGAGGCCCATTGGGCGGTTACCACGGCGGGCTGGCTCGGCTCAGCAACTCGAGCAGATGATCGCCTCGAGGAGGCGGCAGCCCAGGCCACATCGGTGGCGGCATTTATCCCGCCTCTCTGGGTACCTACTGATTCAACCTCGTTCAAGGAGCTTTGCCAGTCCCTTTCCATGAAGGGATAGGGGCCACGGGACATTCTTCTCAGTCAAGAAGGACTCAAAGGGTAAGTCCATCGTCAGCGTTTGTGGGAGGCGGAGAGGTCTCCTTCCCCGGACAGCCGACCGTCGACTTCGGTCGAGGTTGCGGCTTGGCTTCATAAGGCGTCCCGTCAGGCCAGCGGCCGAGACTCCCGTCGCACGAGTCTAGATCTTTCGACTAGTCGGGTGAGCTGTCGACTGGTGAGGCCGACAACCCTTCTTCACTGGTTCCCCGGTGGAGACCGAGGATCTGCCTGCGCCTCCGGTGCAGCAGTCCCCGATTAAGGCTTCGAGCGAGGGAAAGCGGGTGTCCCCGCGCCCCAGACCGTCCTTGGAAACACCGAGGATCTTGTTCTCGGTCTCACAACTCCGTCTCGGTCCAGCCGATCCCACCAACATTAGCGTCTTGACACAGAGGTAAGCGGCGCACTGGCCGTCTCGCCTTCCTCCTCGGAAGAGGAGAGGAGAGACTACGCAGATTGTGTCAACGCCACGAGGACCTGATGTAGCAGCAGTTACTTCTGTCCAGGACCAAGCCGATGCCGTCGCCTTCCCCAGCCATCAAGTGGCTGTCACCTGAGCAGCCGAAACAACCCCTCGCTGTAGCCAAGGTGTCCAAGCCTGGGCCGGTTGTTTGGCTGAAACTTCGCTGGCCCACTGATTTGTGGTGGAACCCTGCCTCCACAACCGAAATGGGGTCGCCACCAAGGACTCTCAGTCGGGTCAAGGCCTGCCCACAGGTTGTCAGTCACCCTCACTCCTGACCATCCTCGGCAGGTGAAGGGTGGCTCAGGCCCCAGGCAGCTCTTTTCTGACTCCTCAGAGTCCGGCGATGACTCCTCCCTGTTCTCCAGGCCCGTTGACCTGGAGTCCTCTGGGGGCCAGTCGTTGGACGAAGCCCATTGTCCTTCATGGGTTTGCTTGGCTCATCTGAGTCCACCGGGATGCAGCTGAGCCCGTGATCCAAATGGTGAAGTATCCCTGATGGAGATACTGGACGAGGGATTCCCCCATGGAGCCTTTCCAGTGGCTGAAGCCATTGTCGGCCCAGCCTTGGAGCTTTGGCAGTGGCCTGCTTCCTGCCCTGCGCCTTTGGCCAGGAAGTATCGCGGTCCCTACCGCTCTTGTCCAGGTTTTCAGAACACCCCTCTGCTGAGCAGTTGGTCACCGACAGCGTCTTCCTGTGTTCAGGGCAGCTAGGGGTGTGGACAAGCCCCCGACAAAGGAGTCCAGAAAGCTGGACTACGCCGGGTGCAAGGTGACACTGCATCCTCCCTAGCCTCCACCAGACCAGCTCGGCCATGCTGATGGCACACTTCTCCCGCCCTCATGGGCTTCTTGGATGAGGTGATCCGTCATCTCGGCCGACCTGCAGACCATGGTCCTGCAGGTGGGACCAGGGTAGAGCAGTGGCTAAGCAACTGCTCCAAGCGGCTCGACAGGAGACTTCTGTGCCAGATCGGTTACGCCACGGTGGCCATGCGCCACAGAGCATGGCTGAGGATATCCACCTTCACGGTGGATACCCAGCACAAATTGGCGGATGCCCCTTCCTGGGGACCCACCTCTTAGGCCCTGAAGTGGAAGGTCACCTCCAGCAGATCGAAAAGTCCAGTGCCACTCTGGACTCTGTCATCTGCCCAGAAGGACAAAGGCCACCGACAGCAGCAGCACAAGTCTTTTTACCCTTCTGCACCTGCAGCACGTCCGCCCAACAGCAACATCACCAGAGCCAGCAGGCTCATGCTTGGCATCCCAAACCCAAGCACGGCTTCCTCCAATAGGAAGCAGGGAGGTAAAGGCCCAGGAGGTCCCTCGGCGGGTCCCTCCTCCAAGCCTGCCCAGTGACGGGTTGAGGGGTGTTGCCCTCAGCCTCGTCACTCCCCTGGGTTCCTCCCATGGGGATGGCTCTGCTACTTCCTTTCCGCCTGGTCCACTATCACCATGGACGCTGGCTGTTGCAGGTGGTAGGGAAAGGGTCTGCCTCTGAGTTGAGCAGGTCCCACCCTTCCGAGCCATCGCCCCTCAGGGGCAGCAGGGTCCGCAGCTTCTCTGTTGGCCCACCGAGCCGATATTGCCCTGCTCCTCGAAAAAGTGGCGATCAGGAAGGTGGCGGATCCTCCTCAGACCCGGGTTTGAGTCCAGTTACTTTCTGGTCCCAAAACAGGCGGGGCTGGCGCCCCATTCTTGACCTGCACGACCTGAACAGGTTCCTGAGGTCTCGGACCTTCAGGATGGTCACTCTGGCTCAGATAATCCCATCCTTGGAATGAGGTGTGGTTCTGTTTTCTGGACCTTCAGGAGCGTTCTTTCACGTCCCAATCCGTCTGTCCCATCACAGATTCCTCCGCTTCAGAGCAGAGGTTCCCTTCTGAGTTCTGGGCCATGCCCTTCGGCCTTCCCTAGCTCCCAGGGTCTTCACCAAATGCATGGCAGTGGTGACAGCATTCTCTGGCGCCAGAGGGTCGGGTGTACCCCTACCTGGACGATTAGGCTGATTGCAGCCCCTCCAGAGCAGAGGTGGAGCGGTCCAGAGATCTGGCCCTTCAGGTTTGCTCTCAGGTTGGCCTCTCATCAACGAGGCCAAGTCGGAACCGTGCCAAAGCAGGTGATACACCATCGGGCAGAGCTAGACTCTAAGATCCAGAGCACGGCCCCGTGGACAGGGCCGAGGTTATTTCCTCCGTTGCTCAATCATTTTGGCATGGGCAATCGTGTCTGCCCAGGGACTTCCTGTGCCTCCTGGGCCTCATGGCGGCCTGCACCAGTGTGGTCCTTTGGCCTGCTGGTACATCGTCCCCTTCAGTGGGGACTGGCCAGCCAATGGTCACAGCACTCGATCCGCAGGATCAGCTAGTGACAGTGACCCAGGGGATGTGGAATGCTCTCCAATGGTGGAGCATTCCAGCACATCTGCAGGAGAGCATCCCGCTTGTCCGCCCCGGCCGGCGGTCTCTCTATCGACCGATGCCTCTCTAATGGGTTGGGGTGCCCATCTGGGGAACACAGAATGCACAGCCTCTGGTCCTTCGAGAGTCCTGATGCCACATCAACCTGCTGGAGCTTGAGCGGTTCATCTAGTCCTCACCTGCCGCTCCATTTCTACGGGGTCAAGATGTTCAGGTCCAGACAGACAATACTACGACCATGTACTACCTAAACTGCCAGGGCAGGATCGCTCCATACGTCCTGTGCAGGGAAGCTCTACGTATTTAGTCACTCGTGCGCAGCCTGGAGGTGGATCTCCTTGCCATTCATGTGGCAGGTGCCTCCAATATCCTGGTTGATGCCCTAAGCCGGATAGGGGCTGCGTCCCACGAGTGGTCTTTCTCTGCCGGAGGTAGTACAAGATTTGTTCTCCACTGGTGCCGCCTCCAGGTGGACCTGTTTGCCTCCAGGGAGAATGCGAAGCTGAGACTGTTTCATACCCGCTCCCTCAACAGGGCTCGCTGCAGGGGATGCCTTCTAGGCCCGGGACCCCGGCCTCTACGCCTTTCCCCATTTCCTTGATCCACAAGGTGCTTCTCAGGGCGCAGGAGGACAAGACGCAGGTGACTCTGGTAGCCCCAGACTGGCCTCGCCAGTTCTGGTATCCAGATCTCCTCAGTCTTGGCTCCAGGCTCGAGGCGGCTTCCAGCCCACCCAGACCTGATCTTAGTCAGTCGGGAAGGTGTTCCATCCGGACCTTCAATCCCTGCACCTAATAGTCTGGTTCCTGAGCAGCTAGAGTTCCAGGCCTTGGGTCTTTCCGACAAGGTCTTCAACGTCGTTGAGGCGTCCTGTTAGAGTCAACCAGAAAATGCTATCCTTCAAATGGAAGAGATTCTCCATTTGATGTCAGGGCAAGGCCTGGATCCTTCCTCCTGTTCCTTGGCAAGCATTCTGGACTACCTGTGGTCCCTTTCTCAGGATTGAACTGTTGATTAAAGTTGATGTTCACTCTGTTTTGTGGGATGGACAGGCGTTATAGAGGGAGAGCTCTTTTATTCAGAATTTTTTCAGATACTACCCCTCAAAATAAATACAATATAAGTTGGGAAAATTCTTCTTGGTAAAAGCTCAAGGGTTTTAAAATGGGGATTGAGACAAAATGGCGCCTTGTAGGCGCAGGTTGTAATTGTCTTTTCCTTTAGACCTGTCCTACCACGTGGGGCTTCATATCCCCATTACAGTGTTTTGCTTGAAATGCAGTATAGTTAGCTGCTTATATAAGAGACAAGGTTGTACACAAATTAATATAAGTCCATGCAGCTAATGTGGGTTACTATAATATATGCCTACTAAGCATGGAAAAGCTGTGGTTTCTAAATAAGTCTGCTGTTTGCTTGTTCTTTTTCTAAAGTTATGTCTGATGCTGCACAGGAAGCTGTAAAGTGTATACACAACAAAACAATGTTTTGAGAGTGGGGTGCTATACCCTATTTGAGCGCATATCTGTTTTAGTCCATGTCCCTTATCCCTGCTTATGGCAGCAATGGTCACTATCAGATTAATTTAAATTTTGTAAAACTCGGTATTAATTTAGACATGTAAAATGTCGGTATGATTTACAACCCCCAGATGTTGTAACAAAGAACAGGGATGCTTAATTTCCGTACTACTGTAACAATTATGCTATAGCCTACCAGATTGCAGGTATTATTTGCAATCAGTTGCCTGCCTGTTGGGACCTACTTGTGATGTCATATTACATAATTCATTAAAATCTAAGTTTTAAAAATAATGATGCAGCCTCCAGGTCAACCTCCCGCTGTGACTTGACTTATTTCTGGCTGTGGTTTACTGCTTTCTCCATGGCTTTGTCCCAGAACAGATTGCTTTTTAATTAGAAGAAGCACTTGGAGTAAGGCAGCTGATAAGGAGGCTCTGTGTCATGTCACCAGACTGGAAGTATTTTAGGAATTTCACACTTGACTTTGGGTGGTGGAGGGGAGATATTGCTCTCTTTGGTCTTATGAATTCAGTCTTGATTGAAATGTAGTGCTAGAACCATTTTGTTAATATAAAATAAACACTTTTTCTTTTTGAAGATTCCAAAGACCAAGGGACTCAGCAGTCGGCTAGAAAGAAATGCACAGAAATGTCTAACTCTGATAGTGTTTCTGCTGAATGTTCTAAACCCTACACCAGTTTAGCAGACTGTCACCAGATCAAATGAAGAACTCTTAGCCAAATCACTAAAACTGCTTCAGGGCTGCCGATGTCTCATCGAAATGTAGCACGCCTCCCAGAGTCCCAAGTTCAGAAACGAGCTTGTGAAGCAGATTGGACATGCCAGAATGGGGGGCATCCTGTCATGTGGCGCTGCTTCCAACTCGGAGAAGGGTGATGCAGCACTGCCACATGGGCACTACTGCGGCAGGCTGGGGAACCTTGTCTCGCAGGTTGCACCATGTTGTGGAGGTGGCAGGCAGAACATGGAAAATGCCACAGCAGGATAAATTCTTTGTTACCACGACCCTCAAACCACATACAGGGCCCTGTGGAGTTGTATGGATTGTGCTTTGGGGTAAAGAAGACCCTTCCATCTGGACCGCACAATGGGGAATATCCATGGGGAATTCTACCCCAGGTAAGTCCCTGAGATGGTAGGTGATGAGGGTTGGTGACTGCAGGAGAATGGGGCAGTCTGTGCAAGGGAGAAAACCTTAATGGCAAAAAAAAACACAAAAAATTATTATGTTGCAGCCTGTGGAACTGAAGTAGCAGTTTGGCTACTTGAACAATGTTATTTGTAGCTAAATGTTTTACTGAAGATGGCTGGTCACCAGGTATGTTATGAAGGCATGATGTTGGTCTTGGCATTTACTCATCCTTGCTGGCTAGTGCTGCAGAGGCATTGTCAATTGGGAAGGTAGCTGCTCCCAACCATTCCTGCTAGAGGAAGGGTGCATCCTTAGCGCCTCAAGTCAGCATTATTAGACACTTTGCTTTTGCCTGCCAAACAAGCAACGCGTCAATAAATACATCATTACAGTCAATACATATTTACATGTTGTGTAACAGGTAGAAAAAGGAACTGCAACCAAATGGGAGAGTCTCCCATAGTGTGCGTCTTAATCCGTTTTATGCCAGGTGTCATTTAAAGGAAAACACAGCAGAAGCCAAGCACCAGCTCCAGTCGTGTTTATTTTTTGTCAATAAAATTTTATTGTTTTATAATGTAGACACAATACAAATAAATACAATCTTTAAATAAACACCTTTTTAAGACTAAGATATAAATATGCAACATATACCTAAACACAGACAGAATAAAATCAGGCATTATGTTTGACCAAAATAATACATTTATTTTCTTTAACATCTAAATTAAGTATAGACTCATCAGACTAGGTAGTGTAATTTGAAGTAAAGGCAATAATAACAGTATAACAACACCTATTATGTTTTGTGATGATATAGCAATTAATTGCAAAAGGCAATACTGGTAAAGTGAAATGTATCAAAAGAGACATAGAAAAGCAGAATAAAGATTAATAGTCCATAGCAAGAATAACCGAAAAGACAGAAGTGAGATGCTGAGACGAAAAGAAAGGTAAGCTGTGAGAAATGATAAACTTATCAAGTGACTGAGAGGTCCATGAGGACACTCCAAACGCATACCGCCCACCCCTCAGTGTGTGGATGTACTTTCAAAGAGAGTCTGTATACATAGTAAATAAAGGCCATGGCAAGATCTAGGTCTGATCCATAGCACATAGCAACTTATATATGGTGTCCCACTTTTATTGCTTTAGATGGATTATCTCCTAAAGACAATGCTAGTCTTTCTAATGCAGTCATGCTTATGCACCCTTTCTGTGTCTCTAGTGCCCATCTCCTCGGAGCTTCCAAGGAACACCTCAACCTCTTCCTCATTCAGATACTTCCATCTACCTCCATGTAGCCTTACAATGCTGCAGTGGGAAGAGTCACCTGTTAACTTCTGTGATCAGGAGATGCCATGCTGGTGAGGAGGCAGCTCAGATGTGCTGGTATCCATTTTCACGGAGCATTGGGGCCATTTTCCTGTTCTCCCCAGCGCCAAGGGATGTTGCATGTGAAGAAGTCAAGATATGCATGCTGTGCGTGTTGTTGCACACGGACGTCCAGCAAAGTCCCACCCTCTGACAAAACTTATAGCCATACTTCCACCTGTGGTTCCCAGGTAGCAGTGTTACTGTGGAAGATGGAATCCTCCCCACTCACAGGAGAAGGAGAGTGTCCCTGGAGACGTTCTGTCCTCCCCCACCACTGGTTGGCCACCAATTACCAGGTCTCACTTTTGAACCCTGGTCCGCCAGCATTCGAGCAGCCGTGCTGCCACTGTGCCATCCAGTCAGCCTAAAAATCATACTTGTTCAAATGTACTGCTCAGAGGTACTGTCCATACATTTGTTTTCTTTAATGATTGTTGTGTGTCTGCTTCTATGGGCAGGTAGTATTTGGTATGGGCTGTCTTCCTTCTCTCTGTAAGATGGCTAGAATAGTGTGAGGATAACCCCTACCCCATTGTGTAGCCCTCACTCTTTTCAATCTGTCCTATAAGCTGGAGACAACTCCCTGGCTTGCAGGGATCTTTTTCCTTTCACAGTGTTACTTTTGAGGTTCAGCATTTTTCTTCAGCAGTCCCTAGCAGCTGAATTGTTATTGACAGAAAATGGCATTGGCATACATGCAATGTACATATGCAATTTTCTTAATTTTCTAGTAGGAAATATTAAAACCTGGTTATCTCTGCATACTGTACATTACTATACAGCTACATTATAACAGGGTATACAGAATTGTTAAGACTGTTTCATGAACCAATCCAACTATTAAGCATGTTCAAGTTAAGAGCAGTACAGGACTGGCCAGGTAGTACTGAGAGTTGATGCTGGACACCACACATTCTTAGCCAAGCGACCAGAGTTCGGGGAATGGACTCTGGTTGTGAAATGTGAGAAGCGAGAAGGATTGAGCATCTGTAGACTGCCTCTTCCTCTGGGGAGGGGGTATCACACGGGCGTGTTGTAGACAGACACCCAGTGGTGGCTGGGCGCCAGCACAGGTGTGCTGCCAAAATGGGAAGGCCCATGTCCAGGTTGTTAGGCTGCCTCTGTGGAGGGGGCCAGCCGCCACCCATTGCATGGTCATGGGCCTGGGGCAAAACAGCAAAATCAGGAGCTGACAGGGCCTATGATGACCCTACTATGGGGTCGGAGGACGAGTCCTCTGAAGGAGGGACTGAGCTCCTGTCAGCGTCCCCACAAAAAAAAAAAAAATAGTACAGAGTGTTCTTGCATCACTTGTACTTTCTAGTTCATCCAGCCTGGTGACTGACCCATAACTTCAAAAATGTGAGCCATATTTAATTGTAACGTTTAGTCTGTTGACCCTCGTGTGATGTTTACTCAAAGGTCATTAGCTGGAACAATATCCCAAGCCATTTTGCAAAGCTAGGGACATGGTAGATCCTCCATGTCAGCAAAATGTGTTGGTTGGCTTCAAGGCTGCTGGAATCAACCAGAATATAGTCAGCTTTTGCAGTTTGTACAAGTTATAGCCTTCTAATCTGCCTAAAACTATGGTATGTTTTAGAACCTTAGCACAGAAATCATGGTCCAGTTTCCCAGTGTGCGAAACTGCAGCACTCCCATGTTATGTGTAATAGTAATAATGGAGCCTTGGGCTGAGTGGCAACTCCAGCATTATATCATTTAAAGGGACATGGTCAACCCTCATTAGGTCACAGATCGCAAATTGTTCCCAGTTTGACAAGAAAAATCTCTTTCCAACCTGAAAAATGTTAAAGAAGATTCACAGACTCAGATGTTTGTTGGGGGGAGTATCTTATATAAAAGTGGAAAGGACACCTTACATGAAAAGAGAAGAGCAATGTAAAACAGAAAGTATAGCAGCAAATGGTCATCGTAACTAGCACTGCTGCTTTAAAAAGCGGAATGAGAAGAGATGTACCTTTTGAGTTTTACCAAGAGGAGTTATAGCTGTGAGTTTATTAATAATATTTAGATCATGTGTGTTTACTTTAGAATGATCATGCTGAATGCTTGTGTCGAGGGCTGGTACTGTAGGTGATGGTGGTCTGCAGGCCCCACCCGCCAAGGCTCTTTAGATGGAGTGTTCTACCACTACAGATAGCTTTTTGTCCATGAGACCTTTTCACAGCTAGAGGCAGAAGAGTTATGATTAACCACTTACTGAAATATCCAATAGTGTTGGTATGTGGTGGAATTTCACTAGCTAAGCAGCCCACTTACACACAAGTTCCTACCGACAGCTATTCCCCAACAATAGAGCATGCCAAGCTCAGCATTCTCTATTTTAACTGATACGGTACAACAGTCCACTGACTCTGGAACACAACACAATAGATGTGCTTCAAGCAGCTGCATAATTTCATCACACTAAGGCACGGAAATAGAAGCTGCAAAATTTGAAATGAATACATAGGTGCCATCATCAGTTTCCCAGGTAAAGTAGAAACTATTAAGGATTATGATCCGATTGTCACCTACGTATCTGAGAACACCGCTCTGCTATTTGCATTTACTAGCATAAATATCCTTCCTTTGCATGTGCAACCAACAAGCGAATTCCACAAAATGGGTAATTTTAAAGGTTATTGAATTTTTCTTGCTAAGGGATGCTGCTTTGGCCAGATTTAGAAGGATTAGGTCCCTCAGTGACAGACAGTATTATAGAACTTCAGAATCTATGTCAGTTGGCAGTTACTAAAGCAAGCGTGGACTACTACCTCAACTACTGGGAGGAAAACAAACATTCCATAACATTCTGGTCAAGAGCTAAAACATATTTGAAGTGGAGCAAATTCAGCAAAAACAAAGCCCACTGGACACCTTGTCACCTCTCTTCTGGGCACTGTGAGTGCCATTAACTAAATCTCTAACCGCTAGCACCGCCCAAGCTCCAGAACTCCTGGGTACTATCCATGGTTGGTCCCTTATCAAGCAGCCCAGAGCCTAACCCTCTTGATTTGCTTAACTTTAACTTCTAACAGATCTCTGAAGTAGAGATCCTCCACACTAAAGCCTCAGCCCACAAAAGGCTACTTGCTTATTCTGACTCCTTAGACCTGAAGCTTCTCTGTCTTGTGGTGCATCTTATCTGCACCCCTGTTACCAGGCTGTCACACTCTACCTCATCTCTGAGATGCCTACTGTCTGGAAATGTGTCAGAGTTGTTCAGGCCACAAAGGAGGGGCTGACTAGGCTCTGAATCTGACCCGTTTCGGTCCTTCCTGTACTGTCCAAGGTTTGTGAATAGTGTATTCACTCACAGCCAAGAAAGCATCGTGGTCTGCTCACATCTTTTCCTTCCTGTGCAGTCTGACTTCTGGATTATTCCTATTTGCATTGATCACTATCACCAGTGAAATCTGGGGAACAATGCTTTATTTCTGACGTTTGAAATATCCTCCACTCATGGCAGAACTGGGTATTCGGTATTTTTATAGGAATTTAATTGATTTGTATTAATAAGGGACACCTCAGTGATGTTTCAGAGTTTGGGACATAGAAGTTACCTTATTGTTAAAATGAAGTATGTTAAACTGTAATGCATATGAGTTTATTAGCTATGAATATGCTTACCTACGTTCTTTTATGCTGTGCTGTAATGCAGTAAAGTTTAAAAAAAAAAAAAGTCACCAGTGATCTCCAAATAGGAATGGATAATGGTCTTCTCAGTGGGTCCATCTTTGTGGACCTCTCCAAGGTTTTTGACTTGGTGGGTCATGGAATACTCTTGCTCAGACTCATCCAGCTGGACAATAAATGGTTTGAACTCTGCTGGAATAAACAGACCAGCTAAGCGTCCATACAAAGGCATTTCTTCAGACCTTACTGTTTTTAAATCTCGGCCTTCCTCTAGGCTCAATCGTTGGCCCTCTGCTGTTCTCCATTTTGTTAACCTCCCTTGCACAGCAAGAAATGTCATCTACATATGCAACCGGTGACCGTGACAGTGACTATGTTTAGGTTAATTTAGTACTCAATCAAATTTCAACGCAGTCTGCAGCTCCACCTGGTAATGCTAACAACCGCCTGATCCTTAATGCAACCAAAACTAAGTCTATGGTGTTTAGATTCCATTACTTGCTAACTCGTTCAGCTTGATCCACTTGCAGTCATACCATCACCTTGTAACTCTGAGCAAGTCAGTGTATTCAGATATCTAGGAATCTGGCTTGATGTCTTTTACTTACAGTAAGCAAATCAGTCACATCTTAAGAACCGTAAGGTGCAAGCTCAGCATTCTCTGCATGTCTAAACTCCTTCTCTCTCAGTGCTGGCGTGAAGAAGCAGGTGGTCTCCACTTCCTGCTCCCTTTCATTGACTCACGGAGACCTCATATACAGCAGTACAAACAAAACCACTTGCTTCTCCTAAATAATTTGTACTGCAGGTTGTGCAGGCTCATCCTCTCCTGTGACTTGTCTGCCCATCATTGTCTATTGTATGATCAGTTTACCTGGCGAGTTCCTCAATAAGGCGTGATTTACCACGTTTTTTTTTTTTGTGTGTGTGTGTGTTTAACTGTAAACAAGGACAAGCCCCTAATTATATCCCAGGCCACCTTACCCAGTCAGGAAGTGCCTATTCACTCCATCCAGCAGCAGCACTTATCTTCATAATCCCAGGAGGACGCGTGACTTTGGCAAAATGGTCTTTGCATTTACGGCAGCAGACTACCTGGAACAAATTCCTCTCCAGCAGTGCTTCTAGTGTGAAATGTTCATCAGATTTCTTGATGGAATACCACTCCACCAAGAATACCAGTTTCATTTCTTGATTCCAATCCCTGATTGGCATGATAGAAATTAGACACAAAAATTATGGTTAAACATGCAGTTTGCTGTATATAAATATCAATTTCAGCCAATTTTTTGTACTTTATTAGTTACATCAATAAGCAACTGACAAATACATCACTCATACAGAGTATTACAGTGGGTTACATTAGGTACAACTGATGAACAGTAGCATTGAAACCTTGCATTCTAGTACAGTAGGAGATGGGAGTTCCTAACTGTAGTTCCAAGAACGAAGTCCCAAAATGTCCAGTATATTGCCAGCCTCTTCAAAGGTAAAAGGTATTTCCTGTAGGGAGTATTATCTATTAGGGATATAACACAATCATTTGATTGCTGTTCAACCTGGTATTAATAGTGAAAACAAACATAAGTTTAGACCTTTTAGAGCTTACCCTCTACAGATGTTAAAAGTAGAAAGGCATAAAGACAATAACAGCATCCAACTTAACATTGCCCTTCACCAACAATTGCAAACTAGTATCAAACTTTAACATTTGAGAAACTTATAATGAGGTTATGATGCCAAAGGCATTTCCCAAAACACTCTAAAACATGAAAGAATGTGCAGCTTTAACAATAGGGGCCATTATTGAGATTCTTCCCAGCCCCATAACCGGAGCTCAGACCATAAATATACAGAAATTTTGTATATTTTCCCCAACATATGTAAAAGTAAAGTCAGAATTAACCAGACTCCTGCCTTCCTCCTCGTGTTCAAGCCCCACAAAACTTAAAGTCCAATATATATATAAACTTAATATGAGTCTTTCCTGGGTATCTCTGCATGAGTCTCTTGCTGCTCTAGCCCAGACTAGGCCCCTGTTCAATCCTTCTTGTCCGAGTCAGAAAGTTGAGGATCTGAAGCGCCTTGTGGCCTGCAAATTCGGTTTCCACCTTCTTGACCCAGCAACCGCATCTTGAGGATTGTTAAAACTCCAAGTCTTGCCCCGTAAACAGTTCACAAATGGGCGAGAATCAAAAAGCAGTGGATGATGCCTAGTGTCCTTAATCGATGGCGGTTGCGTCAAAAGCTTTTCTGTCGGGTCCTGCGTCTGATACGAAGGCCTGGGTAAAGTTTGATGTGATCACCCATTAATGTCCAGTGGGTACGTGACTCTTGCAGCAGAAATGAGAACATCTTGGATTTAAGGACCTAGAGTGCGAATAGAATGGTGCGAGGGCTGCGGCAATCCGTTGGCCTCACACTTGGATTTACCCGGTAAGCTTTTTCATAGTAATCCAGTTAAAGTCTGTGAAAACACTTAAATGCTCCTGTAGCCAAAGTGTTAGCAATCTCAAGAGGTCTGTAGCCTGCACTCCTTCGGGAACCCGTACTATGCACAAATTCCCCAGTTGAATCTTGTTTTCTACCACTTCCATGCAGCTTCTCAGCTGGGAGTTCTTCTGCTAGCGTAGCCACTGGTGATATAGATCGCCTTCAGACTCTGCAACCGATCCCTGTGAGCGTTTCAATGGCAGCATCATGGGACTTAAGCTTTTGTAGGGTTTTTCTATCTTAGAGTCCATGGCCTTCATTGACTAACATACTAGATGCCAGTAGAGTAGGCCTGTGTTGGTCTGTCAAGTCTGCTCGTGCTTCAGCACCCTGATTGGGTACCGTAGTCCTCTATCTGTCTCCTTCCACTGTTACTTCATCCCCTTCCCCCGGCAAACCATCCTCTGCTTCACCCCTTGCCTATATCTGCCCCACCCTCTCTTGAATCCCTCCACCGTAGCTGCCTGTACCAGCTTCCTGGGCAGTGTATTGCACGGTTCCACCACTCTCTCGGTGAAGTACCTCCTCCTCCTTTCCCCCAATCCTACCACCCTCAATCTTCCAGCTGTGTCCTCTGGTGATTCCACCCTCCTTCAGTCGAAAGATCCTATCTCGACACCTTATTTATTCCCTGAGGTACTTGAAGACCTCAATCATGTCCCCCTGGTCCCTCCTCTCCTCCAGCAAGAACAGGTTGAGCTCCCTAGTCGTTCCTCATATCCCACAGGCCCTGGATCATTCTGGTTGCTCTCCTCTGAACCCTCTCCAGGAGTTGGATGTCCCTCCTTAGGTGCGGCCTCAGAACTGCACACAGTACTCAAGATGTGGTCTAACCAGGCTGTTGTACAGTGGCAAAATCACCCCCTGATCCTTGAGGTAATCCCTAGCAATGCATTCCAGCATCCTATTTGCCCTGACCGCAACCCTCCAGCACTGCTCTGAATTATTCATGTTAACATCCACCAAGACACCTAGGTCACTTTCCCCTGCCGTGCCTGCAACTCACCCCCGGGTGTACACATAGTTGGTGTTTTCCACCCTTGGTGTAGCACCTTGCACTTGGAGGAGTTAAATTTAAATTTCCAGGTGCAGGACCACCTATCCAGAGTATCTAGGTCCTCTTGCAGGGCCAGTGTCCCCTTCTTCCCCTCCACCACTGCCCCCAGCTTAGAGTCGTCCATAAGAGACTCATTTCACACCAGTACCTTCCCTGACATTGGAGATGTAGGCGTTAAACAGGAGTGGCCCTAGGACTGATCCTGTGGGACCCCACTTATGACCTCACTAGGAGATGAGACCTTCCCTCTGACCACTACCCGCTGAGTGCGACCTGAAAGCCAGTTTCAATCCACCTAATCGTCAATGGGCCTACCCCATCACCCCAGCTTCTCCCTTAGGCCAGTGTGAGGGACCAAATCAAATCGTTGCTGAAGTCCAGGAACAGAGCATCCACTGGTCTCCCCTGTCGAGTGCTGATGTCACCCACTCATAGAACTCTACAAGGTTTGTTTGACATGATCTACCTGGCACAAACCCATGCTGCGGTCATCCAGGTAACCTATCTCCTCCAAGAAACCTCCCAGCCTCTCCTTAAGTATGCTTTCCATTACCTTCCCCACCACTGACGTCAAACTGGCCGGGTCTGTAGTTTCCTGGCTCTTCTCTTGATCCCCTTTATGGATGGGCACAACATGCCTGCTTCCAATCCCTTGGCACCCTCCCTGTCTGGAGCAACAAGTTAAAGAGATCCGCCAATGGCACAGCCAAAACATCCGCTAACTGCCTCAGTACTCTGGGATGATAGCATCAGGCCCCAGAGATTTATCCTTTTTTAGGGACAGGAGGGCTTTCCATACTCAACCGATAGGAATATCAGCATCTGTCCCCCCAATTCAGCAGAACCAGCCTGATATCTCACCCTGGCCTACCTCCTCTAGTGGCTTGTTCTTCAGCAGGTACCCCAGTAGTCAGGTCTGCTGCACCTTCTGTGTCCATCAACCCCTATTTTGGAAGTTCTCCAACCTTCTCCTAGTGAACACTGAGGCAAAATAGTCATTCAGTACCTCTGCCTGCTCTCCAGCTGTCCTCAACCTACTGAGCTGGCTCTTGACCTTCCTCTGCTCACTAATATACCTAAAGAACCCTTTTCCCCACCCCATATCCCCTTCTCCAGCCTGCGCTCTTTCCAGGCCTTTGCCTCCCTCACCACTCTGGTGACTTTCCTGAGTTGCAAGGCGGTAGTTCTGTCTATCCTCTCTCCTCTCATTTTTTTTGCACCTACTGTAGGCAGCCTTCTTCTTCCTTACAGTCTCCTGACCTCCTTGGTCCACCAGCATGGTTTATGAGACCTGCTGCCCTTGTGTTTCACTCTTGCACAGGTCCTGGTGGCCTCCAGTAGCCCCGCTTTATGACCTCCCACCTACCTTCCACGTCCAAACCTGGTTTTATCTCCCGCAAATGCCTTGAGAATTTCCTCATGTTCTGCAATTCCGCCCCTAAAATCAACTATCGTTGTCCTTGAATGACCCCCAGTTTAAGCCAAAGCCAGACTGTGTTGTGGTTACTGCAGCCAGGGTTCTTCCACAACCAGATCTCGTACAAGATTCCCATCCGCTAAAGTCACATCCTGGATATGACCCTCCCTTGTTGGGTCCAACACCTGCTGATTGAGTAACGTCCAGGAAGCCATCCAGCAGCTTCTACTCCCTGATTACAATGGACGTCATAGTACCCCAGTCAGTGGCTGGCATATTAAACATCGCTTTCCATGGGGGTTCCGATGAAGTCGTGGCGCTCCCACCCACTACGCTGATGCTGCGTCCTTGCTTGCGCCCTGCTGCTGAGATTCTTTTGATGGTCCCTGGTGCTGCGCCTTTTGATAAGCCATCTTGAATTTGGTATCGTTCAACTCTCAGTAACTTCAGGAGTCAGTCTGATATCAGTTTAGTAGTTAAATATGTTTTTATTGCTGTTCTTTTACTTTATTTGCATCTCACGTGAGGAGCTCTGTAAAGGTACTTCTGTCCAAGAAGATGGCTCTTCGTCGCTCCTTCAGCCATTATTTTAACAGAAATGTATTTTTCTTGGCCAGAGCTTTGGAAGCCAGTTCAAATGGTTTCCTAGTCATTTATATTCCTTTAGAGCACTAAGAGATTAGATTCTTCCTGCAGGGTGAGGTAGAGAAATTTGTGTCTGTCGGGGGTAGGAATCAGAATTTAACTCTGGAATCCTATTGGACGATCTCTCTCCTATAGAGTCTAGCTGACTCCTGGGGCTCTGGTTAAATGCAAGAGTGTTTGTTAGGTTTAATAATTTTACCAGTCCCATTTTCAGCCACATGGGGAATATAAGAAAATTAATGGTCTCAACAAACATAGTGCTATAGCACATTTGCAAGTTATGAGCAAACAAAACATAGTGCAAGGCTTCAGTACATAGTTACTTTATACTTTGGATGTACAAAGAGAATAAATAACCCCAGAGTGCGAAGAACAAGCTGGTTCTCACACCTGGTAGGTGCTGTGATCTGATAGAACATGAGGCGGCTCCAGTGTTCGTGTGATATTATAAGTACCCATGAGGTGTGAGAACCAAGCTCGATTTCACACTCGCTTTATTTTTTTTATAATACAATCTGAGCATCTTTTTAAAGTAAATGAGTGACTTTCCCAAGTTTGAAAAGGCAGCCTCTTCAGTTTGGTCATGATCTGCCCTAGTCTGTGATGATGTAGTAAGTAGCTGGTCGTAGTCACCGTATACATTACATTTACATAGAGAATACTGGATGGGCAGCTATGCACAACCAGTGTGTTCTGCACAGAGGGTTTTGATTCCTCTGACCTCAGAACCCCGTGTGACAGAACACATAGGTTGTGCATAAAGTTGCTCATCCTGTATTTTACAGTATATAGTAGTAGTATGTGAAATGTGTGCATTGTGTTTTTCTTTTTCTTTTTCATAATGAAACTGACTTGTGGAGTCTCTAGAGGTTCTAGAATACTGTCAGCACAGAATTAAATAGGAGGAAAGAAACGATGTATAAAGATTCCAAGTGGTTCTGCTGCAGTAAGACATCACTACTGCAGCAGAACAACACAATGACATCACTACTGCAGCAGAATAAGCATATTCCAGGCATGGAATTTTGTGCATAACAGCATTCCACTATACTCTACATAGAGGGCTGTGTATGAGCAAGTATGCACAACAAGGGTGTGGTTGAATTGAGAGGGTTCCGTGGTAACAGTGGACCCCGAGAGCACAGCTAAAGAGGCCTCACTGTTAACAAGGAACCCTCGAGCTCAAGCACACCTTTGTTCAGTATACTGCTCATACACAATCTTTCAGTGTATGAGCAAGGACTGACTCTTTGCTGACATGAATACAAAAGTAAACCAGAAGATATTTATTTATTTATTTAGCTTTGTTTACCGGTAGGTACACTAGACAAGTAATATGCCTATTTTCAGGAACGACCCGAGAGTACAAAACATACAAGATACATACAAGGCAACTTAGAAGGAACAACTTATTACAGGAGGTACTAACAATTGTAGAAAAACAAATGCACAAGCAGCAATTACACCTCATAACAGGATTACATAGGTTGACATTAGTGACAGCAGGATGCGTCAGAAAACATTTCATTTTACTACGAGGCTTGAAACAATCACACACTGATGATAATTTTATGCGACCACAGGGAGGAGCGAAGATCCCATGGGAGGGGGCCATGTGGACATGTTCAGGAAGAGAGTTCCAGAGTCTGGGCACATAAGCAGCAAAGTCTCGGTCCCCATAAGAGTCCGGGTGGAAGGGACTTTGAGCAGTCCAGCAGACTGGGACCTAAGCTTGTGGGGCATGGTGTCCATTTTTGGGAGGAGATTCACCAGACCCTGAGGGGAGCCAGATAGCGACCTTGTAATTAAAAAAAAAAAAAAAAATACAAGTCAGACAACAAATATCAGTTAACATAAAGCAAGAATGTATTGCATTTTTTGAACAACCTCACAACAAGCGAGACCAGACTTTCATTAGATTCACACAACATAACAGCGTAACTGTCTCAACGTTAACTACTCAGAAAGGAAATTCTGTTTTCTTAGTTTTTGTTGCTTTCAGGGCTTCATTTCAAACAGTTTTGCTTGCAGGCTGTGGGGAAAAAATACAGAGCAGCGTTTCAGTGTTGCGCAACAGGAAAAGGAAATGTTAGGTTAACTTGGGGAGGAGCTTACCTTAATCAACATCCGAGGTCTTGTCAGAGCTATCATCGATAACGGCAATCCCGCGCCTTTTTGCACATACTGCTTTATTATTTTACAGGGACTGCCTGTTGAAAGATGCAATTCTCTCCAAATTGACAGTGGTTCGTGTGGTCCTCCAGTTGCTTTGGGGCTTTTGATGGCAAGGACTGTGTTTCCGATGCAGAGGACACAGCAGAAGCTGCGTAGGTAGAGGCTGTTGAATTTACTGTTGAACCTCTTGCAAATATTTCAGAGTTTCTTTTCTGTTTGTGATCAGACAGGAACTATACAGTAGTTAATTGATTGTAGGCAGCAATGCCCAGACACTTGTTGGACTTCTGTTGGCGGTACATCCGCATCGATAAGCCTTTGAACTGAGGTTTTACCTGTAGAGTGGTTGGTGATTCTCTTATCTGGTGGCAGTCCGGCTTTGGATTTTATCCTCTTCGACATAGATCTGATTTTATTCTCACCCACTGGCATTGAGCGAAACCACCAAGGAGGCCTGGCTTGTAGTTCATATTTGGTGCAAGGTATAAGGGGCATCGTGCTGCAGCATTGAGGGGTCTGTGGCTGGCATACAGTTCATAGGCAGCAATGGGGTCCCTCTACAGGCGTTTATGTGTTTATACGTTTGAGCTTTGTGCTCGAAATATCTGGGGGTTCTCTCCTGAGCGGGTTTTGTTTGATACTCAACATATTGAAGATATTTATCCCCTCTGTGTCCACAAGGAGCTGCAGATCCCTCCATTGCAAGGAGTACTTCTCAGCTGTGCACGTGAAAAGTAGATCCCGTTGTTCACAAACAACATGTTAATAGGGATTCAGGACTTTGTAACCCTAATGTACCAGTTGTGTACAGTTTGTCTATGTCCTGCTGGGTCAGCCTCCAGACTGCATGGGTTTACTGCCTTTGCCAAGCTTTTTATGATACTTTTGTTTTGCTGATAGGGTTGCCAGTGTCTCTTTGAATGCTTCCTGATTGCCATGGAAGATGGCATGCCCATATTTGTTTTTGATGAGGTATCTATCTAGGCTGCCAGTTATTCCTCTAATTGTACTTGGCTCATATTGCCTCTGTCTTGTCGCCCATTTTGAATATGAAGTTTGCTATCAGTTCATCAAGCTCGGACAGCCCTATGTTGCAAATATTTCTAGCCTCCCTCGATCAGCTAAATAACTTTTGAAAAAATGAACATAATTTTCAGTTCTTTAATTGTTCTTTATTCTCTTCGCGATGAATTTAGCCCTTTCAGCAGGCGTGTCTGTGTCTAATGTGTTATCCATGGCTGTTTACTTGGACTTTTGCCCGTTGTGAAGTGCGCTGTCACAGACTTTCAGGAGTGGCGAAATGACAGCTGTGACAATGCTGACAATGGTTGGCATTTGCCGAGGTGAATTCACAGCGAGAGCAGGTTTCATTCTGTTATGCTGCAGTACAGGCGTAGCTAGTGCAGCACAACAGATATGTGACGTCGCTAGTGAAGCACGACAAGCCTGTTCTGGTCATCAATTTCCATACAGAACAACACTCACTCATACACTATAATGAGAATAAATGACCCCTGAAGTGTGAAGATCAAGCTGGATCTCACACCTCATAGGTACTGGGACAACACAGAACACTAGAGCAAAGCTCCAGTGTTCCTGTGACATCAAAGTATTTACAAGGTATGAGAACTGTGCTTGTTCTTCAGTCTCTACATTTTTTATTTTTATTTTGTTAAATGATACAATCTGAGCTTCTTTTAAAGTAAATGTATGGCTTTTGAAAGTTTGAAAGGCAGCCTCTTTAGTATGGTCATAATCTGGTCAGTAGTTGGGTCTGTGGGGTTGCAGGTTTAGGACAGGCAGGAGCAGAATCGGTGGGAAACTGTGTGGATCCAAAGTTTCTGTCATTGGGTAGTATGGATATTGGCACTCCTGGAAGAAATGGGTAGGTGGGGGCAAGGGTCCTGCTTCTGCATTCTGTAACTGTTTTGATTTGAGCAGCGTTTGAGGTCCTTTATTCTTTGGCGATATTTGTGTAGGTGAAATATCAGTATTTTCTCCAGAGGGAATATCACTTGTACAGCATGGATTCTGTTTGCAGGTGCTTGAGATTAAAAGTGTTTGAAGTATTTCTGCACATTATGAAAAAGCGGCCCGTGGCGCAGCGGTCGGTTTCGCTTGCGGCGCGGCGACCTGGGATTCGAGGAGCGGATCCGAATTCGTGGGCGGCAGTAAGATCGGCGTCCGATGGGCAGCTCTCCTACTGCAGGGGAGGCGCGGCAGCACTCGCAGCGATAGGGGATCCCTGGTGGAGACCGGAGTTCCAGCCGCAACCGACGCCGACGGGGAGGCTACGGACTTCTGCGCCATTGCACGTCCTACCTATATTTTTATAACCGCAGATCTGCCGGGGGAGAGAGAACAGCAACTGAAGGCAGTGAAATAGCGGAAGGTAGAGAATGTCCGAGTGATCAATTCCTAGGTCTCACAAGAAAATTTAATCGCAGAATCAGACAGACAAGAGATAGAAAAGGAGAGGGTAGAACAAATCCTTGCATTTAACTCTTTCTTGTGAATAAATGGGACAGGGCCTTATTCAACCCTGTCATGCAGTGGAAGAAAACTGCTCCTTTTAACCAGGGTGGGAGCATTCCCAGGTGTTGGGATGAGTATTGGTACTCATTTAAAGATATTTTCTAAGTAGTATTTCTTAAAATAGAGTAAAATAGGCAATTTCTCACCTCATCTGGAGCGCTGTATGTGTATTATATAACTGTTTCAAATTGAGATAGGGGAATTTTTTTTTTTTAGTTGTTGTTTAACCAGGTATAGCACACCGCTGAAAGCTTTTTTACAGGAGTGACCTGGGAGCACAAGGAGGTTAAGGACTTGCTCAGGGTCACACAGTATGCAAGTGGAAGCTGTGGATTCAAACCCAGGTCTGGTCTGCTGGATGTCACCAGATTTGCAGCTCAGAGCCTTAGACCACTGCGCTATACTGCCTCAATAATAAGCACCTTGTGTAGCAGATGGGATCTGTAGTCAGGTGTTGATGGAAAACCTTAGTTAGCATTCGTGACTTTTGATTTCTTGGTCAGTAAATCCCTGTTGTATGAGAAACACAGCTTTTGTTTCACCTTCTTTGTACCCTTCAGTGTAACAGGCCATGGACAGTTGCTTGGTCAAGGACAACTCCTAGGTATTTAAAGGCTGTTACTGGCTCTGTCCACAGGACTGTAAAATCCCATTGCCCTCTGCCCAAGTACAAGTAAATTTCCATGTACAGCAAGTTCAAAAGAGACAACTTCCTCCATAAACTTACGTCCAATGTTGTTTGGAGTAACACTACGTCTTAGTAGTCATCTTATGTGCCTCTTGGCAACAGGGAGGGTGGGACTTTGAATTATAAAGATTACTACAATGAGACACGTTGTGCAGAGATTCAGAAGTCCTTATTTAAAAAAAAAAAGCAGTGGCTGGTACGATAGGAGGCTATGCATGTCACTTTAACCCCACATATACAGATTTTGCAGGAGACTTTGTCAACAAACAGAACATCACACACACATTTTGTCCTCGTCCTAAGTGGACAGGGTTGTGGGCTGATAGCTCCCTGTGCATCAAAACGTAACAATAGACTTAAAAATGAAGCACATGATCTTGGGACTGATACCCAAGGAAATAAGGGCCTAGAGATTCTACCTTGTATGTATAGCCACGGCATGTAAATGTGTCACTGTAAAATGACTTCCATCCTGCCACCTTCTAAATCTGAACAGATACCAAAATGCAAAGAAATATAACATATGAAGTTAGTAACAGGCTGGCTACACCTTCAGACAGAGATATCCAAAAGTATTTGTCTCCCTTTATGAATTTTATAAAGCAGAAGGAAGGCACGTCAGTCCTGGACCAGCTAGCAAGGACAGAAACATAAGTTGCAGCAGTAATTGGGCCGCACTCTGGTAACTGACCCTATGACATACTGTTGGTTTAGAGTTTCCATCTATGATTATTGAACTACTTTTTATTTGTTTATTCAGATTATTCACAGATTCATACACTGAATTTTGTATATAATGTATGTCTGGGGCTCCGCTGATCTTGATGGGAATATAAACCCAGTAGAACCTTCTTTCTTCTCTGTGTGAGGGTTGGGATACAGCTTTATTCGCTGTCCTTTCACAGGTTTTCCCACTTGTTCTGGATGGGGGTGGGGAGCAGCACTTTGTGACATGACATGAAATGTTACGTATTTTGAAATGTGCAAGGGATCTTTGATTGTATAGATGAAAAGCTCCAGCTTTATTGAGCTAAATGATATCTGTAACCACATGCTGTGCATTTGTGTGCTACTACTGCGGCCTTAACAAGAATCTTTCTCAGTGTTTATATGAGAAGTTGTCGCCCGTGGCACTGAGGGTTGATGCGCTGGACACCACACTGCGGCATGCCAGCAACCCGGTTCAGGAATGAGCCCAGGTGCTGGGGGTTGGCAGGGAGACAGAAGGATTGAGCATCCATAGGACAGCTCTCTCTCCTGGGGAAGGATCCATGGTCTTCCTGGTGCAGTAGAGACCCCCGGTGGAGACCAAGGTACTACTAGCGCAGGAACAGCATTGGAGACGCAGCGAGTGCACATCTATGGGGCAGCCCCTGCTGATGTCATTATGGGCCACGCTTGGGGGGAGCAAAGAGAAACTCCACATCCTGGAGATAGGTGATGGCACCCCCATCCTTTGCAGGTCACACTCTAACCCGGGACTCCTCCTCCTCCACGACCGATCGCCCAGCTAGACTCACTAGATTTAGATAGAGTGCCCTGGGAGGATAGGTGGCCCCACCTCAGGGGGCCTGAGCTGAGGGGTCTGCCGGTTGGGGAGGAGAAGGAGGAGGTCACGTGGGAGATGGAGCCTCTGGAGTGGCAGTAGGATGCTGGTGAGAGTTCTCCAGTGACTGTGCAGAAGGAGAGTTGAAGGAAAAAAAAAAGTGTTTATATGAGAAATTAGAGGTCTTTTACCTCCATGGGAGCTCCTCTGTGGTGTTTTCATAGTTTTACACACTGCTCTCAAAGGAGCGGAAGGGATCATAATTTGCCCCTGAGGGCTAGCCATGCAATGCCTTCCACCTCCTTATTGCCATCTCTGCCCTCACTCTTGATGTTTTGTGACATCTGTATAGGGAGAGTGCGAGGCACTCAAGTCACGTCTGTGGAACATGATTTACAAACCTGTTTTCTGGCCATTTAACTGGACAGTTGGTGAAATCAGAGCCCAGGTTCAAGCAGTTGGACCTGAGCTCTAATTTCACCAAATGTCCAGTTAAACCTCCAGAAAATAAGTTTGTACGTCATGCTCCATAGACTTGCAGGAGTGCACCCTACAGTCTCCTGTATAGATGTCACAGAATGTTGGCGGCAGGGTGAAGCCAGCGATAAGGAAGTAGAAGGTATTGCCCTAGGGACAAATTACAATTCCTTCCTCTTAGGGGTCACTATATAAAAAATAATGAAAGTGCCTCAGAGGAGCTCCTGGAGGTAAGGGAGCCCTCCTATTTGTTAGCAGCACCAAGAAAGGTGCTCTTTAATAAAAAAAAAAGTTTAAAGAGAGAGAGCTGATTTTACTGTTAGAAAATGGCGGGGGCAATTCATGGTTGTACAAGTCCTGAAAGTTTAGATTTGTGCAATCCTGTCTAACAGCCGTCCGCTTAAAGCCATGGATAGAAATGTGATCCTGTCCATGTGCATGTTTTTGCTAAGAAATAGCATTTGCTTTGTCTTATTTTGTTAAGCAGGAAGTCGTTTGTTGGATTAGCAGGGTGAAGTGCTCCTGGAAGGGTAACATTTCCCTTTATGGGAAATACTGACTGGAGGGTGAATTCTCTTTCCTCTTGTCAACGGTGGGGCTATCATCATTAATTTAATCTGTGGTTTGATGGTGTAGTTTCAACAACGGTAGGTGTTGAAGGACAGGATGCTGATTTGGGTAAAGGGTCCATAGCAGTTTCGACATGTACATTGCCGGGAAGGTGAGTGAATGGGAGGGACAGATGGGGCTATCATCACTATTTTAATTTGTGGTTTGGTGGTGTGGTTTATTTACAGTTGTAGGTGTTGAAGGACAGGATACTGGTTTCGGGTAAGGGTCCATAGCAGTTTCACCATGTATACTGCTGGAGAAGGTGAGGGAATGGGGGATACAGGTGTTGGAGACCCCTGTACTCAGGCTTTCATGGTTGGGCTGGGAGTGGAGAAGGAAGTCTGTGGAGGGGTTATTCAATAGCAGATGGACCAGATGCCAGACTTCAAGTTCAACACACAATCTCTGTCTGCTGTTTATTCAAAATGCAGAGGATAACCTTCAGCAATGGCATATCTCTTCTTCGTACATCAGTTTGTAGCAACAGATTATGCAAGTCTTTCCTCTACACTTAGCCAGCTCCTACTGACTCACTGGTCTTGGATCTAACCTTTTCGGTGAAAACCCTTCATCCCTATGGTTGCCTTGTTTGTTTGGGTGGTGGGGCTCAAATCAAAAACAAGATAAAGACAAAGAACCTCAATGTAGAAGCACTGAAACAAGGATTACCCTCAAAGGACATTGACAATAAGCTAAGTTTCAAAGAAACACATCATCACACATACTTCCATAATGCAAAGCATCATGGGATATACGCAGATCACCATGAAATGTCAGACTTGTTCAATTTACAGAAGTTTACATGATTTTAAATAGCACAACTAACTTAATTATACCATACAGTCCTGTAGTAACTTTTAACTTTATCAAAAACACCTAGGGCCGTGGTATTTTCAACATTTACAGGTTTTATACATAAGGTATATGTATTAAAGTATTTTTTGACAGTGCCATTGCATGCTAAATCCAACAACGAGGAACACAACCTGTTATTTTATATCAGCTCGAGGTCACAATAACCTCCTGTATGAGGACCTCAGAGGAAAAGGAAAATTAAAGAGGACACTGTAGCATAGTCAAGAAAGGGAAGGAGGTGCCCATAGGTGGCCAACCTTATGGACTAGAAATTGTAAAGAATAGATTAGGCTAAGAAGAACTGTTGCAACAGATTTAAGAAAAGGTCGTCCTCAAGAGTGGCAGGAGCTCCCTGTCACATATCCCCCACCTTAAGAGGGAAGGTATTATTGCAGGCTGCCTGTCACCTTCCTGTCCCAGGAAGGGATGGAGCTTCCACCCATCCATCTTCAGAAACTCTGTCTCAGAGTCCCTATTAATGAGAAACATTCTATCATAAACATAGTGGTTATCATCATTTTTACCCTGAAGTGTTAACACATTTTCAACAGAGACTAGCGGTACAGTTTGGCAACATTAGCATCTTTAGCCTGCAGTATACCCCAGTCAATACTGTTAATGGATTTAGCTGTATCAATACAAGTCCCTTCAGCCTCATAGGCTTCTTCTTGTTTGCTTGGATTCTTCAACCCCAGCACAATATCACTAGGTACAGTCTTACCTGGGGTCTCACATTCAAGTTCCTACTTGCATCTCTGACCTCTAATAGGGAACATCCTGGGAACACAGGCAGCAAAGGATATCCTAATCAGTCAGGGGTCCTCCTCCAGCTGAGCCCATGAAAAATCCTCCTCCGATTCTTTGTCCAAACTCTGGCAGGGACCTCTCGAGCACCTGGCACCAGTGTCTCTGCATAGTCAGTCTGCCTCAACCCCACAGTAGTTCCTCATCTCATTGCATCTCTTCGCTGCCTTCAGGCTTGGCCTTCCTCTGAGCTCCCAGGTCCAGTCCAGGCAGCAGCTTCTTTCAGTCTTTGAGCCATGGTTCTGGTCAGAACTCCACAGATCTTCTTCTCCAGGTTCGACTCTGGCAATTCCTGGTGTATCAGTCCACCTGGAATATCTGGGTGATATCCACCGAAAACATCCATCTTTGGCCAGTCCAGACGCTCCAGCAAGTTGTCCCACTTCTAACACCTAGTCTGTGGAGGGGTGTGGGATAACAGATGGACCCGATACCGAACTTCAAGTTCAACGCACAATCTCTCTGTGATGTGTATTCAAAATGTAGGAGATAACCTTCAGCAAAGGCATATCCTTCTTCAGTACATCAGTTTATAGCAACAAACTATGCAAGTCTTTTCTCTACACATAGCCAGCTCCTACTGACTCACTGATCTCTGATTTAAACTTTTCAGTGAAAACCCTTCATCCCTGTGGTTGCCTTGTTTGCTTGGGTGGTGGGGGCTCAAATAAATAATAATAAAAAAAAAAAAAAAAACAAGCTAAAGACAAAGAACCTTCATGCAGAAGAACTGAAACAAGGGTTACTCCAAAGGGCATTGACAATAAGCCAAGTTTCAAAGAAACACAACATCACACATGCTTCCATAACGCAGCATCATGCGATATATGCAAATCACCATGACATTTCAGACTTGTTCAGTTTACAGCAATTTACATGCATTTTAAATAGTACAACTAACTTAATTTTTATCATACAGTCCCCAGTAACTTTTCCCTTTTATCAAAAACACCTAGTGCCACAGTATTTTCAACATTTACAGGTTTTATACACATAAGGTATATTCATTAAAGTATTTTATGACATAGTGCCGTTGCATATTAAATCCAACAATAAGGAACACAGCTTGTTGCTTTATATCAGCTTGAGGTCACAATAACCTCCCTGTACGAGGACCTGGGAGGAAAAGGAAAATTAAAGAGGACACTATAGCATAGTCAAGAAAGGGAAGGGGTGTCCATAGGTGGCCAACCTTATGGACTGGAAATTGTAAAGATTAGGCTAAAAATAGAACTGTTGCAACAGATTTAAGAAAAGGTCGGTCCTCAAGAGTGGCAGGAGCTCCTGTCACACAGTCCTATTGTATTACTCCAGCTAATTAGGCTGTTAGAGGTAGAAGAAGGCCTAAATGCCTGGCTATAACTACCCCTCCCACACACACTACTCAGTGACCATAGCCAAATTTCAGCTGTCCATTCCTATACTCGTCCAGAAGTTGTGTTATAGACCTACTTCTTCAGTGATTCTTCTTGGCAGGTTGTTCCTAATTTTAACCCCCGTATAAAAAAAAAAAAAATAAATACTATTTATAGTTCTAATTTTGCCTGTTATTTTCATGCATGGCACCTTGTATTATATATACTGATTTTAAATTCAAAACCCCATCTCCAGTAGTTGATATAACAGTATGAGAGCTCCCCTGATGCATCTTCTGTCTAAACTGTGCAGTTCTAGCATCTCCTGTCTTGTCACATTCCAAAATCTCTCATACCTGTTACTGATTTTGCTAGCCTTCTCTGTACCTTTCTAGATTATTCACATCCCTTCTTGTACATGGGGACCAAAACCGTGAACAATAGTCTAGGTACAAGTAGACTAGAAACTGGTATAGCGGGAGCACTACTGTTTTAGTTTTTGCTAAGAACATTTCTTCTAATGTAGCCTACTGTTTTATTTCACTAAAATACCACCAACAGCTTAATCTGGTTCTGTAAGTCAGTTTGCATCTGTATCTTCCCTCTTCTCCGGGCGAGGCTGAAAATAGGCAGAATTGCATAATCCTCCTTTCCCAGTCAAGAAAACTAAAATAAAAAACAAAATGTGCCTTCATACTGGCTTGTCTACTTTTACTTGTAAATTGTAAGTCACACCATACCAGAACACCAAGGTCTCTTTTCTTCCTTAACTTTTTAGTATATGCCCACCCCCAATATATAGTTTGTTCACTGTTTTTTTTTCCTAAGTGCAACATTACACATTTATGTTTATTAAAATCCCAAAACTCCACTTCCAACTATCTGCCTGTTCACTTAGTCTAAGTCGTCATGTATAACTTTTTTTTTGGAAATCAAAATTTATTCAAAAGCTTTTTATCATGTATTACAGACATTTACACACATGAGATAAGCTGAAAACAAGTCAGCCTAAACAACAACACTACTAACAAAGAGTTCAGGATAGGAGAGTAGGAAAGGACAGAGAAGTAGGAAATGAGAGGGAGAGATAGCATGCCAGTGTAATCCAAAGTACATACTGTATAATTGCATGATATGGTACATAAAAGGGTAATAAAGATATGATTTACATTAACCTAGGTGGTAAAGACAAAATTAATGAGTTCAGCCCTTTAAACAATTAGGCAAATTTGGCTAGCAGTTCAGTTGTGTCCTTATTTTCCTTTAAAGCCATGAAGTGTAGAAAGGGTAGCCATCTTCCTTTAAATTTGTCCACTGACAGTCTCAACTTGGCTGTCAGGAACTTCACTTACATTGTTTTGCAAGTATCGTACTAAGAAGTTAAAGATGGCTTACTCGAGGTAAGCCAACATGGGGTGATTGCCTTAGAGCTGCTGCACAAAGATGACAAATAAATAGATTTGGGCTTTGGATTGAAGCATCGGGTGGGGGGACGGGGACCCAGAAGCCTATTGAGGGGACTCTGGTGCAAGAAATCCAAGAATCCTCCCACTGTATCCCAGATATCCCTCCAGAATCCTTTAATAATAGGACACTCCCAAAGATGTGAATAAGACCCAATGGACTGACAGTTCCTCCAACAAAGGTCTGAAGGGTGATTCCCATAATGTTTTGTAACTACCGGTGGTCTAAAGTACCTGACCGCCACCCTCCATCAGAATTCTCTCCAGAGGAGGGAAGTCGTGGTAAAATGAATGCCCTTCCAGATACCTGCCCAATCTTCCATGGACAAGGAGAAAACTAGTTCTGTATTCAGGCCCTTTAATCCCCAGCATTTGGTCTGGCACCATGTCATTCATACATTGTACAAGTTTAGATACCAGCTTTGGTTGAAATGGAGAAGAAACCAGGGACACCAAGCATTTCTATAAGGGATTATCTGCCCCATCTCCCTCATCCTCTGATCAAGTCCACCAAAAATAATGTAATGCCTTATTGCAGATAGCGGAAAAGTCCAATTGTGGAGGTTAAATTCTGCTTTTAATTGTTGAAAAGACTTCAGGAGACTTTCTGAGAAACACTGACCTAGAGTCTTCAGGCCTAGTCTATCTCAACGCATTTATATGCCATGTCCCAATAAAAGAGGGTGTAATCTCTACAATTTAAAATTACTGTGGAGGGACCAAGGGATAAAGAACGCTTAATTTCAAACACAACTCTCTCCAGATTTGTTCAATTAGCCTTGTCAGCAGGTTCCTAAATTCAAGTAAGCTGAATCTGGGGGCAAGGAAATTTAAATCAGTGATGTTAGGGGATGGTGACAGGGCAAACTCAGTCTCGCCCACAGCGGCAGGGGATCCTGAGACAGGGTAACTAGAGCTTGCAGCTGAGCTGCCCAAAATATTTTTGTATATCTGGTAGGCCTGGTCCATCCTTGTTCTTAGCGGCCAACAATACCTTCCATTTGACTCTGGGTCTCCGCCTGCCACACAAACTTCTCAAGTATGGATTGTAATTCTTTCCAAAACAGTCATTTTGAAGAGATTCCGTGTATTGCTTCACGCAGTTGTTCTGGATTCTAGTTTTTAAAGTCCCGTTGTATATTGGACACTTTACTATCTATTTTCTGCAAAAGTTTAATAATTTTCCTAGTTTCCAGCCTTGAGCCTGAGGAGCCAGAGTCTGATCCAGAATTCTCATCCCCTGACCCAGACAGCACTGAGGAGTAGGGCGCTGGGCTGAGGGGCCTTGTGTGGTTTTCAATTTGCTGCTGGGAGTAGTGGGTCTGGGTCTCGGCCCTTTTTTCTTAGTGCGGTCTATAAATCAGTCAGTGTTGCTGTGGAGCACTGGATTCAGATAGATTGGGTGCTGGAGGTCACGCTGTGGAGAGCTGAGCCACCCTTCCCAACCTGCTATGTCACCAGAAGTCCCGCATCACATATAACTTTAGTATTACTCCTTGATAGTGCTGCTCCATCCGCTTTTTGTGTCACCTGCCAATTTGGAGCGATAAATCAATATTTTTATGCATATTTGTGATGTACAGTATATGGTGAATAATATAGCACCAACCCCTGTGGCACACCACTCCTAATCTCGATGATCTCTGATGACAGTATTCCTAGCACCTTTACCTGTTGCTTTCTACTAACCTACCAGTTTAGCAATTAACTTATTGTGGAGTTTCTAAGTCAAAAGCCTTTGCAGAAATCCCAAAAGGTTTATATTGCTGGGACGTTAGTCATCGAAAAGTGTACTAAAGGGTTTAGTAAAGTGATACGATCGGTCACACAACTGATCTCTGTGATTCCTTGCTGTGTTAAGGGAACTGTCATCACTAAGAACCCCTCACCCAAGTGTGGGGCTTTCCCTAACTTACACTTTGTGGGAAAAACATATTACTGTTTACTGCAGTAGAGTGGCGTGTATCACACCAACTCTGTTGACTTGTAAGCTGACATAAAAATCCCAGCATCCCCTTCTGCTCACAGGAGAGCTGCAGCAGTGGGAGGGAGATTCAGTAGCCCGCAGTACATGTTAGAGTTTTATAAGCTCTGATCTTTGTTTGCTGTTCCTGCTGTCCTCCCTGGGCTAAGTACAGTCACAGATGACTGTGCTTAGTCCCGGAGAACAGCTGAACTAGCAAAACATATGATCTGAGCTTATAAAGCTGTAATATACACTGGAGGACATGCAGGCTATTAGCCTCTAATTGCCGATCCCTCCTCTGATGTCAGCTGCAAGGGATTCTGGAATTTGTTACAGAAAATGTCAGCTTGGAGGTCAGCAGAATTAGTGTGATACATATACCATTCTGCAGTAAACAGTAAGTGAAAAAAATGTTTTTGCTCAAACTGTGCAATTAGGACCAGCCCCATACTTGGGTGTGGGTCTTTAGTGTTGACTGCTCTATAAATCAAAAAATGCCATCTGGACTCAGTACCCAGTAACATAATATTTAATCACAGCTCCATGACTTCCTCACTATAGAAGCTTATGGACCTGTAGCTAGACACCCTCCTTGCCCCTTTTAAAAATACGGTCACCATTTCATTTCTCCAACCTCCAGTACGCTCCATTAAGAAAGAAGACAAACAAACATTTCCTATCGGGCCTACTAACAGGTCAGTCAGGGATTTGAGTGGGTAAGTGAATATAATCTGCTCCAGATATGTTAATTCTGTTTAGATTTTCTAGCATCCTTTCCATAGTGTGGTACTTACGGGAATATAATAACCACATTCTAGCTCCCAGTACAGGGCTTTCTTACACTTCCATATGCATTGTTTGACATGCTGAGAAAAGATGGTTTTGACTGTATTCATAAAGGTTACAAATATAACCATGCATGAGCTTATGAACACTGTGTGTTATGAAATCTTTTCAATAAATATGTTACAAAAAAGGGCTAATTCTAGGTGGTTCAAGCAGAAAACATGTCCTAGAACAGCGACTAGTGGAATTTTCAAGCCCTGCACGTGCAGCACCCACTGGCTAGTTTTGGAGTAGTCTTGGCATGGGCTGGGCAGCTCTTGCACTCCCAGCTTGTGAATCCGTGTGGCAGCAGTGTCCTTTAAGATGAGACGGTTCAGAAATGGGGTGAAAGGGGAGGAGAGAGCTGGAGCTACCTACTCAGAACCTTTTGAGTTCAGTCTTTGTTCATGTCTTTGTCTTTCAGGTTTGAAAGGAGGACGCTGCTGACTTTGCTTTCAATAGGTTATGCAGACCATTCTCACCCATACTCTCAGCCTTCCTTCCTGTCTCCACACATCTTGTGTGAAACATAGCCAGAATGAAAAAGAGACGGTCCCCGAGAAGGTTGCACTTACTGTTCTTACAGAGCAGGTGGCTTAACACTGGTATTTACAACAATTGTGCTTAGCATTAGTGTTTTCTAGGTTTATTTACTTTCTCCTGTTGCAGGTCTACTAAATATTTCAGAAAATGCAATACTTGTGTAACCCCCCTTACAAATGGGGGTTCCCGAAAGTCTTTCTTGGATGTGCCTAAATGCCCACTGCCAGGCTGGTATCCTGTGTCTTAGCATTTTAAAAGTGTTGTATGAGAGTGCCTTTCTAGCCTCTGTGTCCTGTCTCTTTAAGAGCTGCCTATATCACAGTGTATAATTAATCTGGGGGCTGAGTGTGTCCTTTTCCCGAGGTCCCGTCTGGGCTGCTGGATAATCGCTCTGTTCTGCCATCGCTAATTGCGAGAAGGAACTTTATTGGAATTTGCAACTATTTACTGTTTATCTGGTCTAACCTGCCTTCTTTGCAGCATGGACTTTCAGTATTGCACCACCATTTTGGTTTTGACTGCCAGTCAGCACCAGTCAGTGCCTTTGGGGACTCTAAATGGAGCCTGTTCCTAGGGGTCTTGTGGGAGCAAATTTCTATGGGAATTGTTGTTTTACATTTTGGTGCCAAGACAGACCTGGAGGGGAGTGCTTGCTTTGATAGACAGATGGCTCAACCAACCAAACCTTTTGGATCAGAGGAAATCCCTAGCTGCCTGCAACAGAGAGGCAGAAGTGAGTTGGGCTGGAAGAGTGAGCAGCTCCAGCTTGAGGAGCTGCTGCCCTGTAGCATGGGGACATGGTGGAAGGCTGAGTCTGGCCTGCCTGCCTTCAGCTCTCCTGCATGGAGAGGTAAGAGAAGCCTCATTTCGGACTATGTCTCCAAGCCATTTTGCTGTGCCCCATTAATGGGCACGGCGGTAGAAGTCAGTCTGGAATTAAAGTTAGAAAGTAAACAGTTCTAGTGATTCAAGCAGGAACTCCTGCATAGTTCGCGACAGAAGATTGGTGGAGAGGCTGGGTTTGGCCTGTCTGCCTGCTTCCTCGAGAAGGAATCCTTTGAAAGGCTTGGCAATCGAACTGTATCTGAATTGAGGTGATAAAGCCACTGAAGAGTGACCAGATTTAAACCTGAAGAAGACAGAAGATTTGCTGTATGCGATCGGCCTGTCAGGACATCTCTTTACAACAGAATTCCCGGTTTTGCTCGAGACACTGATATTGCGGCGGACTGCCATCCGCATTTTGATATGGTGATTGCTTTACTATAAATGTACTGTTAGTGGGTCATGATTTGGTCCCCACTGTGTAAATGTGCCACGCTTGCTGGAAGCTGCATCCGCACTACCAGACTCGAATCCGAACTGTTCCACCCACCTTGGGCTTTTGCCACCTGGCCCAGCCACCTACTTCAGGCACAGAAACCATCATTGACGAGACTTGCCCGGGATCAGATCCTGCTCAACCATCTCGAACAGGAATGACACCTCGGTGATTCGTCTGGGCCCTGCTTCTCCTGTTAAACCAGTCATCAACCTGCAGTCTCCATTTCATCCAGCTTGTGTCTCATATTTGGTAGCGTGAGTAACAATCAGGTTCGCTCTGCAACAACAGCTAAATCTCAAGTGTTGTCATATGATAGCATTGTTGTTTTCCTTTCATGAACTGAGCCTTCAGGCTCTGGATCCTAAATTGTGCGTGGTTGTGCATGCCTTTCTTTTCATCATAGGGCCTCAACCAGCTGTGATGCTGGCCTACCCTGGGCAACATTCTAGGCTAGCCCACCTTACTTCCAACTGGGTACCCAGAGTGTGTGACTGTGCAGGGACTAAAAGTGCATCCATAATTGCCTGACTAGATCAGTTTTAGAATCATCAACCTGATTATGCCCTCCCTTGTTCAATTCCCTGAATAAATCAGATCCAACTCTTTTACATTTAATCTGACTGGTTCCAGTTTGTACCAAAAGCACTGTACTGTTGTTGTTTGCTGTGCCTAACCTTGTTCTGTAGGGTGTCTCTAGGGTCTGAACTGGTGGTACCAGCCCTGGTGGTAAGTGCAAACAGTGTGGGGATTTGTATGCTCAATAGAGGCTACTGTGAAAGAGTTTGTTGTATATTGTCTAAGCCACTAGAGGGAAAGAGGGAGTTACAGTGTCCCGGAGGCTGTACCCAGGTTAGCCTTGTTACTAACAACCCTGTCCTCTGGGTGGAGGCACCTGCTTCAGTACCCAGGCCCTTAACCTTCAACTAGCCAAGCAGGCAGGGGTAGTAGCCCTTGGGATAGCGCCACCTAGGGGTTACACTTGTTTTGCTGCATCTTTCAAAAAGCATCTGACTGCATCCCCCACAACTGACTCACATATTGGCATTTGTGATATCAGAGTTTGTTTTAAAGGTAACCACTGAAATGTCATAATTACAGTCTATTGTCGTGGTAAGTATAATGATGTCACAATGCAAGGCACAATGAGGTCAGACAGGACAGTTCTTGTTATATATATATATATATATATATATATATATATATACATGCATCTTGGGCTATCATATATATATATATATATATATACACATGCATCTTGGGCCATCAAGATGTTATAAACCCTGAAATGAAAACTGAAATTAAACGTGTAGTAGGGAATGCAATAGCCAAAACATGTTTATAAACACATACTTAACAACTGGTTAATATTAATAAGGCTAACACAGCTGTTTTAGAAGTGAGCAAGGCTTGGTCTCTTTTGTTTGTAATTTTTTTTATAGACTGACTTCCCAGTCTAGCAAAATTTTCATGAATTAAATTGCACGCTAATGATAACTGTCTTTTTGTCTAAAGCCCACACTAGTAAACAGTACACCTGTTATCCATCAGTATAGATGCAACTGTTCTAACCTTTTTATGGCGAAATTTATTGCATAATGAGACAAACATGCCCCCCTCAGGAGATTTCACATCTGTGGGTCTCTTTCTCTGGATCTCTCCAGATGCCCTTGACCCTGCGATTCTGCTTGGCATTACAGAAGCCTCTGGCTTTTCAGAGGACTTGAGATACAAACCACCATGTGATGCCAGCATAAAGGCTACTAGGGTTGTCAAATCAATTTACTTTTGTCTACAACCCTAAGAACAACCTTCATCCGGGTTTGGTTCTGGGAGGTTATTCACACTTTTATTCAGTCCTTCTTGACTCCCACCCTGTCTACCTCCCTATTCACCAACTAGGAAGTTTACTCTATGTCTGACTCAACTGAGGTTGTCGGCACCTTTAACATTTCTTCAAATTCCTTCCCCCCCCATCTCTTTTCTTCTCCTGGTCTCCTCTGAGGTTGCCCTTGCTGCCCCTCTCTTAATTCCTCCACGGGACACAGCCCTAATGGGTTGGATTCTAATCTCCTTTTATCTCTCTGCCAGTCATCACTGCCTTCCTTGTCTGCCTTTTCAATCTTTCTTTCCAACTTGGGTCCATCCCCAGTCCTGAAACAGGCTTAAGTCCTTTCCTCTCCTCGGAATGAGTGACTCTTTCTCCCCAGGTAATTAGGCAGACCATCTTCTTCCTCCCTGCCCTGGCTAAAGTTCTGGTCAAAACTTGTCCTTACCCAACAGTCCACATTCCTTACTCCTCTTCTTTCCTTTCTCCTCCTCCTTTCTAGTGTGGCTTCCACGAGCACCATTCTGCCATCTCCTCCCTCCTTCAGATTATGGACTCTGTGCTGAAAGTCATGGACTAAGGTCTGTTCACTGTGGCTATTTTATAGACCTAGAAAAGACCTTTGATACGGTGGCCTCTCCTGTCTCTTGGATATGTTAGGTGCTGCAGGCCTATCCTACTTGACGTTGTTTTACAAAAAGAATCCAGCACTCAAACTTTGAAAATTCAGCGAGAGGTTTTATTATTATAAAATAAATAAAATTATTTTGTTACTTACAAATATGTGTATAGAAAAACATGTAATGCAAAGTGCACAATGTTCAAGCTAATATACCTCAAACAGACTAGCCTCTGCTCTTCAGGGTAATGCAGCCCTTCCTTAGGAGGCACCCTAACTTGATGTTTGGGTGGTTCTCCTGTCTCGCCAGTCAGTGCAGGACAGTTGGTAGTGCCCTGTTCACCTCTCGGTTGACCTATGCTGAATTGACAACACCATTGTCAAAGTTCAGCATAGTGAGATCCCAGTGTCAACAGGTGGAATTTCCGTCCTCCCCCTTCTAAAGGATTATTAGCTCTGAGTCAGAGTTGATTTGAGGGGTGACACATGGTGAAAGGGTGAAATTTTGCCTCAGGTCCCCCACAGTGACAATTTTGAAGCTTGTAAAATTGTCGTTGTTGGATTTGCCATAAATGTTTCGATTTACGGTAGGCACACCGCCTACCTATCAAGTATGGTGTCCCTAGGGCTCCATCCTTGACCTGATGCTTTTCTGTATCTTCTAAATGACCTTCCCTCCCACTTGTGTCTCCTTACACATCCACATTTATGGAGATGACACTGTTCTGTTTAATTCCAGTGTTTTTGTCCTCGAGCCTGGAATCATCATTCCAGTATGACTTTGACATTGTCCAATGCTGGTTCACTCAAACCAGCTCTCCTTATAAATGCAAAAGAGACTGTCTTCTTGATTTTTGCATGAGAGAGAGAGAGAGAGAGAGAGACACTAGTAAGACTCCAACGCACTCTTCAAACTCTGGATATAAATGCCTTGTTAGTTGAATGCTCGCTTGATTTTTGCAACAAGAGTACTGATCCAGTGAACCAGTGAAGACTGGTGTACTGTCAGAAGTGGCATCTAGAGGCCGCCTAGTAGTGCTGTGGTAGCAGTATTGGGCACAGCGCCAGTGACCCAGGTTCCAGATTTATAGGGCTGGCCAGGGGCGAGGAAGATTTAGTATCCAGGGACAGTTCTCCTCTCTCAGGGAGTGGGGACATTGTAACCAAGTGGAAACTGTGTGACAGCACAAGCAGGAATGCAGATGCTTGGGCCTATCTCTGGATGCTGACAACATGCATGCCCAGCTCTGTTTGTATGCACCATTGCACACTGTCTGCCTTCAGGGTTGAAATGGCAGCAACACCCCCGGCCAGCAAGATGTTGTAGGCGCACTTCAGGCCCAGACTACTGACTGTGGCATTCACCCCCAGTAGGTGAATCCAGGAACAAGTGGGTGATGGAGCTGGGGACACCATCTGGAGGATTCTGGCTGGTACGACTTTGAGTACAAACGCCTGTATATTCGGCGGGGGAGTGGTATCTGACACAGATTAAGGAGACATGCATTTCTGTTTATATCAAGGCTCAGAGAGAGCAATTTATATACCTGCAGTAATCTGCCAGCTTGAGTTTTAGTTGCTCTTTGTCTTAATTCCTAAGTCAAGTGTTTAAGTATTTTTTTGGAGCATCAAGGCAGGTCAGTGAAAGCATTTTTAGGGCCAGAGGTCTTTGCTTGATACTGGTCAAATCAGTGAGAACAATTTTCAACCTCTGTCGTGACACATGATTTGACCATGGTTTCATCAGCCTTTTGAATTTGCCGTTCAGCAGAAAGGCAGATACGCTCTTTGGTGACTCCATTGTTTTGTGGGATTATGGAACTCTTTCCCGGGTAGTGGAGACAGATCATTCTAGCTGTCCTGCTTGTTCTAGGATTTTCTTCCCTTGGAGGAAGCCATGTGATAACTGTGGGACTTTTTGTTGTTGCACAGTTGGAAACGATAATACACTGCTACTTCAGTTTCAGAACTCAGGAGTGTATTGCAGCTCCCATTATTTCTTAGAGCCATCAAAAGTGCTTGTAATGGACTAGGTCAGCCTGTAAACCAGATCTTTGGTACACATGCCCAGTGGAACTCCTCCGGCAGTTCCTCTTCATATACTGGATAATGAAAGTAGGTGCTAGAGAAGGACCCACTGTTGATGCACTATAGAAAGCTGTAACTAGGTTTAAAAAGTGTGAAATACGCCATTTCTAATAAAACACCATATAGTCGTGTGGACACAAAGAATGTCTGCGTTAAGGTATTTGTCCCATTCAGGTTCTTCATTTTAAAGGGACACTGTTAACCCTTTTTGTATCATCTTGCATCTAGTTGAAAACTCAAATTTTGAAATTGCTTACCTTCTCTGAAATTCATTGATGTTGCTGGTTGTTTTCTCCTTTTCTTAGTAGAACTGAAATGCATTCAGTGGTGTAATTATACCCAACCTTGTTCTGTTTGAAATCTTTGACCTACTTCTATTGCATACTTCGTGAACATTATAACTACCACCCAAACACTGCTGCCACTCATGATGTAATAGTCTTCTCCACCCACTGCATCATGAGTGGCTAGACTGTGTTGGGGTGTTCCCAAGTCCAGAAAAGATGCAGCAGGAGATGAACAAGGACTATAAACAAACGTGTTTTTGTGTGGTAACGCCAACATGGTGGGCAGTCTGTTTTCACTTTTAAAGAGAAATGGAATCCAGATCAAACTACCAGCTACATCAGCAGTCTCTACAGAATGTGATCAATTGTTCTGCGTGCTTATAGCAGCCTTGACAGAATGCGATCAGTTCTAAAATGTGCTTATAAACTAGGGACAGTTTGAGGCCTAAGGGTGTTAACTTGAACTGTTTAATTATTTTAATACTATTGCACCTAAATTTAACTTCAAGGTCACAAGGTGCTTAACTATCATTACACGGCAAGTTTCCTGGCTGTTAATGATCTGTATTCCAAGCTTAATCTCAGTGTCTCAAGGTGCCGTGTACTGCATGTGTTAAGTGCAGCTAGCCAAGACTTGTTCTTTAGGTGGCCAATTCTGAGAAAAGGTCTTTTAATGATCAAACTAATGAAAATTCTTCACCTGATTATTGGTAGGAAGTTTGAATCTACATTTAATGGACAGTGGATGAAAGCCTTTCAGCAGCACCTTTTATGATGGAGGATAATGGGACTGTCATTCGACTTATAACTTACTGAGTATTTAATAAAACAATGCCGACAGGCATTGCAGCCTGTTAAGAGGCAGCAGGATTGAACGTGCATCAAGTACATTTAAACATGCTGGTCCATTATTTTTAGAAATCTAAATTAACAGTATGCCTAGCCAAGCAATAGGACATTGCATAGTGTCAATTATTAACTAATATGCAGGCTAATATCAGCTGCTAAGTTGCTTGTTCCAGTGCATTAAACAGATTTATTGAAACATGTTCTATTTCACACCTTCCTCCAGCATGTAAACTTGAACTGTTGTATTTTATTTTGTGCAGCAGTACTTAACCTTATGAGCCACGACTGCTACCCTTTACATTTTATTACTGTGACCTTAAATTATAGCATGTTAATGACCAAATATAGTAGTTCATAATGAGAGCCATGACCTACCATCCCCTAAAGTTACTGTTCCTAAATCGATCAGTTAATCATAACTCCTTAGCTTTCCTCTTATACTGGCTTGCTTTGTTCTTGTGCCGTATCAGTCCAGGTGCTGGTACACTGCTACTGTATGACATTGCTCCCAGTTCTGTTTTGCAGTTGTACTTTAATTTTGCATTGTGTTCATCTTTATTTTGTGTTGCACTGATTGTCGTAATTTGTACCTGTACATTGTTCTACAGTTTGATGTTTATTATTGTATTTTATTTCTACTGCTTCCTACCTTATGTACTTTCACTTGCACATCCTGTTTTGTTTTTCCCTTGGAAAGTTTTGAAATAATAAAATACTGTAAAAGAAATAGGCTGTGCACATCAGGAGAGAATGCCACCCCTGCAGCTCAACAATATCAGGAGCAAGCTCCAACAAGCAGTCACGGTTCGTGGCCAGTGTAGTTTTTGGCCCCCATAGCAAGACCAACAATAAAGTCATTTGATAGTCCTGAAATTCAGATTATACTGCACTGTACTCCAAAACAGAGTCTCTTCAACTAGGAATGAATAAAGTTCTAACAGTCGCTGATTGAGCTCTTGTACTGCCTAAGCCAAATAGCCGCCACCAGGAAAATGAAAGCACTGCTCTTCTGTACTCACTGCTCCCCTCGGAATGCACTGCTTCTTCTTGACTCCCAGGAACTCTGCTGCAGTCTTTGTGACCAAGGTGCCTGCATCTTTTGGATTGGTAAACTAAAATTGTGTACCTCTGTTGGTGATTTGGAGTCTTGCTTGGGCCAAAGAGAGTGTCGACACCAAAACCACTTGGTTGTCGCCATCACAGATCCAGCTGTTTGCAGCGACCTTTTGTTGCAAAGGACCAGTCTGGAAAGAAACGCAACACAGCATTCTCATAGTCTGTATCTCTTCATGGTTGTGGCTGCCGTAGAATAGAATCTTTAACTCCTACTCCAGCAGTAACATAAGGAAAGTCCTGGCGGTTTCTCTGTTGGGTGGTGGGCGACAATAGTTAACTCTATGCCTTTTAATGTCAGTCGAGTTGGGTTACAATCCAGGTGCAAAGAAATACCCCGCCTTGGCTCAATGTGCCTTTCCGGTTACCAATTTGAATTAAATTGTCTCGCCAGTTTGGACAAGCCCATAAGCCAGACATTTGCTCCCTGTCTTTGTTTTCAATGACTCCAAGTGGTTCTGCAGATGGGTATTTTCTTTTGTAAGTTGAGCAACAATCGTCTGCATTTTTTGACTGCTCCTCTTTGCTGTGATGACTGCCTGCTCTATTGTGGCATCCTACAAACCATCCTCTTTAAGATCTTTTGATCTTATGGACATTATGTGTACTGCAGAGAGTACAAAGTCTCATGGCTAGCAGGACCTGCAGCCTTGGGTTTCCATCTGTGTAGTGACCTGCTACCTCGCAGGGGCTTGAGAGTGTTTCTGGCTGCTGCTGGGGGCATTTTGGTTTGGAGTTATCCATTTTTCTTTGGTTAATCTCTTTATCCTCCGCTGTGGTGCAGCTTGATCTTTCACCTACTCCCCATCACTGGCACCCACAGAGGTTTACCTCCATCCAAGCTTCCTCCACAGCTTACTCCCCATGGCGGGGTCATTGTGGATGCAACACAACTGGAGAGACTGATCCAGTGAAGGCCTCGGCCCAACTTCCCCATGGCTTAGGCCTCCACCCTGGGTGGGGGTCCGATGGGGGGCATCGCCTCACAAAGAACAGTCCGCTGTGTGGAGAAGGTTCTGGAGTCTAGTGTGAAGTCCATAGAGGTAGGCTTCATCTGTGCTGCACCAGGACGCTTCCATTTTTACATAGAGAGGGATGGACAGTTGTGCAGTGCCATCACAGACACACCATGCATGCTACCATGTATAAGGTGTCGACAGCCACCGCCCCTCCAACCTCAGAGAGCACTGATTACTCCAAGCCTCTGCCAGGGTCAGAACAGTGCCAGGAACCCACAGCCCTCCCTCCCAGAGAAGGAGAGCATCCTCTGGATGCTCAGTCTCTTCTCCCCAGCCAGCCCCGACACACTGAGTCTGTCACCAAACTCAGTGAGGCATGGATGCCTCAGCCCCATGCTATCAAGCCAGCCTGATTAATCATTTTATTGGAAAAAATATATATTTTAAGTTCTCCCAGATGGCTTGAACTAAAATTTACCAAGCTTGCAGCATTACAAGCAAATTCAAAATGTAAATGATAAACATTTTATTTATTTGCTATAACATTTTTCTTCCTGGCTAATAGCTCATCTCAGGGATCTACCCTGGTCAAGCTGAACCTGGCCTTCATTCAGACAGCTACCATTTGTTTCCTCCATGTTTGTTTCCTTGCATCTCCCTGGTAGAGGTGGTTCCTCTGTAAGCCTTGCACAGCTGCAGCTTCCCTGCAACAGGAACAATTTAGCTGGCCCAGAACCCCACTGGCAACCCTCCTGTCTGTGACCCAGTTTTCTAAACACAGGTTGTCGCAATTCACAAAGGTGGCCCAAAGGATGAAATGGGAAACTACAGGCCAGTGAGCTTCACATCAATTATGGAGAAGCTCATGGAGACAATCCTGAAAGAGAGGCTGGTGACCTTTTGGAGGACAATGATCTCCAGGATGGGCATCAGCACGGGTTTGTCTTGGGCAGATTTTGCCGGACCAACCTCTTTGAGTACTACTATTGGGTGACAAAGGAACCAAACCTGGGCCATGCAGTGGATGTCCTGTATTTGAGTTCAGCAAGGCCTTTGACTCCATGCTGCATGGAAGGCTGGGGGAAGCTGGAAGCTGTGGAGGCGGAGTGAAGATGGTGAAATGGATAATGAATTGGCTACGGGTAGGCAGCAGAGGGTGGTAGTAGGAAGGGCACCCGCACAGAGTGCAGTGACAAGTGGGTGCCACAGGATTGCTGGGGCCGGTGTTGTTCAGGTTATTCATAACTGATATCTCACATGGGACCAAGTAAGATCAGTCTGTTTGCAGACAACACTAAAATGGGGTCAGTGGTTGATGACATTGAGGATGAAAGGGGCTACAGGACAACCTAACTAAACTGCAGGAATGGTCAGAAGTATGGCAGCTGGGGTTCGGTGCCAAGAAATGCAAGGTAATGCACTTAGGAGCAAAGAACCAGGGAGGGACTATCAGCTGGGAGGGTATAGTTGGTAGGTACTGTGGAGGAAAAGGACCTAGGGATACTTGTAATGGAGAGCATTAACAAACTCTGCTCAGTGTAGGAAGGCATCAGTGAAGGCCAACAAGATGTTGGGGTGCATAGCTGAGGAATCTCCTCCAGAAGTAGGGAGGTAGTCCTCCCTGTACAGGGCACTGGTCAGGTCGCACCTGGAGTTCTGCGATAAGTCTGGTGCCCGTACTCTGAAGAAGGATGTCAGATTGTTTGAGGGGTAATGTGAGATCGACAAAGATGATCCAGGGATTGGAGGGCAAACCCCACGAGAAAGGCTGAGTGAGCTAGATATGTATTCCTTGGAGGAGAGGACCTGTTGGGGACATGATTGAGACCCTTTACCTACTTGAAAGGGATAAACAAGACTCCTAACAGAGGGGATCTTCCAATTAAAGAGAAAGGGACATGAGAGGGCACAGTATCAGGCTGGGGTGGGGTTAAGAGGGAGGTAGGTAAGGAGACATTTCTTCATGGAAGCATGGTTGGCAAGTGGAACACTATACCCCACAGGAGGTGGTGGCCTGTAAGATGATGGGCAGTTTCAAGAGGAGATTGGACAGGGTGAGGGGAGGGTAAATCTAAGGAGGGTAGGGGAGGAGTGGATGGGCAGCTGCAAGATGAAGGGCTAGCTGCACAATTGAGCAGACTTGACAGACTGTGAGGCCTATTTCGCTATTTTCGTACGTTCAAGAGACTAGCAACACGAGCAGCTAAAAATTATTAAAATTATAACAGTCTTAATACATGTCTGAGGAGCCGATGTGAAACCTACTAACCCACAAGCTTGACTGTCTAGTGCCCTGATTATGGTGTTTCTTTATTACAGTTATTCAACTTTTTTATACTTTTCTCCTTGGATCTTCCTTCATCTTGCCAATCTTACCTACTGTCCAATCATGGACCCCTGTAGGGTAGAGACCCTCCATGCATATGTTGCAATCCATGTTGCTTGGGTCTCAGAATGATGCCGACTCCTGTGTCCTCCCACTGCATTCCAGTATCAGTCATTCCAAGTGCACTCCATATCCAGCCTGTGTTGTTCATTCATGGTGGCAGTTTAGTCAACATGGAAGGTACAAGACTACAGGATGAAGCATGCAGTGTGGACAGTTTCTGGTGTTGACAACTCCCACCAGCAGCTGGACTTGTGTCTCCAGTGATGAGTGGGTGTAGTATCTTTTCCTCCACTGTCCTATCAGTGAACACCATCCATTGCTATTGGGGAAGGGTGTGAAGGTGGACAGAGGATTTTTTAGTGAGAACACATCTTCCTGACCTGGGCATGGGGGCTGGGATGGAATCACACAGCTACCCTGCTTATTGCTACATCCAGTTGGAATCAGAGATTGAGACTACAACTCTGTGCTCAGAGCAGATGACAAGTGTCTGAACCGCGAAGATGTCAAACCAGCACTCAAGGGAGGATAATATTAGCAGTGTGATTCTGACTTGGGAGCTCATTCTGGAAAGTGAACTGAAAATAAAAACCTTGCTGCTACCATGTCCAGCTGCTGTAATTACCAAAGTAGCAGATGATTAAGAGTAACCTTACAGTAGCCCCTCACAGGGACACATTAGACTATTTATTTATGTTTGTTTATTTATATATTTATGTCTTTGTTAACTGGGTCAGCAAGCTGATCCAGAGGACCGCTTTCAGTCATGACTCGGCCCCTTGGGTGGCAGCCATAGCACACAAATACAATAGATCAGAACAGTAATCAATACAGTTGTACGAAACGAGACTGCAGAAAACAATCTTCAGCATGAGTCTGAGTACGTATCATAGCGTGTCAGAGAAAAACAAATACAATACATTGTGTTGGAGACCTTAACATTATACAATAGTCACGTATGAACAAACAGTCGCAGAGAAACCTGGTAACTAGTTGGTAAAACAATGGATCAAGTGTTAACAGAGAATAGCTAAATCAAGATTTCAGTACACCCAACGGTTCAGTATGATAGATGCTGGGGGTACTGGCTTTGTAGGTAGTGGGTACTAGGGCAGATTTCGGCTGTGGCGCTGTCTAGGAACTGTTACAAGTACAAGTGACCCCGACCAGTAGCCACACTCTTAGGCTTGATTTGAGGGACTGCGGGAGGTGGACCACCAGATAGACAATGGGAGTCTATTCCAGAGGAAGGGCGAGACCGAGAAAGCTTTGCTACCCATAGTAGTGAAGCAAGGGATTCCAGACTGAAATTGAGGAAGCCCATAGGCACCGAGAGGCCACCATGTCAGAGAGTAGAGCAGAGAAAGGGGACAGCTGAAAGTTCCTGAGTGCTGTCAACTAGACTGCCCATTGCAAAGTCAAAATGCCCCTTAAGTATGAGCCAGCCTAGAGACTGATATAGTGAACAGTGGTGGGTAGAGAATGAGGCTTGAAGGGCAAAGCAACAAATGGAGTTATATGTGGGTGTTCAGGCGCGGCGTCATGAAGGGGCACAGCTGAGTATACAGGGAGCAGTAATCGAGAAGGAGCAGCAGATTTCCTTGTTCAATGGCTAGGTGAGCTTCGAAACAGATATATAATATGCCCATACCTAAAGAGGGACATTAGTGACTGGAGGGGTGCAGCTCAGGGCAACAAAGATTATTCAGGGACTAGGAGACACACCACCTGAGCAGGCTGGGAGAGCTGAATATGTACTCACTGGAGGAGACGAAGACAAGGGGATATGATTGAAACCTTCAAGTACATGAAGGGAGTAAACAAGACTGGCATGGAAGGACTGTTCAAGTTAGGTGGGGGAGTAGCGGCACAAGGTCACAATCTCAGACTGGGGGAAGGTTCAGGAGGAAATGAGAAGACACTTTTTATGGAGTGGTGTCTGGGTGGAGCACGTTGCCTGAGGAAGTGGTATCCTGTAGAACAGTGGACTGCTTCAAAAGGGATGGGATAGGATAAGAGAGGTCGGGAGGGAGGGTAGCTGCAGTATAAGGGTTGCTAGCCGCATGCTCGAGCAGACTCGATGAACCATAAGGTGATTATCTGCTTTCAAATTGTATGTGTGTGTATGTATATATATATATATATATATATACTGATTGTGGTGGTGGGCAGCAACTAGATTTTGGTGGATTTCATTACAGTGTTGCTGATGTGTTTACTGAAAGTAAGGGAGGGATCTAGAGTCACACCTAAGTATTTGAAGGATGGGACAGTTTCGAGGGAGTACAGGCAGGGATGTCAATCCGAGGGTGGTTTTGATTTTGCAGCCTTGCTAGGAATGGTTTAGAGTTAAAGAGAATTGCTTTTGTCTTCTTCTCATTTACTGAGATGTTTTCTGGAAAGGAACCAGTCCCGAGCTGCTCCATAGTTTAGTGTGAGGTAGTAGATAAGGACTCAAAAGATTCTTCACTATGATAGATGACTAAATTATTAGCATACAGGAGGGCCTGGCATTTTATGCTTTCAGCGGGAGATCATTAATCGAACACTGAAAATAGTAGGGGTCCAAGTATTGATCCCTGGGGTACCCAGAGTGGATAGTCAGGGCAGCAGAGGAGCCTTTACCCATCAAGACAGACTGGGACCTTTCTGTGAGGTAAATATGGAACCATCTGATAATGTTCGCGGAGCAGCCAAAGTTTGGCAGTGTGGAGTAGAGGAGATGGTGGTCTCACGGTCAAAGGTCAAAGGCCTTCGATAGATCCATAAACACTGCACCTGTGGCTTTGCCCTGGTCCATGTTTCTAAGGACATGGTTTGAGAATAGAGCCAAGACAGAGGAGGTGCTGTGTTGTTTGCAGTAGCTGTGCTGGGAGAGCACAGGAGGAGGTGTTTTCTGGGTGGTCAAATGGCTGGTAGTGACTTAAGGAGTTTGGTAGTAATGTTTAGGCCGATGGTCTTGAAGTAAAATGATGGAGGACTGGCAGCATTAGGGGATGGTTGACTGCATTGCGGATAGTTGTTCTGGTCAGTGAGAGGCTGGAGAAGGGAGTTTACTAGTATATGGTGTGAGATCAGTAAACATTCTTTTAAAAGTGTCTGCAATTTCACAAGATTTAGTGATGGGACCAGAGGGGAATTTAGCAGTGTGATTTGCTTGTTAGGCTTAGGGTCTAGGAGGGAACCTATTGAGGCCCAGAAATGGCATGGGTTGCCAAGTGCATCTTTTGCAGGTCGGTGTAGTATTTGCACATCAGCTACTTTACTGCCTGCTTGCAGGAATTTCTAGTTGGGTTCATATGTGTTCCATAGCAGGGGGAGGTGGATGTCTTGTATGCTTCTGTGTTTTGTCTCGCATTTCATTTGGGCCAGTAGTTCTTTTGATAACTCATGGATACAGGTGCCCTGACCCTTCTTGTGGTGATGGGGAAATGTTTGTCCTGAAATTTATGAAGGACATCGGTAAAGAATGCAACTGCGGTCGAGGTATCCTTGTATGAGTAGAGTTTGGACCAGTTAATAGTCCTGGCATCATTTAGGACAGAGTCAAGGTCCTGGCAGTTAAATTTCCTGCGTGTCAAGAGTTTGGGGGGGTGATTTGGTAGTTAGTAGAATGTAAGTAGGATATGGTCACTAACTGAGCCGAACATTGTGCCTACCTGGAGGACCATGTTCACCTGATTAGTGATAATCCAATCTAGTGTGGTATGGTTGAGTGAGTGGGTGTTGAATCTGGTGGTAGAGGTGATGACTTGTTCCAGATTATAGGATTTCAGGAGATGAACATAGTCTGTTTCTGGGGAGCCAGTCCAGTTGAGGTTAAAGTCCCCAAAGTCCCCATCGTATCTCAAGAAGGGAGACATATGCAGGTCCTTCCAGGAAATTGGATAGGCCTTGGACCCCTGCTGTGGGGACGGGATTGACACAGCATTCTAGATAGTTTTTTTTTGTAGCACCCAGGACAACCTCAGCTACCTAGCCATTCAGCAGCAGAGGTGGGGGTTGAGCATGTGATGGTGTCTGTGATATGATCGAGCATGTACAGTGCCACGCCCACCTCTCTTTAATCTCGGTCTGTCCATACAGCAGGAGTAACCAGGTAGGTGATATGAGGCATTGGTGAGGATGACTTCAGCCATGTCTCTGGAGGCCTAAGATTTGTGGTTTGTATTGGGACACCCAGGCTTGATTCAGAGAACTTGGATGAGAGGTTACAATTTTTTTTTGTTTTTGTTTACCGGGTAAGTGCACTAGCCATGAAATGACTATTTTCAGGCATGACCGGGAGAGTACAACAAGAACAGTGGAACAACAGCGCCGCGTGGTTACATTAATTAACAAGTAGAGGGTACAGTAAAGCTACAATACAAGGGTAACAATAAGTAGGAGTTAGAATATATTGGTAAACATTAGACAAAGGGCATCAAAGTTTAATAATAAGTGCAGGAGTCATGGGTCCGGCCTGATGAGAGACAGGATTAGGTCCAAAAATAAGGTAAGTGGGGAGAGAGACAGAGACAGACACAGGTGAGGAGATGATCGCTGTAATATAAGATAGGGAAAAGGAGGTGTTAAATGAGAGAGAAACAATCAAGGAGTAGGAGGAATATGTTAAGAATATTGGGGTCAGTAGGTCTAAGGTGGTTTGAAACAGGAGCATTTACAGGATAGGATTAGGTGATTCTGGTATGCCTTCTTGAAAGCATCATGGGATGAGGCCTGGCAAATGTGTAGGGTAGGAGTTCCAGTGTTTGGGGGCGAGACAGGCAAATGCAGCAGCGCTTTAGAGGTAGAGTGCCTGGGGATGAGAACAGGGCAGAAGCTGCTGAATGAAGGTCATAGAGGGATGACTGTGTTTGAAAGAGGCCTGCAAGGGATTTAGGAGTTTTGATCTGATAATGCTATCAATTATGGATCCAAAAGCATAAGACCGAGACTCATGAGGTGGAAGCCATCAAGGTCAGAGTAGAGGGTGCAGTGGTGTTTCAGGCGGTGAGAGGAGGCGCATACTGACAGATATTATTGTAGGTGACATCCATTTCTGGAGACTGGATTTGCTTGCAGTTGTGTAGGTGACAATGCCATAGTTTAGAGAGGGCAGTAGAACTCCACGGCTATAACAAGTCTAGCTGAGGGGTGAGGGTATAGTATATTTGATAAGCAATACCAAGTTTGGTATTCACCACTTGCAGGTTTGAAGGATGTGGGTGTCGAATGTTAGAGAGGAATCAAGCATAATACCCAGATATTTAAAAAGAGCTGACCACCACAATGAATTTACCTCTTAAGGTGGAAACTTTAAAATCGTTTTGGGCTTTTTGAGCTTACAGCTGGAGCCGAACAGTGTGGCTTGGGTCTTTGACTCATTTAAGATGAGTTTAGAAATTCAGCCACTGCTGGATGAGTTGAAAGTCATGGAGAGTTGTTCATTGATATCATCATTACATTTGGCACTGGTGTACAGGACAATGTCATCTGCGTGCAGCAGGGAGGTCTGTGGCGGGTTTGGTCGATATTGTTAAGAAAAATGAGAAAAGCAGTAGGCCTAATATAGACCCCTGTAGGAACCCCAATATTAATTATGGTCGTATCCGAGGAGGTAGAGTTTTATTTTACGAGCACAAGTAGTTGGCGATAGTCTCATCTCCAAAGAGGTCATTAGTGGGTCCACAGGATCAGTCCTGGGCCCCTCCTGTTCAACGCCTACGTCTCTGACATAGGACAGGAATCAGGAGTGAGATGGTCTCTTTGCGGATGACTCAAAACTGGGGGCGGTGGTGGGGAGGAGGAGGTGGCCCTGACAGGGGACCTGAGGCCTCTGGAAAGATGGTCTAGAAAGTGGAAGCTCAGGTTCAGTGCAGGGAAATGCAAGGTACTCCACTTGGGGCGAAACCCGGGCCAAGTGTACACCTGGTAGGGGAATGCTACAAGTCTCGATGGCTGAGAGGGACCTGGGGTGGTGGTGGATGTCAGGATGAACAACTCGGAGTCTTGTAGGAGGGCAGCAGCCAAGGCCAACAGGATGCTGGGATGCATCACTAGAGGGATCACCTCCAGAAGGAGGGAGTGATACTCCTCTGTATAACTGCTTGGTGAGGCCACACGCTTGAGTACTGCATGCAGTTTTGGAGGCACACTTAAAGAGGGACATTAAACTCCTGAAGAGGGTCCAGAGGAGGGCAACCAAAATGATTTGGGGCTTGGGGCAGGACCTATAAGGAGAGGCTCAAGAGCTAAATATGTACACATTGGAAGAGAGAAGGGACCGGGGGACATGATAGAGGTCTTCAGGTACATAAAGAGGGTAAATAGAGGAGGAACAGTTAGGGTGCTTGAAGGAAGAAGGAGGAGGGGCCACTAGAGGGCATGGGTGGAAGCTGGAGGGGAAGATTCAGGGGAGAAAGGAGGAGGTGCTACTTCACTGAGAGGGTGGTGGAGCCATAGAATGCACTGCCTAGGGGCTGGTGGAGGCAGAGACGGTGGAGGGGTTCAAGAGGGCTGGGACAGGTACAGGGAAGGTTCTGGAAGCAAAATCCAATGCAGCAAGAATATCTGGAACTGGGAAGGGAGAAGGCGAGGTAGCAAGGTCAGCACCCAGGGTGGGGCTGACCAATCGAGCAGACTCGAAGACCGTTAGGCCTATTCTGCTGGCATTTTAGTATGTTAGTATGAATTGAGTTAAGTCAGATATTTAGCTACCGAGCCAGTTTACTACACTGGAGGAGAAACCAAGAGATCTGAGTGCGGCAACAAGAAGAGCATGGTCAACCAGATCAAAGGCCTTGGTCATATCGATGAAGATGGACCTAGTAAGGAGAGCAGAGTCCATGGCCTTAAGGACATCAGAGGTAAGCTTGAGTAGGGCAGTTGTGGTGCTGTGTCCCTTATGGGAGCCATGCTGAGCTGGATTTAGGAGGTCATATTTAAGGAGAAATTCAATAGTTTGGGTAGCTACAAGTTTTTCTAGAATTTTACTAAGAGCAGACAGGATTGCAATGGACCTATAATTGAGTGGGTCTTTGGGGTCACCTTTCTTGAGAACAGGGTGATATCCATATGTTAAGGTGTGCAATCCTGAGGCCTGAGTGTCCCACAGGTAGCATTTGTGTGGTTAATGTGTATGTTAGGGCCCTGGGTTGCTTTCCATGTCACCAGCAAGCAGAAGGAGTGATTATAAAGGGGCAGGAAGGAGGGAGCCAGCAGAGGGGCTGAAAAGATCAGGAGTGGACAAAAAGCCCCAACAATCGGCGTTCCAACCTTGACAGTAATACCAGCATGATAGAGCCTATGTGGGACAAATCATGTCTGGCTGTGGGAGGTGGTTTAGAGTGCATGTTTCGGGAAAGATGCGCAGGCGACGGATCATCACTTCGGATGGAGGCACAAAAGTCAGCCAACAGTAGTAGACCAGCCATGGGGCTGAGGGCAAGGAGGAACCTATAATTGTGCATTTGCCAACAGAGGTGGGTAAGTAAGGGGTGCTAATAATTTGCTGAAATGAAGTAGAAAAAAATAATTTATAATTTCTATCTTTTTGGTACAGGTGGATAAGTGTCCCTTTAAGGGAGATGACAGTAGCTAACGCAGGCGTGGAAATTGAAGTAGGGGATGGAGCAAGCGCAGATTTTAAAAGATAGGGCAGAGGCAAGAGGGTGGACCAAAAAAGCGGCCTGGCATACAGCAGCAGCTCCTAAGGAGCAGGCGGAAAAAAATCCTTGAGGAGAACTCTGCCGAAAAAGGTGCCTAGTTCAAAATCTGAGCTTCTCCAGTACCTTCAACTGTGAGCGGTTGTCCAGCATGAAATTAAAATCATTGTCTGGAGTCAACACAGGGCTGGGGTTTGAGGCAAATTAAGTAGCCCTCAGACCCTGGAAAAAGACCAGAACAAAGGAGGTTAGATTACCATGCTGGGTCTGTGTCCTAGGGGCACAGGAGGTCTGAGAGACAGTGGGGATGCTATGTTATAGAGGTAGCTACAGGGCGGGCGCAGAGGAACAAAGGGAGAATACTGAAGGGAGAATTGAGAGCAGGTGCAGCTGCAGTCGGGGGTGGTGCTGAGGACGGAGGGAAAGTTGGAGAAAATACAGGCAGAAAAGGAGCAAAAAGTTACAGAAAGCACTGAGTAGAAAGAAATTAAATTTTGCAGATAGTATACAATTAAATACGCATGTACTGCCTAGTATCTGTGCTGGAGAGGAAAAGTAATAAATTACTAAAAGCACTGGGCAGACAGGAAATTAAGCTTTACAGGCACCTAAATTAACTTTTATAGGCAGCATAAAATTAAATCAAAACTTCCTTTTGCTGCCCTTCAAGAAGCTCTTACAGTTATCCATCAATGTGGGATAATGAGTCATAGGAAAATATATGTGTTTTATCATGGTCTTCCCACATTATAGATAGAACTGGCATATCTGTGATGCAAAACTGGGATCACTTAAATTTATCCTGTATAAGTTTTAAAGTTGCAACAAAAAGAAGATGCTGATGAAGGCAAGATGTAGCTAATAATACCCAACAGGGTGGGTTTTATTGGGAAATACTAGACCTTATAGCCCCTGGAAGGTCTGGTATTAAATTAATAAAGCCCACCCTGAGGGTAATATTGCATTTAGTAAATGGGCATAGTAAAAAGAAATGGTACAGAAAAAATTAATAAAAATGTATTTACATTAAGTTTTGTAATTAGATCCTCCACCTGTACTGCTGCCTTTGGTTTTTACTTTTTTTTTTTCACACTGGGGAGAAGTAGGAGGAGAGTGTAGGAGCGAGAACCCTTTATTTTGCTTGGCTTGATCAGTGCTCCAGCAGAACGAGAGAATGTAGCCTTTTGATCTGCTACCGTACCTTTGGGGTTTTTCAAATGTGGTAGGAGTCTGCAGTTCACTTTAAAAGCCCGCTGTTGTCATGGAGTGTGACCGCATTATGTTAAGTAGACTGAAATTATTTTTAAAACAGAACAAAGTGTACTGCTTTTTTTTTTTCATTGCGGAAGACAAAGCGGCAGAATGGGAGAATAGCACTAGCTATGCAAGGGTAGTGCTGCCAGGAAACCGCAGTAGTATCTTAGAGAATTCCAGGCAGGATTTGGGGATGGGGTTAACGCTTTTGAGCTTTGAGGTGTGCGGTCGGTGACCCTATTCTGAGGGGGTCTCTTCAGTTTGCCATCATACTCTGTCGCCGGGTTAGCGAGAGTAAATATCTTTCAGCAGTGAAACTCAGTTTTGTTAAATAAGAAAAAATGGTTACATGGGATTACCGTCGGGAGGTGAGGTTGACAGTAATGCAGGTTGATCCAGTTCTTGTAACGGAAATGGCAGAACTGAAAAGCAGCAGCTTAATTCTTCAGAATAAGTGAACAGACTGCTGGAGGAGGGAGGAGCAGACGGTGTCTGCTCTCTCGGTATAGAAACATAGACGTTGATGGCAGATAAGGACCGCAAGGTCTATCCAGTCTGCCCACTTCTTTCTATCTTATGAGTGTGCCGGGCCTTTGCTCTGTCAATGGCCTATCTGTTCATACTCACCTGTATTGCTCCCTTATGCCTATCCCATGCCTGTTTGAAGCCCCACACCATATTCATATCCACACTTCCTGAGGTAGGTCGTTCCATACATCCACCAATTCGCTCTGTAAAAGAACTTCCTCACATTACCCCTTAATCGGCCTCCTTCTAATCTCGTGCTGTGTTCTCTTGTCCTGTTATTTTCTTATATTGAAACACATTAGACTGTTTCACCTTGTTAATGCCCATAAGGTGTTTGAATGTTTTGATCATATCACCTCCCTCCTTTGCTCTAGGGTATACATATTGACCTCCGTTAATCTGTCCTATATGTTTTCTGATGCAGTCCCTGCACCATTTTGGTTGCCCTTCTCTGACTGCCTCAGTTTGGTTAATGTCCTTGTGAAGGTGTGGCCCAGTACTGCACTTAGTACTCCAGATAGGGCCTAACCAATGTCTTGTAAAGAGGGATTATTACCTCCCTCCCTCCCCTTATGACTTGTGATACCCCTACTAATACACCCCAACATCCCCTAGCCTTACCTACTGCTTTAGTGGTCTGCTTGGATGATTTTAGGTCATCTGTGATGATGATGCCCAAGTCTCTTTCTTCCCTGTGACTGCTAGCAACTCCCCTCTCAGCCTATAGGTGGCTACAAGGTTTCTCTCCCCTATGTGCATGATCTTGCACGCTCTTTGCGTTAAACCCCAGTTGCCACTCTTCTGACCATTTTGCCAGTTTATCCAGATCTCTTCTTATTCTGCCCACCCCATCTGGATCATATACTCTGTTGCAGATCTTGGTGTCATTTGCAAACAGACAAACACCCTCCAGACCATCTGCAATGTCACTGATGAAGATATTGAAGAGGACTGGCCCCAGGACTGATCCCCTAGGTACCCACTTTGTGACTTGCATCTCTTTTGACTGTATACCGCTTACCACTACTCTCTGTTTTCTGCCCACAACCAGTCTGCCACCCAGTTGACCAACTTCAGACCCACCTCGAGCCTACCCAGCTTATTAATCATTCTATGTAGAACAGTATTCGAAAGCTTTGCTGAAGTCAAGGTAGGTGACATCAACTGCTCCCTTGGTCCACCACCTGGTTACCCAGTCAGAAAAGTCTATGAGATTAGTTTGGCAGGACCTTCCTGTTGTAAACTCATGCTGTCTTGGATCCTGTGCTCCTATGGATTCCAGGTGTTGCACTATCCTTTCCTTAAGGAGTGCCTCCATAATCTTGCCCATTACTGAGGTAAGACTGACTGGTCTGTAGTTCCCTGCCTCCTCCCTGCTACTACTCTTGTGGGAGTGGAATCACATGAGCCCTTCTCCAGTCTTCTGGGACCTCTCCTGTGATGCATGAGACTCACTAAACAGTTCTGATAATGGCTCTGCTAGTTCCAGCCTTGGCTTCTTTAGTACCCTGGGATGTATGCCATTGGATCCCATTGCCTTGTCCACCCTGAGCTTATCGAGACTCTTGTAGGACCTTTTCTTTTGTGAAGGGACTAGTGCTCACCTCCCTCCCCGCTGTGTTCATGGTGCTGAGCTGTGGGCTCTGCCTTACCTTCTGTTCGGTAAATACTGAGCAGAAGTATCTATTTAGGATAGATGCTTTTACGGGTCCTCCTCTCCATGCCCCTATCCCCTTTGATCTTAGCAATAACCCCCTCTGGACTTTCTCCTTTCACTAATGTATCTGTAGAAAGTTTTGTCACCTTCTTTACTATTCATGCTAGTGTTTCCTCAGTTTGGGCCTTTGCCTGCCTTACGCCTTCCCTGCTTTCCTTAGGGAAGTTTGGTATGCCTTCCTATCTTCATCCCCTGCGTTTCTTACATTTCCTGAAGGCCAGCCTTTTGGCTCTGACCTTTTCTGCCACTGTGTTTGAGAACCAAAGTGATTTCCTTCTTCTTTTGCACTTCCTTTTTTCTAACACAATGGGATGTTGCTTCAAGTATTGCATCCTTAATGCTTGCCTACTCTGCCTGTACCCTCACCTGTATTTCTTTTAGCCAGGGCTAGCTTAACTCTATTGGCCATCTTATCAAAGTCTACTTCTCTGAAGCCCCATATTTTGCCTTGGAATGAGATGATTTAGTTCTAGTGGACAAATTGAACCATACCATGTGATGGTCGCTGGCCCCAGGTTACCTTCTACCTGGAGATCTGTGATCCTTTCCTTGTTAGTCAGTACTAGATCTAGGATAGCCCTGTCTCTTGTGGGTTGTTGTACCAATTGTTTGAGGCCATCTCCTTGCAGGGAATCCACTATGTGTCTAGTTCTGGCAGATGTTCCTGCTGGCATTGACCAATCTGTATCTGGCATGTTGAAGTCTCCCATTATCAGAACCTTCCTTTAGCTGTCTTGTTTGTTATATCTTCTAACAGTAATGTGTCTATGTCCTTCCCTGGTCTGGAGGCCTGTAGACAACCCCAGTTCTTATGGCTGTCCCATTTCCTGTTTCCAGGGTGACCCTCAGTTCTTCTGGCTCTTATGTGTATTCGAAATTTCTGTAGCTTTGATATTTTCATTGAGATAAAGGGCCACTCCACACACCCTTTTGCACCTCTGTCTCTTCTGAACAGTACATAGCCAGGTACTGAAGTCTCCCAAGTGTGGTACTGGTAAATCATGTCTTGCTAATGGCTGCTATGTCCAGTTTAGCCTCTTTCATTATTGCCTGCAGGTCTGGGATCTTGTTTCCAGGCTGCGAGCATTTGTGTATGACTTTCCATTGGCCAGATTTCATTATGGTAGTTGTTGGGCGAGGTCTGGCATTTCCTGTGTGTCATATGGGGAGCTGGACCTTTTCCTTACTTGGTGATGCAAATGAACTACAAACATACTGAACTCCTGTTTGACCACTAGCTGGGGAGGGAATGTTCTTCCCATTCAGTATATTGGGTGCTGCACCCTCTCCCATTTGCTAGTTTAAATATTCTGCAAAGACGTCAAACTTCTGACCCAATGCACTGACTCCTCCTTAGTCAGATGCAGTTCATCAAATTTAAAGAACTTTCACTCCCTAAATTGTTGCCAGTTCCTACAAATTGTGTCCTTTTCCTGGCACCAGCCCTTGAGCCATATGTTTAGCTCCCCTATCTCCCCTTCTCACCCAGACTGGAAGGATCTCTGAGAAGGAGATGCTGGACAAAATGGACGATTTGTCACCCAGCCTGGTCAGGAGTTCCTTGATCTCCACAAGTGACCGACTGGCAAGATCATTAGTCCTAAGTGTTCCAGGATGTCAGTGTTTTCTCCGCTTCCTGAACAATTTTAGCAATGCGCGGTTAGTGTCCTCCACGCTGATGTACCTGGAGACATCTGACCAGTACCCTGGCTGGAGAAAGGTATCAACTCCCGAATCACGGAGTCTCCTATGATCAGAGGTTTTTTGATTTCCTTTTTTGTTTTTTTTTTTTTTGGTTCCTGTTTTGGGCAAGTTTTGTTGTGCTAGCTCTTGTGCTGCAGTGTCCTGCTTGCAGTGTCCTCTGCCCCTTTGTTTGATTTTGGAGATGGAGGCAGAAACCTGTTTGTAGTTTATAATTTATATAGTTTGTGGAGGTGGTATGTTGGAGAGCATTGGTGATGGAGCACCGATGTGTCTCTCCTAACCACCTGTCAAGCTCCAGGACCAACTATCCTCTGTGGTCGGGGTGCTTCTGTTGGATGTTGGGGAAATTTTGGGTGGTTCTTATAATACATTTACTCTCAATATGCAATTTGAGGCGCTGTCTCTGCCCATGTTGCCTGGAGCTGAGTCCTTAGATCTCCAATGGCCCAGCATGTAGTACAGTGTCCTAAATCCTGTAAAACTGCCCTTCTGAAAAGTGTCTCACAGTACCTGCAGTTAATGATATCCATTTCAGATAAGTTGCTGGGTTTATAACCTGGTCATTTTAATTAGAAGGAGGAAAATGAAAGCAAAAGTTTGATTTTGTGTTTTGTTTTGTTTGTTTTGTATAACTGTTATAACAAGTTAAAGTACTTGTGCCCCTATAAATGGGGTCACTGTGTGGATACCCCTCTGATCCACTCCTTCCTGCTGTGCTACAGGAAATATCCGCGACTGTGCTACCCTGTAAAAGAGGTAGTGTGGGGTGGTTGGGGATGGGGGTGGGTGGCTGGGCCCTTCCTGCCGAAAAAGAAGAACCAGGGACGAAAGAAGTAAGGAGGTAAGAGCAGAAACAGTCAGCCAGCAACAAATGCAGTAGCCCTGATAGCTTATGCTAATGATAGACAAACTGTAAACTTGTAGAGCACCACCTGCAGTAATTTCAGAAGATATACCTTGTAAGAAACACTTTGTTGCAGAGAAAATAAAGCAGTAACAGAGGATATACCTTGAAAAGACAATTTGAATCAGAAGATTACAGCAGTAATCTTTAAGCACACACCTGTAGGCACACCCTGTAATAATGCAGCAGAAGGTATACCCAGCAACAACAATTTGGATCAGAGGAAAATAAAGCAATAAAATGTTAGCAACAAACAGTAACAGTCCCTGTGAGTACAAAATAAAAATAACAACACACAGTAAATCTGCCTAGCCAAAGAAGCCTTAATAATTTTCCTTGCTCTGGTAAGGTTCTTTGCTCTGCCTTTCAAGCAACCTAGAAGAAAATAGCTCAGGAGAAGCTAGGTGCCTTTGCCAGCAAACCTAGTCTTCCACGGGCGAGAAGAAGACGGCACTGGAACTAAGAAAATAAATTTAAAAGTAGCCATAAATAAGCCAAGTGAAGGATTGTGTGTGGTTTCATTTCACAGTTGACACTGAAGTGCAGTGTGTTCGGGCCAATATCACTTGCTAAGCAAGAAATAAAATAGCCACAATTTCAAATTCAGTGGGGTGATTTTGGCCAGTCATCACAGGGTGGACACAAGGATCCTTGTGTGGGTGAAGGTACTTGGGCTGGCAGTTTTATTTCCTAGGCATCTATTGAAAGTTAATGTACCCCTGGCAGAAGTGCCAGCCAATCAAAGCCAGGAAATAAAAAACATTTTCTAAGCTGAAGGAGGCCAGATATTATGCACACACTAGTCTCTTCAGTAACTTGTGGACTGTTTCCTTACTGCGTCACAAGCCATCATACAGCCTTTCAATATGACTAGGCAGTGTAGCCTGGTGGTTAGTACTCCAAACTGTTAGGTCAAGGCTTGACCAACTTCCTCTCACTGTGTGACCTTGACCAAACAGAATTTGTTCATTGGCAAACATTTTCACCATACAGTTTTTATTAGGTGAAATTTGCCAGCTGCTGCATGGTGGTGCACATCCCTGGCATTCAGTTCCCCTGGCAGGGTCGATCCAGAGCTACTCCTAGGCCAGTTGGGAAATGACCTGCTGTGGTTGTGGGAGGCTGTACAGAACATTAACTGCCAAGTGCGCCTACACTCCTCCTTTGGTTTTCCAATGAGCAGCTATGCAGCGATGCATAGAGCTCAGCTGTGGGCCCTCCCACATGCAGGGTCATGGTGATGTCACACCTCTCCTCCCAGTCTGAGCTCCTATTGGCCATCATCCCCAGCCACCACTGGGGATTGATGTAGCACAGTCAGCTGGGCGCCCCCACCCATCACATGCTGATAAGTCTGTCAAACTGTGGATACAAAATGAATGTTGAATGATGCAGAATGTAGATGCTAGAAAATGTCAGTGCATACAATTCCTGTGCTCTGTGAGCAGCATTACTTACCTGTCTTTATGGGGGAATGACCTGTAGCGGCTTCATTTCTGACATACAAAGACCTGTGTACGCAGAGTCCTTTTACCGCTGCACTCTATGTCCAGTTGTGATTCTTACAAAGTTCAGTATTGCACTGACCAGACTCTTGGTTGTTATCTGCCAAGAATGTCTGTGTTTGAGTTTTGCTGTCATGGCCAGTGATCATTTTTGGAACAAACAGGGTGAAGGTGACCGCCACTGATCAACTGGAACTTTCCAGCAGCCTACCAAGGCAGACTTAAGGTCAGGGAGATCCGATGAGGCTACTTTATTCCCATGGAATAGGTCACAGTGACAGCTGAGTGCCTGGTAATACTTGAAGTACATAGTTAGTAGAAGAAGGTGTGTGCTAGAGAAGAAAGTTCATTCATTTATTTTTGTTGACCTGGAAAGGAGAGCTAGACAAATAGGGCAGGATTTTCAGAGGGGTGAACACAGGACTTGCTTGTATTTCAGGCGTGGTGTGTCTGCATCAGATATATCCAGATGTCTCACGTCCTGTCACAGACATCTGTATGCATTTGTGACAATTCCCATAGTTTACAGCATTTTCTGCTGCAGCTACTGGGCTCATCTCATGGAGGTAAACCCGGTTGGAGTAATTTCAAATAGCTAAATTAATAACTTGGATGCAGTTATCTAGTTTATGAGGTAGCCTTCACAATGTGGGTCCTGAGAGTTTCAAGGCTGTCACCTGTACAGGAGGTTGCCCAGAGGACCCATCCTGACAAGATTTCTGCTTGTTGTGGTAGCTCTTCAACCTCCCTGACGTGGTGTGATGGCTGTAGCAACCTTGTGCACTACAGCATCATGGTGCATATGTGTCCAGCCTTTGCAATGGAGCAGGTTCTCTGGGCCAACTCACAGGGTCAGCCCAGTGGTGGACAATCATCACACACCCTTTTGGTTGACACATGCGGTACTCTGCAACACGTCAGTTGGCCTAGCTCCGCAGTGAGAGGCAGCTCCAAAGCCCGGTGTTAAAAAGTGCAGTGCACCTCCACTAAACCATCAGGTGGGCCTTCCACCATCTTTGATATATAGACATTGGCCAGAAATATGCAGTCTGCCATATTTTCTGGTAATGGGGAATTACGTTCCAGAGCCTTCTTGACTCCTTGGCTGTGTGAAAATATTAAACCTTACAAAGTGCATTATTTGTTTGGCCAGTGCAGGATCTGAGATACAACCCACTGAGGTCAAGTCATGAGTAGACTGGTAGTATTCTTCAACTCTGTGGCGTGCAGAGAAATGTCATTTAAAAGCTAGTGAATTGATTTTGCTGTTTTGGGCTGAATGTGTATTGTACAAATCAGTCCTAAAGTGCTGTCATACCACATTGCCCATTTCTGAGTCTGCTGGATGAGCTGTACTTTCTTTGCCATTATACAAACTACCGCGTATCAGTAGTGTTAATCACCATCAGACTGGCCGAAACCGGATGTGAGCGTGGTGAGAGGAAAGAAAGTGGGGTCAAGCACTCACTGTGCCTGTATGGTCTCTCACTTGTGCAGCCCACTTAGATTTTCTGTACATGCCATTTAGCTAGCATTCCTTTCAGTCATTGTTGTATATTTGCAGTAAGAAAGTCAGAATCCAAGGGATATGACTTAAGGATGTTTGCCATAAATGAAACCACAAAACTATCAGATTAGCGACCCCCTTCGAAGACACACACAAGCATACGGTAGGTACGCGCATCATCATCATCAAAGCTGTTAAGAGTATTTATTTTCCCAACGTCAGTGTCCCACCCCCACACCTAATAAATGCATTTTTAACAATGAAATGTGACTGCAACGCTAGTTCCTGAACAATATGTAAGCATTCAGTAATCAGTTTAACAGTATGCAGAAAGCATTGTGTAATGTGTGATACCATAATTATGCTTCAACTGGACATTGGGCCGCATAACTACTTGTTAACTTTGCATTGTATTTGATTGGAGTTTGTTCTTCATTATAAAGGGAATCTGAACTGAAAATCACTCATAGAAGAAGGTGAAAACTGGTCTGGCACAAATACAAACTCGTCCTGCAGCTCAAGACTGTCACTCTAGTGATCTGCACATAGCGTGATCAGTACACTAAAGCTGCAAGCTCTACTAAGATTGCCCATGCCTGGAAACACTAATTAATCATGCACAGAGCAACAAAAAAAAGGCACTGAGCAACTGACTTGGAAATCACATACGCTTTATTTTTCTTTAAAAGATGGGAGTTCACTTACAATATATATTCTTCAGCAGCAGGTGTGTTTCATTCATAGAGAGCAAAAATAAGCCAAAAATAATGGTGACTGAGTGCACGCCTATGAATGAAAGTCATTGCTTAGGTGAAGAAAATGTATCGTAAGTGAGCTTTCTATGTTTTAAAGAAATAGTGTTACATGATTCTTGAAGCCCATTGCTCGGTGGCTTTATTGGCGGGACTGTACACATCACTAATCAGATCCCCCACCGCCACTGTAACATGCACAGCCAAACTCAAGCACACATATACAACTTTATTTTGCTAAATAATTTCATCAGTTCTAGTCAGTATATTCTTGCAAGACTAAACAGGAATAGATCGAATGACATCGCATTGTAAAAACTAAACCAAATGGCTAGCAATCCTTCACCTAACAGCACTGAAGCAGCTCACAGTACGTGTGGAAAGGATGTTACCTTGCCGTTCTATGGCAATGTGAAATCTCTCTCAAAGTAAAATAAATCTTCTGAGAGGATACAACAAAACAGTGGGTTACACAGACAATGAACTTGCTGTTAGTGTGAGCATGACAGAAGTCCCTTGACAAGCATCTATCTATCAGACCTGCCATCGCCAACAACAGTGTATTTCCTCTCATTGTGTCACTCTCAGTCCTGGTTCAAGCCTGCATGCACTCACCTTTGAAGACCGAGTCTGGCCAGCTGAGTGGCACGATCAAATTTAAAACCCACACACCACAGGAAAATGACATTCTGGCACAGAAGACAAGGTGAGGCACGCACAAATTTTACTCCAGTTTTACAAATAAGAAAAAGAGAGCTCAGTACACTAGCTCTTTAAAAGAAAAATTGCCTTTTGTTTAAAAAAAAAAACTGAGAAGGATGCTGAAAATGAGCCCTGAGGGATGAACTGAAATGGCTGCTCAGATAAAGCCGTGTTTACAGTGTGACCACAGTTCTGGTTTCCGAGTCTGAATCAGACACAGCCCACGGGACAGAATGAAGCTGAGTGGATTCCACACAGAATGGAGCCATCCATAGGAGCTGATGCCAGGCAGTAAATCACTCAAAGCCAATGCTGACGTCAGACAGAGACCGCAAAGCTCAAGTGCTTTATCACAGTCTTTGTGACCGTGACAGAATATACGGTCTTCAGTCTTACTACATATCTTTAAAGGCGGACTTTTTGGGGGAGGAAGCAATTCAGTGAAGGCTGCAATGCCCTTGAGTATAACCTTTATTCTCAGTCTGAGATGACTGCACATTTCTGTTAGTGCAAGGTCTCCATGAAAATAATGCATGAGGTATGGGCATTATTGTGTGGCCATTTTAGAAGGGTTGTGTGAAATCTCTGCATTAGGACATTAGTAAGTATATAGGAGGACATTTTTCATTTATTCCTAATACTTTGTTTTGCAGGTATCGAGTGGGAAAATCCTTGAGATCTTGGGGACTGTCGATAAAAGCTTTAGAACTAGGCGGCACTCCACCTTAAACTGGTGACCAGTGGAATACTTCCTAACTCAGCCAAAAGGTATAGTTGTTCAAAATGTTTTTACATTTTTTTGTTTTCATTTTCAACTGTGATGTTGCATTGTCCTAAGGATGTTAAAGGTTGACGGTCAGTACTCAGAACCTCACACCCAATTGTGGGGCAGGTCTCAATTCTCGTGTGCAGAAAAAATAATACTTACTGTTTACTGCAGTACAGTAGATTGTCAGTATCAGGCAGATTCTGCTGATTTTCAGGCTGACATCTGCTGTAACCAGAAATCCCAGAATCCCCTGCACCCGATGTCAGAGCTGGGCTGCAGCTGCGAGAAGTCAGTAGCCTGCAGTGCATGTTAAATCTATTATAAGTTCCAGTCAGATGTTTGCCAGTCCTGCTGTTCACTCTGGGCTAAGTATAGTCCTCTGTGACTATACTTAGCCTCGGGAAGACAACAGAACCAATAAACAAAAAGATCAGGAGCGAGATATTTCTAAGTTAATGTGGGCGCTAATGGATGTTTGCCCACGCTGTCTGGAATTTGTGCCCATTTTCTGGGGGTCTATATTTAGAGACCCCTGTAGCGAGGAAAACCAGTTAGCACCCAGGTGCTAACATAATGCTGTGCTCATGCAAATGAGGGGGTCCACTCCTGTATACAGGTGCAGTGGCAATTTCAAAGGGTTTGCACTTGTGGTGAATGGTATCCAAAGTGGCGCTATTTCCTGGCTTCAAAAACCTTGACTTAATTGGGCACAAAGCCTGTGCCCCACTGCACCGATGATGGCACAGCTGTGGCTGCAGCAGCTCACCCACCCCCACCCTCCAGTCACTTTCCTCCTATGGTACATTTGTGCCTGGTGTCTAGTGGTACCCCAGCCTCACCTCCCATCCCAATAATACATAGTATTCCTTGTTGTCTAGTGGCGCCACCCCTGCACACCAGTCCCAATTATGATAATATTACCCTGGTATCTAGTGGCACCCCACAATCTGATTCTTCTGTCCCAGTAATATAAGGCACTCCCTGGTGTCTAGTGGCACTCCCCACCCTCCAATCTGCCATCCCGATGATATGCAAGGTGCCTCCCCACCCCCAAACTCGCCAACATTCAGACAAAGGGATAAGAAGGTCCTGTGGGCCGCAGGAAGCAAGGCGCCTTTTCCCCACCAAATCGTCAGCATTTGACAAGTAGGTCCTGTGAGGTTGCAAGGGCAGTGGAAGCAAGACGCCTCCCCACCCTCCAAACTCGCCAGCATTTGGACAAAGGGATAGGAAGGTCCTCTGAGGTTGCGAGGGCTGTGGGAAGTAAGGTGCCTCGCCCCGAACTGGCCAACATTCGGACAAAGGGATAAGAAGGTCCTTGAGGTCACGAGGGCTGGGGAAGCAAGGCCTCCCGCCACCCCACTCCCGCCAAACTCGCCAGCATTCTGACAAAGGGATAAGATGGTCCTCTGAGGTCGCAAGGGCTGCAGGAAGCAAGGCGCCTCCCACCCCTGAACTCGCCAGCATTTGGACAGAGGGATAGAAAAGTCCTCTGAGGTCGCGAGGGCTGTGGGAAGCAAGGCCTCCCACCCCGAACTCACCCAGCATTCAGGCAAAGGGATAAGAAGGTCCTCTGAGGTCATGAGGGCCACGGAAGTAAGATGCCCTCCCCTACCCCTGAATTTTCCAGGTAAACGCAGCAGCCCACACTGAGAAGCTCCTTCATTACATACAAGGACTTTACTTTTTGGTGTTTTGGCACCATTTCTACTTTCAGTTTTACTGTTGGCGTATGTTTGGAGATAGTTTTTATGCTGTAGCAGTTTTATTCCTTATACAATGAAATGCCTGCTGTTAGAAATCTGCTTTAAGGTTTTCTCACATCCCTTAAATAAAACTAATGATGCTAATTACTGTTGCTATGTTTATAGCCCTGTATTTAGACTGTGTCCCTGTCATTACAACTGTGCTTTTAAGGCTTTTTTTATTGATTCATCCTCCAAATATAAATTAATTGCAGCTCTGTTAAGAGTCCCAAATCTTTTCTACTATTACATCCCTTTAGATATTGATTAATTGTGCTGCTTGGTAGAGCCCTGACTAATTTCTGCAGCTCAAACTGTCCCTAAGGCACTTTTGGGTTTCTGATGTAGTTGCAGGCCCTGGCTACCGAAAAGCCACCCACAGAGAAGCAATCTTGATCCCATGTAAAATAAAATTAAATAACCGGGACCTAATCTAGTCTTGTTGCTGTTGAGTCAGAGTTGGGGCTACAAAACCTGTTCAGAGGTGCACTGTTTAATTTGAATTTAGGTGGAGCCCGATTCTTTTTCTGGCCCTTTGCTAGGCTGCTACCCTCCCCTGACTAACTCCCATAGCATATATATCTCACTGCTCTACACGTCCTCCACAGCATTATGGACAAAGGGATAAGAGTCCTCTGAGGTTGCAAGGCCGTAGGAAGCAAAGCACCCTCTCCCATCCCCTGAAATCACCAGGTAAACACGCAGCCCACACGAAGCTCCTTCTCACTACACACAAGGACTTGACTTGTTTGGCCCTAATCGATGCAGAACGCAATAGCTCCCCACCGCCCCCACCACACCCTTGGTCGGCACCCTGATATAGGGGTCTGTGAACCAATCAGACCACATTACCATTAGCAGCTTATACACTTGCACCACTAGAGGCTGCTGTGTTGCCCTGCTCTTGGCTTGCTCTTATTTCTTAGCACTCCACATTAGTACCAGGATGTTTCCTCTCATTATCCAGCTGGGCTCTCTGTTATCCACTGCTCTGAACCCCCATTTCACTCCACGAATACTCGCCTCTTTGGCACAGACTATAGCCTGGTTGCTTGGCAGCCTTTAAACAATTGGGAAGCCCTCTCCTCCATGCCTTTACTACTGGGTCTGGGCATGTGGCCTTCCTCCACTTATCACTTCTTATGAGCACCGCCCCAGGTGCATCACAATGTGCTCGTCCTGCTGTGCGTCGCAACCTCAGCACCTGCAACCCCTGGTGCTAGCCACCCCCTCATTCCAGCTGCTACTCCTGGCTACTCCCTATGTTCTAAACCTCCCCATTCCCACCTTCTCTCACCCTGTAGTGTTTCAGCCCCCACGCTCACTACAGCAAAAATGTTCTGGACCCTGCACTCAGGTTCCTACTCCTCCTTCTTGTTGGGCAATGTCCACCCAAATCCTGGACCTCCAGTACCACCAGCACCTACTTGCTCCCTGCCTGTGGGCTGTGCATTGCCTCCCTTAATGTATGCAGTCTATTAAAAAGTGGGACTCCTTCCAGTGTTGGGTCCTGCAACATCAGCCCGATGTCATGGCCGTGGGTGAAACCTGGCTTACCCTCTAATTCCCACCTCATCTATAACCCTCTCCGATTATAACCTCTAACGTGCGACCGGCAGAGTAAGCTTGGGGTGGCTGCGCTATTTACGCCAAGGTTACACTACACTATATGGGCAGCTGCTCCCAACCCCCCAGCTGGATCCAGAGCCCCAGGCGCTCACTCCTAAACTTACCTTGGGACGCTCCCAAACTCTGCTCCTCATCGCTGCTGTATATATTCCCCCCAGGGACCAAAAGGTATCCTTTCTCTCTGTGCTGTCCTGCCTGACCACCCTCCCATCCCAAACTGAAAAGATCATACTTGGGACTTCAATATCAGTTGGTTAGGTAAGGATGCCGCACGCTCATGGATGCTGCCACAGCCCAAGACCTATCCCAAGTTGTCACATCCCCATCTGCCTTGACCTGCTTACTGGGTCTTCCTCTGATAGACCCTCGCCACCAATCGTCCCCACAAAATCATTAATGTCACTGTTCTCCCAAATGCCCTTAGTGACCACTCCCCAGTTCTCTGTTCTTGGATATGCAAAGCTCCTAGATCTCCTCCCAAATTAATAGCTAACATAAACTTGGCGCTTCTTCTAACACACCTCAGCGCCATGGAGTGGTTCTTCATAACAACATCTCTGGCATCAGAGCCCTTGATCTCTTCATCCTGTCCTTCAACAATATATGTGACAAATTTGCCCACTTAGGTAAAGAATGGTCAAAGGCAATCCAGTGCCTTGGATCACTGATCGCCTCCTGGTATTGTTGAGGACCAGAGATTCGTTATAGCAACTTTCCAATGAGACCGGCTTGGCGCCGATAGGCAAAAGTGCAGAGAGTCCTGAGTAAGTGCACTTGGCCTTGAGCAAAGCAAAGCAATTATAATAAATCCTCCTTAACTTCCTCCTGGGCACAGAGCATAAGTTCTGGAACAGTATTAAGGAATATGTGGTAAAGACCCAAACCCAGTTCTTAATCAGGTCATGGTTGACAGGTCCTTGACCTCTAACCCCGCCTCGATTTGCAGGCCTTCAATGATGCCTTCACAAACCTCAACCATGTTCTCCCTCCTAATTTCTTTGACTCACTCCTACTTGCTCCCTAATTCCCCAGGCCTCCCTTTACCTGTGCCATATTACTTTGTGTTCATGTGCCATATCTTAAAAGCCCAAGCCAGTCCTCCTGCAGTAGTGACTCTCTAGATTTGAAGCCCTTCGCTTACCTTCACGAGGTGCTCTACCCCTACCCACATTTAAACCGCTCCTATGTCTAGGTAAATTTCAGGTGGAAATCTGCCTCCATCGCCCCCATATTTAAAAGTGAGGACCGCCCATTACCAACAACTACCGCCATCTCCATACTTCCACCCTTCTAAGGCTTTAGAATGGATTGTATCTGATCAGCTCAATGATCGCCTCAACAAATACAACCTACTCTGCAAACAGCAACACGTGTTTCCAAGAAGGGCACAGTACTGCCACTGCCCTGCTTTGAATTTACCACACACATTCATGCTGTGCTCTGGATAAGGGTCATATCACAGGTGCTGATTTCATAGACCTCACAAAGACATTTGACACCGTCAACCAATCCTCTTACTAACCACCTGGGCCAACTTGGGTTTCTCTGGATGCTTTGGGGTGGTTCCATGACTGCCTCCTCGAACCGGTTCCAGCAGGTTAAAATTGGTAACACCTTATCCGATAGACTGCCTGTCCTGTCTTGTGTCCCTCAGGGGTCCATTCTTGACCTCACTTTTAGCCCCTTCCTCAACTCCCTCCCCAGGTCCTGTCCTGGCAACCTGTTACTATACGTGGATGATACTGTCCTCTTTCCTCCAACTCCAACCCTCTCTAACTCCACCGCTCCTCCATTCCTCTTTAGCTGTGCTGAAAGCTGGTTCTCTGCACAGTGCCTTATTCTCAATCAGAAAAACAAGGGTATGCTACTCTCACACCTCTGAACACCCGGAAGGAGCATTGCCTTCAAGTACTAACTTCTAATCAGACCCCTGGAGCAAGTGGACCTCTTTAAATACCTGGGCATCACTCTGACCCAGCGCTAACTTCCACCATCTGTGTAAGGCCCTCACTGTAGGCTGGGGCTTTTGTACCGCTTCAAACACAGTCTACCCCCAGACGCCTCAGGCTTGCTGCTCCTCCTCGGTCCTCTGCTGATTATGGCTATTCATCTATGGTGCGCAAAACCTCAGTCCTAGTTAGACTCCATCTCTCCCTAAATAAAGCGTGCCGCCTCATCCTGGGATGTGACTGTCTCACCCATACCTGCTCACTTTATAATGCTACCAACTGGCTTAGTCTCGACAACAGAATCAAATTCCACACCTGCCTTATGGCTAAAAATATCCTTGGCCTCTCCTCCTGGGCTAGCCCCATTAGTCCACCCAGCTCCTAAGGTTAGCACACCCGTAGCTCAGACGCAGCATCTCCTCTCAGTTCCTCCTGCCATACCTCCCAATTGCAGAGGTCCTTCTGATACAAGGTCCCTACGTAGTTGAACAGCCTTCCCACCTCTCTTGTAAATGAACCAAGACTTGCCATTCAAAACCCAACTTAGGATCCACCTCCTGACATCAAATGCCTGTGACTGCAACTGAACTTTCCTCTATCTTCTCTTGCTCCACTGACAATGGGCACTGGTCTGACTCCCCACCTCCGCTTTTAACCTAACCCAAGTCTGTCAGGTGCTGACTCTATCCCAGTTCAACTTGTTTTGTGTAAGACCTGTACTAAGTAACTAGTTTCTAGGGACATGGATATGTTGTTCATCCACACTGTCTGGCAGGTTCCTTGCCGCTTTAAATCTTGCCGGAAGGTCTTCAAGCTGGCTCCTCCTACCCACCCAGGTGGTAAAACTCTTGGCTCCGCCCATGATGCCAGATCTTCCTTAACGCTTGGAAGCTCAGGTTCCTCCTTAACGCCTGCATGATAGACTGGATCCTAATTCTTGGTTCACCCGAACTTGTTTTAAAATTTTCAAGACTTTGGTCATCCTTCTCCTTCATGGCTGCGGTGGACAAATCGACTCTGATTTCGTGGAGCCCTTGTGGGCAGAAGATGTCCAGGATGGACCTGCACCCACGCGCATCTACTGCCTCGGCTAGAACACGACCCACAGGCCTGCAGAGTCATGCCGTTTGTTTTTGGCCAATGTCCGGGAGAACGCGCTGCCGGTTACAGCTTAGGCACCCGAGAAGTGCTACCATCGCAGTTAAGTCAAAGGAGGCCCGCTTGCGGTTACCGTGGCGACTGGTTCAGCAGAGCAACTCGAGCAGATGATCGCCTCGAGGAGGAGGTGGCCCAGGCCACATCATCCTCTTCCTCGGTCACAGCATTTATCTTGCCTCACTGGGTACCTCGCATTCAGCTTTGTTCACGGAGCTTTGGGAATCCTTTCCACGAAGGAGAGGGGCCATCGACATTCTCCTCGCTCCAAAAAGAAGGACTCAAAGGGTAAGTCCCATCATCTATGCTCGTGGAATGGGAGAGGTCTCTTCCTCGGACAGCCGACTGCCGACTTCAGTTGAGGTTGTGGCTAAGGCCACTGGCTCTTAATGGCATCCCCATCAGGCCAGCCGCTTGAGACACCCATCAACACGGTTGAGATTTTTCTTGACCTGTCGGACTGGCTGTCGACTGCGAGGCCGACAACCCTTCTTTACCGGGTTCCCTCGGTGGAGACTGAGGACCTGCCTGCGCCCCTGGTGCCGCAGTCCCCCGGCCAACGCCCAAGCTGAGGGAAGAGCGGGTATCTCCTTCCTTCCCTGAACTGTCCCTCGGAAACACCGAGGATCTCAGTCTCGGTCTTGGACATCAGTTGTTCAGCTGATCCCGCCGACATCGGCGGTCTCAGCTCGGCATGGAGGTAAGTCACCGCCATCCTCGCTCTCCTCGGAATAGAGAGGCTTCGTGAAAATTTCATTAGCTACGCGGACCTGATGTGGCAGCAGTTACTTCTGTCCGGGAACAAGCCAATGCCTTCTTCCCCTGCTATCAAGGCTGTCTGTCACCGAGCGGCCGAAACAACCCTCGCTGTAGTCGAGGTGCCCAAGCCTGGGCGGTTGTTGGTCGAAACCAGCTGCCCCACTGATGTGGTGGTGGAACCTTCACCTCCACAACCGAAATCGGGGCGCCAACCAAGGACTCCCTCGTTGGGTCAAGGCCTGCCCCACAGGTTGCTGGTCACCCCACTCCCGACCGCCTTGGGCAGGTGGAGGGTGGCTCAGGCCCCAGGCAGTTCGTAGCGGACCTCCGAGTCGGCGACGACTCCTCCCTGTTCTCCAGGCCCATTGACCTGGAGTCCTCGGGGGCCAGTCGATGGACGAAAGCCCATCATCCTTCATGGGTTTGCTTCGCTCATCTCGGAGTCCACGGGATGCAGCTCAAGCCCAGATCCAAGTGGGCCAAGTATCCCTGATGGAGATACTGACCAAGGTGATTCACCCACGGAGGCCTTCCGGTGGCTGAAGTCATTGTTGGCCAGCCTTGGAGCTCTGGCAGCTGCCTGCTTCCAGTCCTGCACCTCGGTCAGGATGGCCAGGAAGCATGCGGTCCCTACCGCCTCTTGCCCAGTTTTTCTGAACACCCTCTGCCGAGGGGATAGTCACCGACAGTGTTTTCCGTCCGGGAACACTAGGGATGTGGACAAGCCCCCGACAAGGAGTCCAAAGCTGAACTGCGCTTGGGCCATGTGTACACTGCGTCCTCCCTGGCCTCCGCCAGGCCAGCTCAGCCGTGCTGATGGCACACTTCTCCCACGCCTCATGGGCTCCCTGGATGAGGTGATCCCTCATCTCCCGGCCGACCTGCAGACCACAGTCTGGCAGGTGCGGACCAAGGGTAGGGCAGTGGCTACAGCAGCTCCAGATGGCTCTGGACATAGGAGACTCCTGTGACAGATTGGTTGCGGCTGCAGTGGCTATGCGCCGCAGAGCATGGCTGAGGATATCCACCTTCACGGCGGATACCCAGCACAAATTGGCAGATGTCTCCTCTTGGTGACCGACCTCTTCGGCCCTGGAGTGGAAGGTCACCTCCAGTGGATCGAAAAGTCCAGTGCCACTCTGGACTGTTGTCACCTCCGCCTGGAAGGACAAAGGCCGCCAACAGCAGCAGCACAAGCCCTTTCATCCTTCTGCGCCTGCGACGTCCGCCCAACAGCACCAGCACCAGGGCCAGCAGGCTCGCACTTGGCATCCCAAACCCAAGCCCGCAGCTTCCTCCAACAGGAAGCAGGGAGGTAGCCCAGGAGGTTCCCCAGCCGTCCCTCCTCCAAGCCTGTCCAGTGATGGATTGAGGGGTGTCACTCCCTGGGTTCCCCATGGGGACGGCCGCCACTTCCTTTCTGCCTGGTCTGCTATCACCTGGACCGTGGGTGTTGGAGGTGGTAGGAAAGAGCCTGCCTCTGAGTTCGAGCAGGCCCCGCCTCTTCTGAGCCTATCTCCTCGGGGCTACGGGTCCGAAGAGTTCTCTGTCAGCTCGCTGAGCTGATATTGCCCTGCTCTAAAAATAAGGTGATCAGGAAGGTGGTGGATCCTCCTCCAGACCCGGGTTTGTGTCTGGGTACTTCCTGGTCCTAAACGGACGGGGCTGGCGCCCATTCTCACCTGCATGACCTGAACAGGTTTCTAAGGTCTCGGACCTTCCAGGTGGTCACTCTGGCTCAGTCCCATCCTTGGAACAAGGCATGTGGTTCTGTTCTCTGGACCTTCAGGATGCGTTCTTTCACGTCCCAATCCATCCGTCTCACCAGGGATTCCTCCGCTCAGAGCAGAGGGATCCCTTTACAGTTCCGGGCTATGCTCTTCGGCCTTCCCTAGCTCCCAGGGTCTTCACCAAATGCATGGCAGTGGTGATGGCATTCTGCGGTGCTGAAGGATCCAGGTGTACCCCTACCTGGACGACTGGCTGATTGCAGCCCTCCAGAGCGGAGGTGGAGCGGTCCAGAGATCTGGACCTCCAGGTTTGTTGTCAGGTTGGCCTCCTTGTCAGCGAGGCCAAGTCGGAACTCGTGCCAAAGCAGGTGATAAAATTCATCGGGCAGAGCTCAACTCTCTGAGCCAGAGCATGGCTCCCGGCGGATAGGGCGAGGTTCTTTCCTCCTTTGCTCAGTCATTTCAGATTGGGCAATTGCACCCTGCCTGGGACTTCCTGTGCCTCCTGGGCCTCATGGTGGCCTGCACCAGCGTGGTCCGCTGGGCCCACTGGTACATGTCTCCCTCCAGTGGGACTGGCTAGCCAGTGGTCACAACACTTTGATCCGCTGGATCAGCTAGTGACAGTGACCCAGGGGATGTGGAACGCCTCCAGTGGTGGACTCCAGCACATCTGCAGGAGGGCATCCCGATTGTCCGTCCCTGAGCCGCCGGTCTCGCTATCGACTGATTCCTCTCTGATGGGTTGGGGTGCCCATCTGGCGGAGCACAGCGTGCATGGCCTCTGGTCCCCCAGGAGTCCCGGATGCCATATCAACCTGCTGGAGCTCGAGCTGTTAGTCTAGTCCTCACCGCCCGCCTGCTTCTATGGGGTCAAGTGGTTCAGGTCCAGACGGACAATACCACGACTATGTACTACCTAAACCGCCAGGGTGGGATGCGTGCATGCCTCTGTGCTGGGAAGCTCTCCGCGATTTGGTCACTGCGGCACAGCCTGGAGGCGGATCTCCTCGCCATTAATGTGGCAGGAGCCTCCAACACCCTGGCCGATGCCCTGCTGGATAGGGGCTGTGTCTCATGAGTGGTCTCTCCTGCTGAGGTAGTACAAGATCTCTTCTCCCACTGGGGCATGCCTCAGGTGGACCTGTTTGCCTCCAGGGAGAATGCGGCTGAGACTGTTTCATGCCTGCCCCTCAACAGGGCTCGCTTCAGGGGATGCCTTCTCGAGGCCATGGACCCTGGGCCTCTTCTATGCCTTTCCCCATTTCCCTTGATCCACAAGGTACTTCTCAAGGCGAGGAGGGACAAGGCACAGGTGATTCTGGTAGCCCCAGACTGGCCCCGCCAGTTCTGGTATCCAGATCTTCTCAGTCTCGGCTCAAGGCTCCAGAGGCGGCTTCCAGCCTGCCCGGACCTGATCTCAGTCAATCGGGAAGGTGTTCCATCTGGGCCTTCAATCCCTGCACCTGATGGCCTGGTTCCTGAGCTGCTAGAGTTCCAGGCTCGTGTCTTTCCGACGAGGTCCTCAACGCCGCTGAGGCGTCCTGTAGTGAGTTTGTGACCAGAAAATGCTATGCCTTCAAATGGAAGAGATTCTCCATTTGGTGTCAGGCAAGGGCCTGGACCCTTCCTCCTGTTCCTTGGCAAGCATTCTGGACTACCTGTGGTCCCTTTCTCAGCAAGGGCTTTGGTCGATGACCCTTAAGGTGCACTCTGGCAGCCATTCTCTGCTTACTGGGCTTGGGCCAGGAAGCAGTCGGTGGCGCAGGAGAAGGTGGTCGAGTGCTTTTTTCAAAGGCCTTGATCACATATCTCCGGTGCGTAGAACCTCCACCTCCATGGGATCTACTGCTGGTATTGGCTAAGCTCATGGCAAGCCATTTGAACCGATGCACAGGTGTGACATTTCTCACCTGTCATGGAAGACCGCCTTCTTGGTGGCTATCACGTCAGCCAGAAGGATGGGAGAGCTCCAGGCTTTCCATCTAGTCTCCTTATCTTGTCTTCCACAGGGACAAGGTTGTCCTGCGCCCACCGAAATTCCTTCCGTGGTGTCGGAGTTTCACCTTCACCTAACCAGGTGTTGACTCTGCTGGTGTTCTAACCCAATCACACCTCGGAGGCTGAATATAGGTTCCATACTTTGACCTTAGAAGAGCGCTATTATAAGGAGCGGACGGCCAGTTCGGGAGAGGTTTGCCTGCTGTTTGTCACCTACGCTGAAGCCGCACCTGGCAGACCTGCAGCCAAGCGGATGATAGGCAGGTAGGTCACCACTGTATAGATCTCTGCTATAGGTTGGCGGGCATGGAGCCTCCCAGAGGGATAAGAGCTCATTCTACCCGCCATACCACTGCATCGATGGCTGCTTCCAGGGATGTCCCTATCCAGGAAATCTGCAGGGCTGCTATCTGGATGTCCGCACACACCTTCATTACCCACTACCGCATCGACCTTGAGTCACGCCGGATGCTGGTTTTGGGGCCTCTGTTCTCCAGTCTTTATTCCCTAAGTAGGGGTGTGTGCCTTGCCTCCTCCTCCTGGATAACTGCTAGGAGTCTGCCAGACAGTGTGGATGAACAACATATCCATGTCCTAGAAATACAGGTTACTCACCTGTAACAGGAGTTCTAGGAATGGTATATGTTGTTCATTCACACGACCCACCGACCTCCCAGCCCGACACACAACCTGGCTTCCAGTGGGCTAGATCTGGCATCATGGGGTGGAGCTGAGAGGTTTACCACCCGGTGGGTGGGAGGAGCCAGCTTGAAGACCTTCCGCAAGATTTAAAGCGGCAAGGAACCTGCCAAACAGTGTGGATGAACAACATATACCATTCCTAGAACTCCTGTTACAGGTGAGTAACCTGTATATTTGAATGCTAGCCTATGCTGTTCCTTGTAACAATGCTGAACTGTATCACTGTTCAATCATTAGTAATGTCTGTCTGTTTCTAATCTCTGTGATGTAGAACCTTTGTAAATGAGTCTATGACTCAAAAGGTATTTCTGAATCCAAATAAATAATTAAATAAACATAGTATTCCCTGGTGTCTTGTAGCACCCCCCATCACCTGTCCTAGTATCATAGTAATACCCTGGTGTCGGTGGTGCCCTCCATCCTTCGATCTCCCATCCCCATTATCTTGAACTTGTCCTGTGGTGTCAGTGACGCCTCACCCTCCATTCACCCATCCTAGAGATGTATATGGTTTCCCTGGTGTCTGGTGGCACCCCCCAACCTCCAATTACCCAGCCCATGTCCCTTACACTATCCATGGTGTTCTGTGGTACCCTCACCCCCAAATGCTGGTCAGCATATGGTCCAGCATGTGCCAAGCTACTCCACTGCTAGCCCTTATTTATGGATATAATTCTGTTGTATATATTTTTATGTAATGTTATGCAAAATGTACATGTCAGTGTCAGCAAAGGCACATAGAGAAAAGACTGGATTTTTTTAAAGGGGCTTGACCTTCCCTGACCTACAAAAGCCAGCCTGCAGTTGCAGGAATCTGACAAGTTCTTGTCAAAAGCTTGTGGATACATGATTAAAGAGTGTTCCTCTAATGTTAACTGGCCAAGGGAAACAGAAGTATCAAAATCAGCTTGTATAATCCTATAGCTTATAGGATCTTCCTTATAACTAATAAAATTAAGCCAGTTCAAAATCCCAGGATGAGAGAAGCTATTTCCATCTTGTAAACCCTTAAGTTCAAAGGGAAATTGTCTTAGAGAAGAGGTAACAGAAAAGGTTCCTACAGTACACTTACATTTTTTATAAGTGCTAGGAAACATCCTTCTAACAGGCCTGTGTGAGGCTGTAAAACCTGGGTTAACTGTAGGAACTTGACCCAGCTAAGGTTATCAGAAAAAAAAATTGTGAAAGCGCAAGAGTGACACCCGTGGACTAAAACATAAAGGTCAACCTCCGCTCACTGACCTGAAGGGCTAGTCTTTATTCACAGACTGGAGGGGTCTTCATATAAACCCTCCAGCACAGACACTCTGAGCCATTTTGCACATGTTGCTTGTACCCCTCCTGACCACAGGAGAACACCAGTCATTACAGAGACTGCCTAAGAACCAAAGGCTACTATAAAAGACTGAAATATTTTGCAAACCAGCGATTCTCTGGACTTTGAAATCTTCATACCTCAGGTAGACTTGCTAACTGTTTTAGTGCGTTTCATTGTGTATTTTTCCATTTTTTTCCTGTATACTGTAACCCAAATTAATATTCCTTTTTCCAGTTGTGCTTGTATGTATTTAAGTATTTTAGTAAAACTGTTGTTTTCCTAAAGAAATTCTGCCTGTGTAAGAGTTCTTATATTGTATGTGTGACTGTAGAATGTTTTTAGTAATTTGTGAAAACTGTTATTGCCAGAGGGGCCACCATAAGCAACCAAATTGAAAAAAGGGTCTGTAAGGGATCCAGAAGGATAGGGAGAATACCAGCTTACAAAGATTTTGAACCAGGCTGTTGCATGTCCTGTAGGGAGACAGCCAAATCAGGTATTACACTGCTACCCCAAAGAGAGTGTGATGCCTGGGTCTTCCTCCTTGTGTACTAGCCAAGGAAAGGTTCATATTTGGCCACAAGACTCTAGACTGGTATTGTGCCCTTATCCAGAGCTAGAAGGACGCCGGGATCCTTGTGGCAGAGGTGCAGCCATGACCTTGGCGAGCATTCTAAAGGACAAGGAGGGTATCCCTGTCCCCCTCCCATCATGGATTGCACTTAAGGGTGGCCACAGTGAGCTCAGTGGGCCTAACCCAAGGAGTGGTTTCATGATACAGCATACTTCCCCTACTCTGAACACTAGCCATCCACTCCCTCTTACTAGCATTGCTGGGGACGTGCAGTAAATCTTGAGTGGTGACTGGTGCAGCCCTTCTGTCCTCCTCAGTGCCCTGCTGTATGAGCTGCAGGGAACATGTGCGCATTCCCTGCAGCTCATCAGGTGGCCGCCAAGGAGGCAACAGGAGGGCTGTGCTGGTTGGCGCCTTGGGATTTACCACATGTCCCCAGCCACACTGGTGGTGAAGGGAGGGTGGATGTGTGGTGTTGACGGTGCAAGTGGCAGGGGGAGCACTGGACCACCATAGTTTGCTGGTCCACATGTTGCCCAGCATTCAGGAGGGGGGCGGGGCCACTGGACACCAGGAATAGTGTAAGGGACAGGGATGGGTAATCTGGGTACCACTGGACACCAAGGATAGTGTAATGGACATGGGCTGGCTGATTGGAGGTTTGGGGTGCCACTAAACACCAGGGTAACCTTATAGATCTCTGAGACTGGTGATCAGGAGAAGGGGATGCCACTAGATACCAGGGACATGTTCAGGATAACCGAGATGGGTGATCGGAGGGTGGGGGTGCCACGGACACCAGGGAATACTATGCATTACCGGACGGGAGATTGGAAGGTAAGGGGCTACATTAGACACTAGGGTAATAGTAACATCATTGGGAAGGCTGTGCATGGTGGAGGGGCGCCACTGTCACCAGGAAAATATCAACCTCAGCAGGGGTTGGGGTACCACTAGACAACAGGGAATACATTTATATAGACAGAACGAGTGTGGGTTGCCACTAAACACCAGGAAATGCATTTAATTAGATGGGACAGGTGTGTGTGGGGGTGCCAGTAGCTATTAGGGTGACATAGCAGGTGTCCACAGGATGGGTGCAAATGGGCTGCCACTTCCGCAAATAAGCCCATAAATGGCATACTAATGGCCTTAGCAACTTGCATACCCAATGCGCACATTTGCATTTTGTAGCTGAATATCGTGTCATGGCTCCTAGTGCTATCCGGTCTGGGGCACAATTTCCTGTGAGTTGGATACAGCCCAGGTCCATGTTGGGAAGTGCATATTGACTTATCACTGTGCCTGAATGGACCAGTATTCATTCTTATAGTGCCGGTCCGCTATCCAATGGAATACAGCAGCCTTTTGGTTGGGGGCAGCGAGACCACTGCATCCCAGTTTTGTCCATTTTTGAATTTCTAACCCCAAAACTTTTAAAACTCCTAACATGTTCTTCATGTTGTTGAGTCTTCCACAGCTGCAGCCCAGCTCTGCTGTCACCTGCAGGGGTTTTAGGATTCCTGGTTATAGCAAATGTCAGGATGTGAGTCAGAGGATCAGCCAGATACCATCTGCTGCAGTTAACAATGTTTTTCACTAATTGGGACCATCCCCTCACTTGGGTCTGGGGGTCTTTATGCTGGCTGTTTCCTGTTGAAGCTTCTTCTGATGTCTCATTACTTAGTTTTGCATTACATGCTCTGCCCAGAAAGGGTATAATGCAAGTCTTTTGAAATTAATTCACATTGTGGGCAAGCAGTGTCATCCACCACAAGGGTTGAAATCAAAAAATAATCTGATGCGGGAGGCAGAATACCAGAACCCCCAAAGTGTTATTCCACCTCCAGTTCTGGTTATATTCCACATATCAGAAAGAGTAGTGCCATAGATTAATCTACTGTCTGGGAACAAAATGGAATACCATCATAATGAAAATGGTAGTCTGCCATGAAAATTGGCAAGCAAAACAGGGCTTTTCATTTTGAGTTCCTACAGCAATGTGTTTATACTGTATTGAAGCTACTGTGGAATCAGTAGTTGCAAACTGTGCCATCAGAAACTGGGTCATGATGCTTTTATCTGATTTAAGATGGTAGTTTATAACATGTAGATGCTGCGTGGCTGGGTGCTGGTGGTGAGTTCTGAGGGTTGTCAAGTGGTTATTGTTGCTAGGAATTTACCTGTTTCATACCCATGAGATTAGCAACACTGTCTTACTTGAGCTGTAGCTAGAAGATGGGACACTACTGCGAAAAGGTAACTTCCTGTATATACTTGCATATGTCTAGTTTTTGATGCTAAGAATAGGCCCCAACAAGGACAATCCGCTGATCTGTGAGGTCAAACCATCTGCAGGGTTTACAATGGTAAACCATTTTATAACTGTTTAACATAATTTTGTAACCAATTTTGACCTCAGAGATTCTGTGCCTGATGTCAATCACAAAACAGATTTTTCCATCCAGGTTGGGCAGCCAAGTACTGTCAACAATTTAGCTAAAATTGACATGGTGAAGGGGGTTGATTTTATATGTGAGGTTGACGTATAGGCAAGTATATATAGTAAATCTAAGCTGGGTTCATCTCGGCCTCCTACATAAGTGCTTTAACCACTCTGTGTGATACTGCAAGGCAGTACAGTCTGTGTGAGTAAAGCACTTTGTATGATTTAGCTAACAGTGGATCATACTGAAGACACTTTTAATAAAGTGTACTATCCTTGAACACCAATTATAGCACTATAGTAGAGTGCTTTCATAAAGTGACAGAGATTTATAGCTAAAAAGACTGTCAAACAGACTAAACTAATGTTCTGCTTGCATCAGAAACTGACACAGCCTGTCAGCCCAGTGGTGGGATTTCCACCTGTGATGCTGACACCTGGGTTCAGTAGTAAGTCTAGGTTGTTAGTGAGGGCTGGTCTAGAGGAGGAGGAGCATAGGTTGTCCCGGGCACTCTCTTCCTTCGGAAGGAAGGCAACATTCTCAGCTGCAGTACTACCACCCTGCGTGGTCGGAGGTGGCTGTGCAGTTGGAGGATCTGAAGGAGGGTGGTACTTCCACTAATGTTGGTGCTTTGCTACCACAGTATGTGTATGCCTGGTGACATGCTCGTGGAGCCATTCCAAGGGGTCGGAAGAAATGAAGGAACCAACCCTCCCAGCAGGATGACTGGCCTGGTATACTCGCTCCTTGCTGTCTGCCTGTCCCCTTTCACCACCCATAGGCTACCGCCACCATGCTGGGGCAGTGTGCTGGTTGAGGAGTGCTGCAGTCAGGGCGTTAGGTTGGCTGGCCGCACTGGACATGATGAGGCCAGATAGTGTCTGGGAGAAAAACAGAAACTTTCAAAAATTGCACTAAGCCAGGGCTCTCATTTATAATCCAGGAATTCTAGGTTGTAAACTTCACCCACTTGTTTATTTGCTTAACAAAAGTAGGCCTGTAGTTTTATTTTAGCAATATCAGTCTTGCATTACTTAAAAAATCAGGCTTGGTAAATTAATAAATTAGTATTTGGTAAATTAAAATCTGCAAACCAGAGTAGAAGTGTTGCTCACATATGTATCCTCACCAAAAATGTTAACTGTTTTTTTATTGGTATTAGTGAGATTGTCGGACCTTTGGTGGATTGTTATATCATGTTTCTGTGGAAATTGTAGTCCAGCTGAGAAAAAAGGCAAAAGGATACTACTTCTGTACTTATTTATGAGTTTTTTCTTTTAGGAGATCTGTGAACAGATAAGGGCCGTTTACAAAGGTGACCTTGGTCAATATGGTTCTATGTCATAACAGCAGTTGCGTTTGGTAGAGTGTACATAAGCGAAAATAATTAATGGGATATACACTCGCAGCAACTACAAAACCAGCTGATGGTTTTCTGTGTTATGTGGAAAGCTGCTCCCCTGCACCCCCTACTTAAAGATTCTCAACCTCGGGTATGTCGGGGCGATCACAAGAAGAACCAAACCCAGTACCCTCCTAACCCCAGCCTGACACCCCTACCCACCACGCCACATGGCCAGCCAGCAGCCAACCACCACATTACACCCCACATACCCTTCCACCCAACGCACATGGCGTGGTCCCCCCGCATGTGTATGTATGTGTGTGTGTGTGTGTGTGTGTGTGTGTGTACATAAATACATCTATACATATATGCATCCTGTCGCTGTAGTTCTCAACCCTGGTATCCTGTCACTACCTTTCCAGGTAGCCCAACAGGTGCTATGATTGAGTCACCCTTTTTGCAGTCGCCAATCACGGGTGCCATGTTCACTGGATACCGTCAATATAAACATACAGCAATATGACCAAAATTATGGTATAAAATAAATACTAGTACTAGTAGTAGTATATATTTATTTGGCTCCCATTCCTCAGGGCTCTGGGTGCCTTACAACAAAACTAAGTATAGCACACCATGTAACCAACAAACTGTAGCGATAATAAATATAATAAATAATCTGAATGGCAACAGTGTCTGAGAATTTAAATTAATAAGATTGAAATGCCAGTGAAAAAGGTGGTATTTTAGCCCTTTTAAAACTTCCAATGGGGGCCTCCCTGAGACCCGTGATGATTCCACAAAATGGGCATTACTACTGCAACCAAGATAGGCACAAGGAAATCTTGGTGGAAGCAGAGGGAGAGGGGTGGAGCCAGAGATCTAGTAGGGTCTGCAGTGACAATATAGACTAGGAAAAAATGGGCAGTCTGGGTGAGCCATGCGATCCTTATCTGCCATCATATTCTGTGTTTTGTGTTAAATGCTTGGTCCTCGATAGCTTAAGCCAAGACCTAGGGACCAAAAATTCAAATCCTATGACCTTAAGGAGGCCCTCCTCCAAAGAACAGAGAGAGCAGTTGGAGTATAAGGACAGAGGAGCTCTTCAGGTAACCCGAGCCCAGACTGTGTAGCGCTTGTATGTTAGCAAACGTGTCTTGAGAGTAGGCATGCCACCTGACAGTCAGCTGGTGCAGTGTTCTCAGTACTGGAGTGGTATGCTCAGAGCAGGATGCTCCGTTACCAGTCTAGCTGCGACATTCTGCACTAGATGCAAGGTGCATCAAACCTCCAGCTTACCTGAGGTAGAGAGCATTATAGTAGTCCAGTCTCTATGTTACAAAGGCATGCAGCTTTGTCTTTAGGTCCTCAGGACTCCGGCTTCATCTGGGTGATATTTCTGGCATGGATAAAATCCACCGTGACTCATGATGTTCTAACGTCAGCTTACGGTCCATGATGGCACCTTGAGTTTTCATTCTGTCCTTGGCATTGAGAGAAGGGTGCTCAGTTGTAACTTTGACCCTATGCCTTTCACACTGGTCATGCTTCTAGCACTGGCATCTACCAGTATCATTTCTGTCTTGTCTGGATTCAGGCTAAGTCAGCTGGAGGTCAGCCAGTCACTGATACCAGCAAGGCATCTGTTCAGCACATTGATAGCATCACTTTCCTCAGGGCAAAGGACAAATATACAAGTATCATCAGTATAGCAGTGAAACCCGATACATGACCGCTTAGTTCATTTTATGGGTTTCATGCTTTGCCATGTTGGAGTGACCAGAAAGACTAGTCAGGGCTGGGTCTGCACTGTTTCTGAGTGAAGCTTCCTTCCTGTTAAGGTTAATTATTGTACGTTATATTTGGCAGGCATTGTTTGCTACAACTTACAAATATAAATTAGGTTAAATTAGTAGCATATTAATTTATGGTGTTATGTATAAGCACATTACAGTTTGCCATAGATTCTCCTAGATGGATTTGACTAGGCAGCTCTATTGCAGACTGTCATGAATCGTCATCCTTGCATACAACACCATGAATGAAACTGCTACAAGTGTAACCCAGTTCATCTAGTTTGCAGATGTGTATAACAAGTCCTACCCTAGCAGTATAGCCATGAGGTTTGAGTCCCATAACCTCCGCTTGCATAATGGTGACCCTAAGCAAGTCACTTAACCTCCCCATCTCTACCAGGTCACTCCTGAAAAGAAGCATTGGGCATAGTGGGCCTTACCTGGTTACTAAAGATTTGGGAAAAAATGTGGGTGTGAGTGAGTATACTCTTTGACCCAGAGCCACTGACCCCACAACAAGCAGCACTACAACTGTGGTCAGAAGTGCCACTCTGCAAAGGTGGCTGCTCTGTTGGTGGCACAGAAAGCAGCTCTGTTCTCAGCAAGGAAAGTAGCTGTATCAGAGCTACATAGACTTCAGTTCTGCTTTTGGCAAGGAAAACCGCCTGTTTACAGTAAGGAGAGCAGTTCCAGGAGTGGCAAGGACCGCTTCAAGTTCTGCTTCACAACTGCAAATGCAGGGTTTTATTTAACTCTAAAAATTGATTAGCGTTTTGCTCATTAAAGTGCTAAAACATTGTGAAAATGCATAGCACCTGCCTCACTTTGTTTAACAAACATACCACCTCTAGAAAAGCTATATAACTGCTTTCTGTACAGTTAGTATTGTCCAAAGAAAAAAAACTGTTAATCAGTTATTTAAACTCTGAAATGTAGAGCTGCTGCAGTGGAGAAAAAAACGATACAGGGGCTTGGAGAGACTGAATACTTTGGAGAGCAGCAGTCACGCACTGTATGGGGCTACTGAAAGTGCCCTAAACCCCCAGCCAGGACATCTGTGGAACTGCCTTTTTTCAGTAAGAATTGGGAGTGCTTATGTATTTCCTGTGTATTTATTTTCAACAGGACTACAAACATGTTAGTTCTTTCTACTCATCTACTAGCCACTCCAACTTGGTGACATCCTGCCTCTCCCAAACCACTGCTGTCCCCCATGTCTCTATATTAGGCTCTATGAATATGTGATTGTGTAAAATCTTTGCTGTCTGGGATGGTCCATGAAATGCAGTATCTCATTTTCGTGAAAGTCCCAGGAGGTGAGGAACAGACACATTAAATGCAGCTCTGCCGTAGAGAGTAAGACAACATACAAGTAAAACCAGGCGACGTTATTGAAGGAGGCAGGGGTTAACAGTAAAAGAATGAGCTACCACAGAGAGACTGGCATTCCAAGCAATTACATGGTTCGATAGGACTGAATTATTCGGGAAAGAGGCATGTGTTACAGATGCATTTCTGAAAACTATTATGAAGCCCTGATAAAGATGGAATATTCTGTTTCCACAAAATTCTCTAGAGTATATGCTAAGTAATGGTGATAAAATCCCATATACTGTATACAATTTGTGAATGTTGGAAACAAAAAGAAAACGGTAGATAATTTAAATTATCATGGCACTGCGGCACTGTTAGACAGGTAAGGGATGTTGGGATGGTGGTCAGCTGGCAGGGTTTAGCAGATTATGAACCACATTCCAAACTTTTTAGGATCTGAAGTGGCATGAAGGAATCTATTGTGGAAATAGGCTGCTTTGGATTTTCTTGTAGTGCTGGTGTGGAGGTTTCTAGGGCTCATATCCCAAACGCTGACAGTCAGTGTAGAAGTAGGAGGTGGTATGCCCTGTGCTGTCCTTCAGATGAGATGTGAAACCAAAGTGATTTCTGTCCATCTCTGCTGCTTTCCCTGTGGGTGTCCAGGTGGCAGTCAAAGAACCCAAGGCACTTGTTACAAGAGCTAGGATATTCCTCTTCCCAGTAAAACTTGATCTTCATCAGGTGTATCCTCCTCCATTGGGCCACACCTTTGGAATTGTAAGCTGTCGGCTTCAGAACTACTTGGAAGCTTTCAGTAGGTGGGGGCCACCCACAATGACGTACAGCATTGATGCCTGTGTTATGTGGGTGGCCCCATCACTCCTCAGTTTTTTCTCCGTCAGCCACTTGTTACACCTGTAGAAACATGATGTCATCATTTCATGGACTTTCAATTTAAGAATTCTGATTATTTTGTGCTGCCATAGAAAAAACTCTATTTAGGTTTTGTACCTGATCCAGTAGATTGGCAAAACCGACACTTTCTGTCTGTGTTTATTGCCAATGTTTTTCTCACAACGTGAGGGCTCTGTAAGATCTGCCTGGGATGCACTCAGGCCACGAGGAATGCTATGTAGACTTTTGTCATTAACAAGGCAAGGCCATGGATGCCACTAACAAGGCCGTGGGCTCTAAGCTGGCTTCTCCAACTCATTCAACAGATGTCTCCCTGGCATTTTATGATGCTGTCACTGATAAGGTTGTCTGGTTCCTGGACAAGGACAAGTCTTCAAAGTCCTCATCATCCAGCAGTCACCATAAGGATAGGGTAGCTCCTACTTCACCGGTGAGGTTGAGGGACTTGCTCTGAAAAGAGGGTAAGTTCTTCTCCTCGCCTGCAATGGCAGTCATGAATCCTAATGTCACCACAACTGTCCCAAGAGATGCCAAGGTCAAGCTCTGACTGTACCGTATGTACTACGTATGAGTTATGCGGCATCCATCGATGGGTAACATCCCATCGACAGCAGTCATTCTGATTCACAGGTTGTGCTGGCAGTAGTATTGGAATTGTTTTATCTGTTGTTGCCATGTCTCCAGCTGACTATCACAGCTGTACTGTCGACAGTACCAACCCTGTTGGCAGAGTCGCCGCTGATGGGTTCCCAAAGTACACTGGTAATTCCTCCATCGCAGGTGCTGCCATCAAAGCGGCTCTGCCTATATCCTGCCTTTGTTCCAGAGGAGGAGGAGGAGTATAAGCCTGACTTCCTTAATATGGAGGATTTGAGGGTGAGGAAGAAGACATGGATACCTTTATGGGTGGTCTGGGTTCTAGTTGCACCTTATCCTCCTTTAGTGAAGACACTGTGGTTTATACTTCAAGCCCCCAAGCATCTACTTTCAGGTTTTATTGACGCAAATGCAAAGTGTCTTAATGTGCTGGAGTTTTGGAGGTTCCTACCACTCCTTCCATTGTCATTCCTTGTACATCCTGCTTTAAAGGATGCTACTTTGGCTGTATGGCATAGGCTTAACCTTTTCCTGCAGTTTCAGAAAGGCTGACAAGCAGTATCCTCGCCTTCTGCCAAACCTTACTATGCATCACAGCCAGAAACTGACTTAGTCATCGTTGCTGCTCATAATAGGTCTAAGGCCCCTAGACATATTAGTTCCTTGCATTCTGATAAGGATTATAGGAGGCTGGATGTGATGGGCAAAAAATATATGAGTATGCTTCTTTGGGCCTCAGGATAGGCAGTTATCAGGCATACATTTTAAATACTAGAACGGCCATTGAAATCTTCCATGACGCCCATTAACTCCATGCTGAATAGTCCTGCCAGAACCGATGTTCAATGTTGCTGTGGACTGGCACTGACACCAGTAAGGTTATTTTGTGCATATGATGCCTCTGCCAGGGCTACTGTCTCTGCTGTTGCCTTTGGAGATATTCATGGCTCCATGCAGCTGGTTTTGCCACTGATGTTCACCAGTCTGTCCTCAATGTGTCTCTTTTTTCTATTATGAATTTATGGAGTTTTGTCCTGGTTTCCATCCCCCACCCATGAGTTCTTGGCGGGAGCTTGCACGTGTGGAGGCATGCGCATGCTTGCTTCGGGCCGCCCACCCTACCAGTCCTCCTACCCGTCTGCGCCACCACCGGCCACCACCCAGTGATTGCGGAGGCGACCCCTCCCCCAGGAGAGGAGAGAGCCACAGCTCAATCCTTCCCCCGCCATGCTGGTACCTAAAACCCAAGGTTGTTCCTGAACCCAGGTCGCATGGCATGAGGTGTGAGCCGAGCGCCTCATTCCTCAGTGCCACCGGCCAGCCTCAATGCCTCTTTTAGAGGTTTTAGACTGTTTTGGGGTGATATTGAATCCGCCTTGAGTGAGCTTTAGTTCCCCGAATAACTTCTTGGTTTCTTCTAACCTTTCAGCCCACAGGGGCATGGTAGGGTGCTTGTTGTCGAGGCCACTGCCTGTGGTGGCTATGCCTTCTGTCAGCAGCCATGTGGTCAAGGTAGGTTGCCCTCCTGGCCCTCTCCCCAGATGCCCATGCAAAAGCATCTAAAAATATCAGTCCAGGCAGTCCTGCTGCCTTCTGACTGTGCACCTCCTCTACGTCCGTGGAGGGAGGGGAGGATCATCTTATAGATTGGAGAAAGATCACCACAGATGAATGGATACTGAAAATTGTCGACATGTGCATACTCTGGAGCTGCTAGCCCACCTCCAATGCACCCACCACCTCCTTTGTCATTACCCTCCAGGCCACTTGTCCCTTCTGTTGACGGAGGTTCAGACACTGATATGAGAGTGTGCTATAGACCCCATTCCTTCTCCCAAAGGGAGCAAGGAGTTCTATTCTGATTAATTCCTGGTGCCCAAGTGAATGAACTATCTGCATTCTGTATTGAACATAAGAGGTCTGAAGAGTACATCGGGTACAGAGAGTTTTGAATGGTGCCCTTTGTTGTAAAGTTTTTTATTTTCAAAATAATATAGTACATTGCATCTTAATAAGTATTTCAAGTAGCAGTAGTGTCTTAAACAGTTAACCATAACTGGGGAGGTATATAGGAAGGGAAGGGGGAAGGCAAGGGAGGAGGCAAGGAAATGAAGAAAAGTTCATAATCACAATTTGCACAAGGTTACAGAGTGCAAGTTAATGTACTGTATCCAATATAAGCAAGGAAGTATAGCCTGCAGAGAGCTTCCAACCAGGGCTCCAAACATGTCAAGTTAACAAAGTATAGTACTCACTCTAGCAACTTTCTATGGAGACGAACAGGAATACTGATTGAAGACACACCTGTCCATCTGAAGAAGGGTCTCGCACCACATGCCATCAGGTGGGTTGATATGTATATCTTCATTCTGAGGAGGGGTAGATAATTGGGACACTACTATGGATGGGGTGGGATTTTAGCCAGGCTGGAGCAGACAGGGAAGGGTGGGTGCAGCAGGAGAGAGTTAATAGGGAAGAGTAGAGCCGAGGTAGAAACATGGCGAGTGCCAGGATGGAAAGGGGGAGTTGTGGAATTAGTGGGCTAGCGGTGAGGAAAACATTTCCAGGCGCTTTCATGAAGCGATCGTGAGTGCCATGAAGATAGTCAGGCTAACAGGGCAGCTCAGCTTCAAGTTCCTTTGTAAACCATTCCACAGTGTGGGTAAAGAGAAGCTTAGATCAGCATTGCTGAAATGAGTGTTGACCCTTGGAACTTGGAGGGCAATTAGGGAATAGCTCCTCAGAGTGTAGGTGCCCAACACACTCCGAGGAATACAATCTGAGACATATGAGGGAGCTTGTTGGTCACCGCTCTGAAGACCCATAGGGCGGCGCTTTCTGTTCCTCCTATAGTGAAGGGAAGTCCAGCCTAACAGTGAGTACAGGGAGCAGTGGTGTGTGGAAAGTGGAAGGCCAGTAATGAACCGGATAGCTCTGTGGTAGAGGGTGTCCAACTTAGCCAGTGCAGAGGCAGTGCAGTGGTTGTAGAACAGGTCGCGTAATCTATTAAAGATAGGAAGGTAGCTTGCCTCCTTTGTGAGCAGGTGGTTAATTCTGTCGAATAATCCTAATCTTTCCTTAGTTTCTTCTGTAGTTCTTCAAGATGGTCGGCGTGGAAAGTTTATGATCGAGCCAAACTCCTAGATATTTGAATTTAGCTACATACTCTAGTGTTTCTCCAAGAACAGTGGTACTCTGTGGGGTGTTTCCCCAAAGCAAGAATTGCCACATGCAAGGAGGGGAGAAGAGCATGGCTTTTGTCTTTTCGCATCGAGCAAAAGCTTTTGTTTATGAGCTGGTATTGTAGAAGGTTAAATTCAGCTTGAAGGTCTTCCCAGGTTGCTTCCCGTTGGATGACTCAAGTACAGTACAGTACAGTGTTGTCCACGAATAAGTGGATGTTGGCTTTTTGATGGAGTCATTGATGTTGTTAGACTGCAAAGAGGAGGGGACCAAGGATAGAGCCCCTGGGCACACCCTCAGCATAGGTTTTAATGGAGAAATATCACCTTCAGCTTTAACCTACTGTTTCTGTTCTCGAGGTAGTCTGCAGACCAGCACACAGATTTATGATCCAGGCCTAAGGTGCTTAGGAGGAAAGAAGCAGGCTGTGATTGACTGTGTCGAATGCCTTACTAAGATCCAAGAAAATGGCACAGACATGCTTCTTGTTGTCAAGGTCTAGGAGCCAATCATTGGTCGCCTTAGCTAGGGCTGTTATGGGGCTGTGCTTTGCTCTGAATTCAGACTGAACTGGTTTAATAGGCTTCGGATTCTAAGGATACCCTAGCTGGCCACACACTATTTTTCTAGTAATTTAGACAGGATGGGGAGGAGGAGATTGGACTGTAATTATTTAGATGCAGGGTCACCTGCTTTTAATAGAGGGATGACTTGGGCTATTTTCCATTGAAGGGAGAGGCTACCCTGGGAAAGTGACTTGTTGAATAGGTGGGTGATTGGCACTGCAAGCACATGGTAGGCACATTTCAGATAGTATGGCTCATGAATCAATCATCTTTAGTTTCTAAAGCGCCTTTCAAAACCAAGGCGCTGTACAGAGAAATCATACATGCATATAAATTTTAAAACAGACATAAATTAATCAACCATAACTAGAATATGCTAAACTAAATAAATGAGTCTTTAGCTCCATTTTAAATCTCTCGACGGTTGGACATTCTCTTAACCAGGTAGAGAATTCCACAGGATTGGTACCAAAAGCAAAAGCAAGAGATCCTGATATTTTAATCCAACTCTGGGAATCTCCAGCAATCCCTGCTTGGAGAGGACCTGAGGGGCAATAGGGTACCAAGAGATCTTTCAAGTAGCCGGATCCCTGATCATGTAGGGCTTTAAAGGTTAGTAAACGAACCTGATAGGTGATCCGCCACCTAACAGGCAGCCAGTGCAGTTCACGGAGCACAGACGTAATATGGCTGGATCTGGAAGTCCGGTCAAAAGCCTGGCTGCGCGTTCTGCACCAGCTGCAGGCAGCAGATATCGACCCCAGGTAGCCCTAGGTAGAAGGAATTGCAGTAATCAAGATTGGTAGTGATAAAGGCATGGACCAATGTTGGTAAATCACCCCATGGGAGCCTCGCCCTTCCTGGTGTCCAGTTGCAGCAGTAGGTCTTCCACCTCTTTAGAGAGACAGGCAAGAGGGAGAAGGCCTCCTTGGTAGGGGAGACCGCAAGGTTGTTGGGCCCTGAGCTGTTTGGAGGTCATTGGCAGGAAGTATCAAATGCTAGCCCTGCCATTGCAGAATGGTTATTGAGGGCTTCCAATATCTCTGATTGGTTAGAGATAACGCGCCACTGGACTATGAATCTACCACATTATCTATAATAGCATACACCATACAGTGTCATAGTGACGTAGGTCTCCTCTGGTGGGGAAAGACCCCTGATCCAGTGGAACTACTTATTATCTGATAGTAATGTTGGGCCAAACATAAGGGATACTATAGCCCATCTCCACATACCTGTCCTCCGTCTGTGAGAGTCTATGCTGAATCCAGTTTGTGACCAATGGGGGGGTCATCCCACTCCTTGTGGGCTTGTACATGTCCCAGGTATGGGCTCCAGCATTGCTGAAACTTGATCATTTGATAAGTATTCAGGTGGGTAATCCTATCCAGCTTCACTAATGCTGAGAGGAGGCTTCCACTCAGTATGTGTAGGAGTGTTGTGGTACGCCATTTTACAAAGTAGAGCCCTTTTCATCTGTATGGCCAGTAGTGCTAGCCACCTATATTCTTGTGGGGTCAGTAGTCTGTTTTAATCCCCAACAAGAAGAAAAGTGGGTGAGAGGGATCGGTCTGTGTAGTACTAGCAGCCAATGTGACAGTCACCCTCAGAGGGCTTGTATCTTAGGGCAAAACCGTAGTATATGAGCCAGCCCCGTGTCACACCTCCCAGCAGTGGTCAGAGTCTAGGAGCCTGGCTTGTGTAATACAGCAGGAGTCTCATGCCATGAGTGTAATATCTTATTGTGGATCAGCCTGGATCTAGCATCTTGGAACTACTTATGAGCATCTCACCAGGCTAGCCCCCACTGAGTGTCAGTAATATTACACTGTAGCATTTTTTCCCATTTTTTTCTTGAATCCCTGATTGAGGGGCAGGAGTTCAAGTTTGGCATAGATTCGCCCCATGTAGACCTTTTTATTTTATTTTAGTCTTGGTAGCCGGTAGGCTCACTAGGCACAAGTGCCTGTTTTCAGGGGTGAACTGGGAGGACTGGGTGGTAAGTGACTTGGTCAGAGTCGCACAATATGCAAGTGGATGTTGTGATAATCAAACTTGGGTCTGGTCTGCTGGATATATCAAGCTCGCTCACACCTCGCTCCTCTAACCTCTAGGCTATACAGGGTGTCTTATCCATGATTGCAAGGGTGAAGGGTCAACCTGGTGTGTGGGGTGTCCCAGCAAGGAGAAACCGAAGCGGATCTGGAGGTATCTCCAGAACTCTTAATAAGGACGATCCCACCGTCCTTTGTAGGGATTGAAAAGTAGAGACTCTAGTGAGACTACAGTCACATAGGTCTCCCACGGTTTGAAGGCCTTTAATAGACCGTGTTTCCAGGCCACCTCAATTTTTATCTATGGTAATAGAGGGTTCTGCCAGAGTGGTGCATAAGGGAGTGGAAGTGGTCTATGTTCAATTTATGATGGACGAAATCAGATTCTTCTGGACATCTCCACTGTTGGGGAAATAGAGACAGGTCTGAGGGAGGGATTGTGCTTGAGTGGACCATCCGTCGGGTATAAGAGAGAGGAGGGAGTAGGGTGTTCATCATTTCTAGTTCAGTGTGGATCCATTGTGGCCTGGGAAGGAGAATAAAACCAGTGGACAGTTTGTGCAACTTGAAATGCCCATTTGTATCCCTCCATCCACGGTAAGTCCCACCCTCCCTGCGTCCAGTGGGTTCTCAGCTTAGCTCGGCTGAAGCAGGGTTTAGAGCCCTCCCAAAGAAAGTCCCCGATTAATTTGTCTATGGGTTGGGCCCATAACTTGGGCAGAGATGGGTATATGGGCTAAAGGTAGAAGAAGCGGGGCCGTCACCATTTTATAGCTATGATCTTGCCTGCTAAGGTGAGTTTGAGTTGTTTCCACCTATCGAATTTGGTCTTAGTGCTGTCAAGCAGGGGTTGTATATTAGCTTGCCAGCAGTGTTAAGGTTTAGGGGTGAGCCTGATGCCCATGTAGGTTAGCTCCTCAGGGGCCCATAGTAGCTCAGAGGTAATGACTGTGTGTTGCAGGCAGTATTCATTAAAGAGAAGGATTTCAGTCTTAGACTGATTAAGTTTGAGCCTGAGTAGTTAGTAAAGGAGTCCAGCAGCTCTAGTAAGTGGGGTAGGAGTGGAGGACAACTCTCAAGGGGAGAAGGAGGTCGTCCGCATACATCAGAGTTGGGTAGGTTGTGTCCCCAGTTCTATCCCGTGGATATGTGGGTGTTGGTCTAATACAGCTGCTAGTGGTCTCGATCCCAAGGACAAAGAGTAGGGGGAGAGGGGACAGCTTTGTCTAGTCCCTGTCTCTAATGAAAAAGGGGTGAGAGGGTCGTGTTGGTAGTGACCTGTGCTGATGGGGTACTATAGATGGCCTGCACTTTGATTATGAAACTTTAACCACTCCCAGATGGAAGGACCAGGTCTAAATCGTCCCATTCAATGGAGTCCAAGGCTTTGAAATTACAGCGATGGCCGCAGCTGGGTTGTGAGAGCCCTTGCTGTGTACATAAGATTTATCAAAGTTCTGAGATGATCAGTGCTGTGATGGCCTGGTACAAAGCCCACCTGGGAGGGGTGAATTAGGTGCAAGAGTAGGGGCTCAATCTGGCAGCCAGAACCTTGGCATAAATTTTACTGTCCACATTTATGAGGGACATTTGGTGATAACTACTTGGGCTAGGGGATCTTTCCTGTTTTGAGATAACTACAATTGTTGCCTCCGTAGGAAGGATACCTGGGTCTCAGCTTCCTGAAAACCTCAGTAAGAATAGGGTAATCACCAGTGCTAACGCCTGGTAAAGTCTGCAGTGTAGACATCATTCCAAGGGATTTGCCCATTCGAAAACTCTGAATAACTGTACTAACCTCAGCCCTGGGTAACTGGGGTTTCTAGCTGGGAACACTGTTGTGGAGACAGTGTAGGAAGGGTCAAGCTGTTCATGAAGATCTGGATCGTAGGAACTGGGTGGGAGTGGTAGTGGAGTAGAGATCCTGGTAGAAGGCTGTCATAATCTTATTTATGGCTTGTGGAGTGGTAGCCAGGGTCTCTTGGTTGTTTTTCAGGCCAGGGATGAGCCGGCTAATCTGCTGGCGCCTAAGCTGGTAGGCCAGTACCTTGCCCCTTTATCTCCTCCCTCCCAAAATGTGTGTCAGAGCCAGAGAATGGCCACTTCTGCTTTTCTTATTTAGAAGCTGATTAATTTCAAAGCATAAACTGAGGATAGTTCTGCCAATAGGGGAGCCAGGAGAAGCTTCTTTTTAAATTGGGTTTCAGCAGCTGTTAGCTGGTGCTAGAGGTCTAGAAGGTGTTGCTCTCTTTCTCTGCATTTGGCTACTCAGTATCCCTTGATATTACCTCTATGGTAACTTTAAAGGCCTCCATGTATTCCCTGTCAAGGTATTGGGGGGTTGTGTGGCTCTGATCTGGCCCAGGGACAAACTCTGGGTCTCGGATAAGGAGACAATCAAGTCTTCAGTGCTGAGTGAAGGGTGCTGGTGTTCCCCATAGTATTACTAGCTGGACTGGGGTATGGTCAGAGATAATTCAGGGAGGATAGTGGCATCAAGAGAGTTGTGAGGAAGAGATGGGGAAGTAAGCCAATGAGTGGTATGTGTGGTCTTTGTCCCTGGGGTGGAACAGTCTCCACACATCTGTGAGACCATGGTCTTTGATAAGTTGGTGCAATGCTTTACTCCCTCTAATATGTACTTCTCTGCCATTGTCATTCCTATCTAGGGTGGCTCCAGAACCGATTAAAATCTCCCCGAGGAGTAGGGGCAGTTGGCAGAGTAGGAAAGTGCTGATAGTATAAGCCAGTTTATGAAAAGAAGTGGGGTCGTCGTTGTTTGGAGCATAGACATTGCACAGTGTGAGAGGGCCTAAGGGGTAAGATACGTGGCCAAGACCCACCGTCCATCTGAGTCAGTTGTAGAGTCTGACAGGGTCCATTGTAGCGTATTGTGAAAAAAAAATATATATATATATATATATATATATCTAAGGACATCATGCTTCCTAGATGGGCAGCAGAATGCACTCCTTGTTCCACCAGTCCTTTACCATAGAATGATGGTCATTCCCTATCAGTTTAGTCTCCTGGAGGAAGGCCACCTTTGATCTGATACGCTTAAGATGAGAGAGGACCTTTTTCATTTAATGGGCAAGTTCAGCCCCTGACATTCCAAGTGTGAAGGATCAGCTCGCCGTCTTCCTTAGGAGCAGGGTGGTGTCTGTATGTCCCCCAGAAGAATGAGCTGGTCACTACGGGATTTTTACTGCTCGTTCCAGCCTGACCCTAAGGACCCGCCGCCCACAGGGTGCACTGCTGCTTGGCAGCATGGCTCAGAAGAACGAGCTGGTCACTACGGGATTTTCACTGCTGCCTTCCAGTGTGACTTATGACCCACAGCCTAAAGGCATGACGCTTGGCAGCACGGCTTAGAAGAACGAGCCGGTCGCTACAGTGATTTTTGCTGCTGCCTTCCAGGTATAGCTGCTTTTGCACTAATCTTGTGTACCACAAAGGCTGGTTGTGCTGGACTCATAGGTTGCCACTGTGATTGACGGCTGTAGCAGACACTATGCTCTGTATTGGTCGGTTAGCACCCTTCAGGGCCCCTCAGCCAATCAGAATTCACCACTCCGGATCTCGCCTCTAGGCTAAAGCAGCATTTGTTTGAAACATCAGCAATCTGACTTCTCTCCATCAAGTTTTTCGCCTCTGCCCACCCCTCCTGGCAATCTTAAGTACACTTTGACTCCACCCCAGGACATCTCCCTCCCTCCTGCATTTTCCAGTTTCCTTAAAGAAGCAAACATTGCTATGGATTTTCAAATAACACTGCTTTACAGTAATCAGACTTGGGGTCTTTGTTTAACCCAGCTAATATTAGTTATCTCCTGCAGCTGAACTCTCTTTGGTCTCCTGGAAGTATATATTTTTTGCCACTTGTCTGTACACTTAAAATGGTCTCCCTGTTCTCTACTGTTTATGCTCCCTAACAGGCCTGTTACTTGTCACTGATTTCTGTGCCATCATCCTCTCCTCAGACCAGGCTGTATACAGTTCTTCCTTAAAGCACCACACTATCAGTGACCCCCACCCCAACAGTAAAGCACACCAGCTCTCTCCTCTGGGCCCTGCAATCCTGGCCTCCTAACTAAGCATAATCAGTGCTCTTTGTCTCTCCTGCACCCTCACAATACCGCCCTGTTGATGGTCTCTACCTGCCACCTCTTCTACTTATCCTGCTTTTACGGGATGTAGAAACCAACCCTGGTCCCTTGAACGTCCATATTGACCATGTCATTGTGGTCTGAACAGGATGCTGTAGCCTAAGGGTTGCACAGCATATAATGCAGCCTTCCAGCAAAGCTCTCTGAGCTTCGAAGCATGGGTATACCTATACAAGCCACATGTCCTGGGACTGTCTGAAACATGGCCTGCCATACCACAGTAATGCCTCTATCAACACTCTGGCTACTCCCTTCTGTGGCTTGATAGAGCAGGCAGAAAGAGGGTGTTGGTGTTGCACTATATGTGCAGACCCATATTAATGCTGCCATTATTGCCCACTGTGCCCCTCTGAGGTTAGTGAGTGGCTCAATCAATCAGTCAATCAATCAAAATCTTTATTTAGTCAAAGAACATCATTGAGCGTAGCTCATTTACAAGATGGAACCTGAGTGGTCATACAAATCAAGTACAAGTATTTTTTTTTTTTTTTTTTACATGGACAAGAAAATAACATAAACAATAGTACAATGACATAAAATGATAGTAAACAAAAATTTACATATATACAAGGCACAGTAAAATCACTTAACCTGTAAAAAGTAATATAGCAGGGATAGTATACAAATTATAGGGCCTTTATGGCTTTATAAGAATATAGCGGCTGACTGGATAATAGAAGGAGAACTAAACAGAATGGAATAGGAAGGGAATGTAGGTTGGATGGGAGATTAGGCCTTATGGAAGCAGTTGCAGAACTCTGGGAATAGGGTGGAGAATAATCTTTGAAGGATGATAAGGGTAAGAGGTATTTAGATTCATAGATTTTGGAGTGAGTTCCAAGTAACTGCTAAGGAGTAGCTGATAGCAGCCCTCCCAACCTGGTGCAGGCATTAGGAACCTTTAACATAATGAGTTTACTGATCCTTAAGGTGTATGGCCCAGAAGTAATCTGCAAAACAGTCTGTGATATAGGAGGAGTTTGCCTGATAAAGCTTTGAAGATCCAGATTGCAGCATTCCTATTTCTTCTGTGTTGTAGGGATGTCCAATTAATTACAATGTAAAGAAACAATGATGGGTGCTGGAGGGAAGGTCAGTAATAAATCTGATGGATCTATGATACAGGGTGTCCAGCTTATTTAAGAGTGAGAGTGAGCAATGACCATAGAGAAAGTCAGCATAATCAATGAGGGATAGAAATGATGCCTGGATTAATCTTTGTTTGGAGTCTCTGGTAAGGTAGTGTTTTATTCTGTAAAATAGGCCACGCCTTTGTCTCAACTTTTTAGTAGCTCTTCAATATGGACAGAGTAGTCAAGCTTATTATCAATCCAGACTCCAAGATATTTGAATTTGTCCACAAATTCAACTCTCTCCAAGTAAGGTGTAATAATTGTGGGGTGGTGGGTGATGGGAGTAATGTGAGAGCAACTCTTTGTGGCAAAGAACATCAGCTTTGTTTTTTGGCATTTAGAAGTTTTTTCAATAGATTGTGTTGTAGGATGGAGAATTCTGATGCAACAGTTCACAGACTTTGATAATGAGGGGTTGCTGACATATAATACAGTATCATCAGCAAATAGATGAATGCTAGAGTGGGAGAGATTGGCATCAATATTATTAATATAAATGGCAAAGAGGATGGGGCCAAGAATAGAGCCATGGTTACACCTCTTAGCAGTGGTTTAGAGGTGGATAGATAATTTTCATTTTACCAGTTGTGACCTATCAGTTAGATAGAACTTAAACCAACTGAGTGAGAGAGAATCCAGGCCTAGAGAGCTAAGGGAGGTGATTAATGATTCATGATCCACTGTATCAAATGCTTTACTCAAATCCAGGAACACAGCACAGGTACTATTCTTCTTATCCAGGCAATCTGCCAATCATTAGTTACTTTGGCTAGGTGAAATGGTGCTATGCCTTGATCTAAATCCCAATTGTACTGGATTTAGGAGGTTGTTTTATCCAGATAGGCCACTAATTGTGGAATTTACTAATTTTTCAAGCATCTTGGATAGTACAGTGGGATAGATATAGACTGTAATTGTTAGGAGTCCATAGGATCACCTGATTTAAGTAGTGGAACTACTTGGAGCTGTTTTCCAAGTGGAGGGAATGGATCCAGTAGCTAGGGAAGATTGAAGAGATGAGTGAGGGGGCAGATAAGGCGTGTGATGCTATTTTCAGAAAGTAGGGATCCAGGAAGTCTGTACCTGCACTCTTAGAAGTATCTAAATTAGATAGGAGATTCCTACTTCTTTCAAGGATATTGGATTGAAGGAGAAGGTTGAAGTAACCTTTTGTCCACAATGGATTGAAGGTTTAAAGATGATCTCAAGAGACTTGCAGGTGAGAATCAAATGCAAGGCCAGCTGTGGAGAAGTGATCATTGAAGGTATTCAAGATTCTTGCTTGCCCGTGATTTCTGTGTCATTCAGTAGCAGTTTGGAGGTTAAGGCAGGGTAGAGTTTTGGCCCAGAACCCTTTATAGTACCCCAAAGTCTGAATGGGTTATTGTAGGAAGCATCTAATTCAGCTCCTATAATAGGCAGCTTTGGCAATTCTTATTTGCTTTGTACATGAATTTCTTGCTTTCTGAATTGAAGCCAGTCTCTGGTATCCTTTGTTTTCTTGCTTCTTTTCCAGAGTTTGTCTCTGGCTAACAAAGCTGATTTAAGATCAACAGTGAACCAAGGACAAGATCCTTTTAGTTCTGATACTGGTGATAGGTGCATGAAGATTGAGAGCATTAGTGATGATGTCCTTTAATATCTGGAGAGCTGTTTCAACTGAGGATGTAAGATAAAAGTCTTGCCAATATGTTGTATTGCACAAATCATGGAGATATCCTGAGATGTTGAATTCCTTTTTGACCTTTTGAGGACAAACTTTTGCAGGATTGGATGGTTTGAATGTAGTTCTTAATGCCAACTATAGGACAATGATCACTTACATCACTGGGTAGTACTCCTGCATGTGAATATAAGTGAGGCTTGTTTACCAACATAATATCCAGGAGTGAGCTGTATGATAAATTTTTAGGTTAATCCTGGTTGGATCTTTGATTTATGTGTGTGAATCCATAGGTGTCACAGAAGGATACCTAGTGGTGCAGATGCATTAGATAGCCAGTTTAAATTCAAATCACCAAGGATGATGGTATCTTCAGGGCCTAGATTGAGTATTGAACCTAGGTGGGATAGGAGTTTGAGGCCTGCAGAGGGCCGTACTAGCAGCCAATCAATTTAAATGAAGACAAGTTTGGAAGGGATATTTTAATTGACAAACATTCAAATTCCTTTGGTTGGATGTATTGATGAGGCAGGATGCAGATATGGTGTCCTTAATGTAGATGGCCACCCACCACCCCTGAAGAGGCGATCTGATCTGAAAAGCTGATAGTTGGGAAGGTTTATATCACTGTCTTTTGTTGTAGGTCTGAGCCAAGTTTCAGAGATAACCAGGAAGTCAGGTAGAGTATGTACAAGCAGGCCTGTATTAAGGAGAACTTTTTAGAAGGCTTCAAGCATTGAAGTGAAGGAAACTTAGGCCATTTATAGAGGTTAGATCAGCAGGGATAAGAAACTTTCAATGGGGCCAGGATTTATTTCAATAGTACCAATACAGATCAGAAGGAAGAAGATTAGTTTGAGGAGGGCACCAAATGAAAGGGAAGAGAGTGGTCAAGCATTTCCTCCTCTCTTGAGGAACCACTGTATAATAGGTGAGGACCTGTTCTATAGGTATGAAGTTTATCTACAAAGTAATAATCTGATGGACAGGCATAGTGGGTTAATATAAAAGCCAGGATAAATGTAAGGTACTTGAGAGATGCTGTAGGGTAAGAGAGACTTTATGTGGATACCCCAGGGGTTGCAGGCTCGTTGCTGAAATTGTCCTGGGAGCATCTAAAAATGGTATAGGCTGCTGCTATAACCCTCCCTCAGGAGGAACACCGGGACTATCTAGTTTCCTGAATGGCCTTGCCTCTACCCCTCCACTAGGAACACCATTTTAGTTGGGGATTTTAACCTCCACTGAACTGAATCCCTGCCTCTGAATATGCACACTTCCTAAAGTCGCATCACCTTGAGCAAGTCATCTCCTCTCAACCAGATACAATCCTGCGACCAACCACTCCACCATAGATTGGATTGCCACCAACTGTCAAGCCAAGTGCTCCAAGCAGACAATATGGCAGAACACAATCAGTGACCACACCCCCAGTATATTGCATTAACCACCAAATCAATATGTCCACCACAAATTACTGTCTTTCAGGAAATTTAAAACCTCAACTTGAACCTAGTGCTAAGGGATGCCTGGGACATAAATTGGTCTTCACTTTACCTACTTAAAGATGTCTAGGTGGCAATGGCAGCCTTCTCAGAGGCTCTTAGCACACTGCAGGACAGATATTTCCCAATCACCACCAGGACGATAAAGGAGGTAACACCGCTGGCTATCACATGAACTGCTGGCCCAAATGCAAGAGGCCAAAGCATGGAAGGTTTTCAAGGCATCCCTTTTCCTCCTTTATGGAATGCTTACAGGTCACTTCACCAACTCCTGTAAGCAAGCAGTAAAAACACTAAAGCATAAATACTTTACCAATCTGCAAAATTAGTCTCTTAGTAACCCTTGTAACTTCTGGGCCTCTATAAACACCCTCCAGACCGAAGCCAAATAAACCAATTACTGAACTCGCCTTCCCTGCTGGTCCACAAACGATCTGGTTTCATTGCTGATACCTTCCACAAAGTGTTTACTGACCTCACCTCCTACACTGCCAGAATTCGCTCCTCAGCCACTCCAATGACCAAAATAACCACCAACGGCATCCCTTATGCACCTTGCCCTGCTTTCTATCTAAGAGCCATTGATCACAGGGTCACTGGCAGCTCTAAGAGGACTACCTGCTAGGGCAGCCCAGACAGTGATGGCCTGTATCCTCCTTTTACAATCATCTCCCAGCTCTCATCAGGCCACTTAACCATTTTAATCTCGCTCTCTCAAACTCTGTGATACCTGACTCATGGAAACAGCCATGCGTGGTACCTATTTTCAAAGCTGGTGACCTGGCTCCACAGAAAACTACCGTCCATCTCCTCATCCTGCACCTAAGCAAACTAATAGAAAAATCATACCACCAACTCTCAGAATATCTGAAAGCTACTACCTTCTGACCAGAGCTCAACATAGTTTCCATAAACACCACAGCACCTCGTCAGCCCTAGCTCTTTTCTCCAACCATGTCCTTAGAAGCAGCGGATATCGGTTTGGCCACAGGTGCAGTGTTTGTGAACCTTTCAAAAAGCTTTCGACCTTGTGCACCACCACCTACTACTTGACACTGTGCTCAACTAGGCTGCTCCATAGATGCAGCTGCTGGGTTCCATAGTACCAAGAAACAGAACCCAGTCTGTCACGCGAAACAAGGTTATTTCTACCACTCTGCCTCTCCATACGGGGCCTCTGTTATTCTCTCTTTTCATAAATAATCTCCTGCAGAGAGCATAAAATGCAATGCCTTACTCTATGTTGACCTCGTCATCTACCACAGTGCCAATTCCTAAAACCATATCTTCTGCCCTTACTAGTAACTATGGACAGCACAAAACTGGTTCCTGTAAAAAAAAAAGGAGCCATGCTCTTTGGCTCAAAGCAGTTCCTCACAAAGGTTGCCAGTACAAATGGCACATTCCTGATAGAAGCCCTTGCTGGATTTCCTCTTGATAGCATCCTCCTTCAAATACCTAGAAGTGACTCGATCCTTCCCTTACTTTTAATGCCTACATTGATAATATTGTAAAAGGTCCATCAGAAGTTGAGGACATCCTACTGGTCAACCAACTCCTGACCCTTGCAGCTCCACATACTATAAGCGGAAATCTCTTGTCTTTCCTTGACTATTGCTCTCAGTTTTCTCCACCACCTCTGCCTCACGTCTCTCCTGGCTAAGAACCACTGAAAACTCCCATCTGTCAGCTCATCCTTCTGGTTCCTTACTCCACTTATCACTGTTCTCTTTACCAGTCACTTGGCTGGCTATACCTTCATAGCCGCTATGATATGCCTTGGGCAACCTAGTTGACACCTCTCTTAGAAGCTCTTGAAGTCACTTTTCTCACCGATTCTCTCTGCCCATGTGTTTGCTAGTTCTCTCAGAGACTCCTCCATCCCGCCTCCCCGGTAGTCTCCCATGTATCTGTCACGGGAGTAAGCTCTCATCTCTACTCCCCGCCTCTCTGGAACAAACTTCCTCTTGTCATCATAAATGCTCCTCTCATCAGTCCTTTAAATTGCAACTGAGAGAGTGGCTAAAGTCCCAGGCTACCTGTAGGTGCTCCGTGGCAACCTCTCACCAAACAGCCACATGAAGGCCATACTGTAACTTTCGACTTACCACCTGAATGCTGACCACTAGTTTGTACCTCTTAGCACTGTTGCCCCTTCCTGGGCTCACATGGATCACTGCAAGGTATTTCCACCATGCTTTGTCGCATATCCTGACTGATCGAGTGATGTGAGGATCTGAAATTGACCGCTCCATATGTGATCGACCAATATCCGGACAGGCATGCACTCTTTACATTGTTATGAAACTTGTGTTAGATTTGATGTTGTAATGTTTCACTGCTGTTAATTTCATGTTACTCAATGTATATTGCTCTTTTCAATAATGTAACCTGTGCCTGTTGTTTCAGCCTTGTATTCTGCCACTGTATGGCCCAGTGCAACTGAAAATGGTGCTTTGAATCAACACCTACCCGGATACCAAAAATACATAAATAAATGTAACTGTTTCCTAGTATGATAGGCGATACCAACTGGTATAGTAAAGTTGTCACCTTATGACCATGAGTTATATCAGGTGGGTATCAAGGTGGTTGTAATTATGCGGGTCTGATTGTCTGGAGCATATCCTCTGCCCATTAAGTGAGGAGGTGTCTCCCTGTTTAGTCACTTCAAACAAGGGGAAGAGATGAGGAGTTGTAAACGGAAGGGTGAAGCGTCCTTGTAGTGCTCAAAGCGTATATGCTTCGATATTTATAAAAAATAAAAATCCTAAGCTGTCTCATGCTAGGCTTGCTGGCTGGAGCTCCAGCCAATGGCACGCCTGCTGTACCTGGGGAGGGGGTTAGGGTTAGTTAATCCATTGTTTGTATCTTTGTGTCTTACCAACAGTCGATCTGGACTGAGAGACCTTACAGCCGATATATTATCTACAGAGCGGCTGTCTCCCAGAGCAACAAAGGTTATATTTTACCTGCCTGAGCTAATAGGTGTCATTCAAGGTCAGGAGTGGAATAGATCCTCTTACCTTCAGTTAGCTGTGGAAGGGGGTATCTCCTCAATTTGTCCAGCCAGAAAGGGTGTCTTAATCGGACTGGGACGCACGCAGGTGTTTCGAGATAAACCGGAGAATTATATTCACATTATCTTCTATGTCCTGGAACCACTACCTTCCTGCCTTCATACATTAAACATACATATATTGCCCATGTAAGCTGAAAAGGAGGAGTGTCTAATGAGGGGCAAATGAGACTAATTTGCCCTTCTTGCTATCCCATATGCCAATCAAGTGAGGAAGATGTGTGGGGAATTGTTACTTAGTCCACATTACATCGTATCCCCAAACCCATTTAGCCCCATTAAGCCACCCACAATTACTCCCCGTAGACACAGAAACCTGAGGGACTTATCTGAGTGCCGATCAGACAGGGATTATGCGTGGGGATCCTCCCTCCTCCAAGCGCTGGTGTCGGGCATCTGCGTCCGTCCTTGTGGAAGGCCCAAAGCATGATCGGTAGTTCAGGACTGTCCAGCAGGAGGCCCTTCTACCTCTAGTGCCCAGAATGTCTTGCTTCATCTTGCTCGTGGTTTGACACACCTGTACCGATGCATCCATTTCAAGGATACATCATCTGCATATCTGGCGTCTGTTGAAGCAATTGGGAAAAATCTGTTCTTGGAGAAATAAGGGCTGGTGTAGTCCACTTCTTGGGACTCCGCACATTGCATGCGTATTTCTGAGGGTAGAAGTAGTCTTTGGTGGATGTTCTGTCCCTAGGATGCTCCGTCTAGCATGGGTGCAAATAGAGGTCTCTTTTGACCATTAGGAAGTTGAGGTTCTAGTTCCTTCTAGGGTACCATAGATCGCTGAGACTCTGTGCCGGTGGTGCTGGTCACGATTCAGGGAGATCGTCGGTCGTGATGAGCATAGCATGCTGTGTCAGACCCTTCTGGTGTTGGACTGCGACAGTGATTATTGGATGTGGGCCAAGTGCTATTATAAACTCCATGGCCGCCTCCAGCATGTGGGAATTGTATCACTGTGCCATTATGGTGATGGATAGGATTGCCAGATATCTGAGTGTGAAGGAACCTGGATGTCATGGAGCCTCCTTCTAGCCTCAGTGTAGGCCTTCCTCCTGCAGCCATCTCACACAAGTAATCTTGAAAGATCATTATTCTGTGCCCATGCCAGACAAAGGCTCCAAGTTCCTAACCCGTCTTCTGAATGGCATCGTTTTCGAGATTAAGTACTTATAGGCCAACATGGGTCTTGGCCTTTTGCCCAGAGGTGGTTTCCTTGCAAGGAGGATATGGTCTTTCAGTAGTAAGCCTGGCGTTAGGAGGTAGTTGTCGGAGCTCCAGAAAGGCTTGTTTGAGGAAAGTAACAGTTCTGGGCCCTTCATAGCCCTCCAGAAAGCTGAGGAGCTGTAAGTTGTTTACCAGCTTCTGTTTTCCATTTCATCCATTTTCTCCTGTAGAGTTTTGATTTAGGACCTGCTCCCTTAGGAGCGCACAGTGATCTTGCAGCTTCTCCTCGTAGCAGCCTACAGATTGCTCAGTTTGCCCCATTTGGGAGTCCAGTTTTTGCAGAGCCAGAGGCTTTATTTGTAGCCATTGAAAGGGCTTCCTTTGAGCCATTAGAGGAGAACATGTCCTGAACTGGCGGTTCTTCAGCTCCTTTTCATTTTTGTGCCATGTTGGCGTGCCAATGCAGCGGTACCCCAGGCCCGTGATCAAATATTAGAGATTCCATATGTCAAGGTAAAATGGAAAAGCGTACTAGAGATGGATGGAGTTCTGAGGTAATGATCTCTCAAGTGTGTAGTTAGAATAGCTCAGGTTGGGTATCTGTCGAGATCTTCACTCTGGGTCGTCAGCAGAAGCGGTTAGCACTCTGTCTTGTTCAGTAGTCAGGCACGCCCCAAATGGTGCCCTTTCAGGCCTGCATCCCACTGTTACAAATAGGGGAATTGTCTTTGTGCCCTGGATATGAAGGATGCATACTTTCATATTAACATTAGTGAGTGCCACAGACAGTGCCTCAGCTTCATGCTAGAGGGCAGTCATTACCAGTTCAGTGTTGCCTTTGGCTTATCCTTGTTGCTGCAGGTACAGTGAAGCCCTCTTAAGTGCACACACTCGGGATAAAAGCTTTTGTGCTAAAGCGGGTTGTGCATTTAACCAGAAAATCACTTCAGCACATTTCACTGTTTTTGTAAAGTGCTTTATTAAATACCAGGCACTTAAGTTAAAAATAACATTACTGATCTGTCCTACAACACAGTACTGCTTAAACAAGATCTGGCAGAGCCACTAGGACTACTGATGCGTTAACTTGATGTCGTGTGTCTTTGGCTAGGGAGTGAGCAGAGGACATAAATTGCGTCATTGCAAGGAATGGGCATAACTTCATAATTTCTTTTCATATTTTGACCCCAAATGTTGAACATAGTCTTCTTATCACCTGACCTCATGAACCCGAGGTGAGAATTTTCAAATCCGTGGAAAATGGCATTCTGCACCACAGGTGTGAAAACACATTTTAGTAGGATGTGAAAGATGACAACCATACTGTTTATGGAGGTGGTGTGATAAAATCGCTCTGTTGAAAATTTGGAGTGAAAATATTAAAATTAACAAAGTTACATGTGTGCATATCAAATATTTTCACTAAACTTTCAACATGACCTTTTAAGGACCCACCTCATGAAAGTGCCACTGTCATTTCATTAATTTGTCCCAAAGGATTTTACTAGCGACTGCACCACAGGTGTGAAAACAGGTTTTGGTCAGGATGTGAAAAATGACAGCTGTACTGTTCATGAGGAGGTGAAAAAATGGCAGTGTTGAAAAAGCTGGAAAAATATTGTAAATTGCAGGAATTACTGAACATGCAGAAGCTGCGATACGCACACTCATAACGTGGTAATTTTGGAATTTTTTCACCAAATTTTCAACATGGGCGTTTGGGACCCCCTCCCCCCATGAAAAGTTGTACCTGTCATTTTGTTAATCCATTCCTCTCCTATTGTGGTAACAAAAACAGTTGAGAAGGGGAAAGGAAAGCAAAGGAAGGGACGTGAGGATCACAAGGTGGAAGGGAGACTGCGTAAAGAGAACCAAAGAAAAAGCTGACATCCTAAACAGGTACTTTTGTTCGGTCCGCACAATGGAGAGGTGGGAGGGGCGCACCACCAGGGGTGGCAGAGAACGGGATGGACACAAGTCATTTTCAGAGGAAAGGTTCTGAAGGGACTTGCAGCTCTGAAGATGGATGAAGCTGTGGGTCTGAGTGGTTACATGCAAGAGTTCTGAAAGAACTCTGGGAGGTGCTTGCTACCCCACTTGTGGCCTTATTCAGCAGCTCACTGGAAACAGGCATGGTTCTGCAGGACTGGAGAAGAGCTGATGTGGTCTGACTACATAAGTGCAGCAGCAGGGAAGAGACTAACAACTTTAGGCTGGTTAATCTTACTTCAGTGGTGGGAATTTAATAGAAAACACACTAAAGAAAGAACAGGAGAGTATCTTGAATCCAGTGGGCTGCAAGACCACAGGCAGCATGGATGGGAGGGTGCGACATGCCAGAGGAATCTGATTAGATTTCTTTGACTGGGTGATCAGGAGAGACAGTGGGCAGTAGCTGTCTGCAGTTTATAAGACAGCCAGACACTGTGCTGTACAGAAGGCTGGTAAAGAAACTGAGCAGCCTGGGGTGGGATTCAGAGTGGTGAATGGGTTAGAAACTGGTTAATGGCTAGGAGACAGATGGTGGTGGTAAAAGGCATTCACTCTAACAATGGTAGATTGACCAGCGGGGTGCCACAGGGCTCATTGCTGAGACTGGTCCTCTTCAATGTCTTTATAAATGACATAGCAGAAGAACTGAAACAGAAGGCATGCCTTTTGCAGAGGATACCAAAATCTGCAACAGGAAAGGGTGGAGAGAATGCACAGGAATTTTGAGGAAGTTGACGAGTGGTCAATATTGTGGCAATTGGGTTCAAAGCCAAAAAGTGCAAAATCATGCATGCAGAGGCATAGGAACCCAGGAGCTGAATATGGGCGTGGGGCAGGTGACAGTCACTAAACAGGAAAGGAGTTTGGAGTCACATCTGACAACCTCAAAGTGGCAACACACAGTGTGACGGAGCAGTGAGTAGGGCTATTGGGATGCTTGGGAGCATAGGAAGTAGTATCTCCAGCAGGAGGATGGAAGTGGTATTACCACTGTATTACTCTGGTGAGACCCCACTGGTGTACTGGGTCCAGTTTTGAAACATAGACTTTGACGGCAGATAAAGACCACTTGGCCTACCCAGTCTGCTCATTTCCCTACCTACCTACTGGATAAGCTGCAGATTCTAGTTAACCAACAGCCTACTTCCTGCAACCCCGACTATAATTGCCTTGTGTCTGTCCCATGCATGTTTGAATTCCTCCACTGTTTTAGACATACGACCTCCTCAGGAAGGCTGTTCCATGTATCCTACACGCTCTCTCTGTGAAAAAAATTCCTCACCTTACCTCTGAGCACTCCCATCTTTAGATTGTGCCCTCTTGTTCTTACACATCTCTTTCTGAGAGATGCTACCCTCCTGGACTTTGTTGATTCCTTGAGGTACTTAAATGTTTCTATCATGTCCCCGTCCCTCCTTTCATCAAGAAGGAGACTGTACTTCAGAAAGGACATAGAGACTGGAGGCAGTCCAGAAGAGGACAACTAAAATGGTGCAGGGATACACAAGTAGCCCTATGAGGAGAGACTGAGGGATCTCAGCATGTACACCCTGGAAGGAAAGAGGGTGAGAGGTGACATGATGGAGGATGTACCAGTACCTCACAGGGGTAAATAGGGTGCAGGGGGAGTCTTTTCAAATGAGGAAAAGCAACAGGACCAGAGGAGTGTGATGAAGCTGGAGGGTGTTTTAAGAGAATGTGAGGAAATATTTCTTACCTGAAAGGGTGGTAGATGCCTGGAAGAGAATGCTGGTAGAAGTGGTAGGGTGAAAACAGTGGGGACTTCAAGAGTGCATGGGACAGATGATGGGGATATAGAGACAGTAGACAGGGGAGGAGGAAGGGTTGCTGGAGACCAGTTGGGGACTGCAGAGACTGATTAAGCAGGAAACATCTGGGTAGACTGGATGGGCAAAGCAGTCCTTTTGTTCTGCAGTAAAAATAATTTGGAAGTTCCTGCAGGAGCCTGAAAAGAATGCAGCAACTCAGCTGGATGACTAGCGCCTACCCCATTGGATTTATTACCATAGACATCACTACACAGTGTTTTTTTGTGAAACCTAAGGATGAGTTGCATTTTATGGAATCTCTTTTTCATCAACAAGGGGCTTAGCAAATGATGAGAGCACACTAGTATTTGTGTGTGTGTGGGTGGACACTCATTCGGGATGTCTGGTGACACAGGGTAGGACAAATCAGTATGTTAGTTGATGATGGGCAATTTGGTCACCAGCTAACAAACTCTGGTAGCGAAAACAATATTTTAGTGGCCATCAGTTGTTGTGGCTTAAAATCACTTGGATGGGTGGTAGCCAGTTGGCCAGTAACTGTCAAAATCTGGTAGCTAAGTGCCAACATAGTGGCACTGAGGGTTGAGATGCTGGATGCCACACGGCGACCAGGTTCGGGGAGCGAGCCTGGCCACTGGAGGTCGGCTTGGGAGAGAAAGAGAGAGAGAGGATTGAAGCGCCAGAGGACTGCTTGCCGAGCTCCCTGGTGGTGGCCAGAGGAGAGGCCAAGTCGAGAGGCACATAACCAACGTATGCTGTTGGCGGAGGGGCAGAGGAAAAAAGTAGTAGAGCTGACAGGCTCCATGGTGGCTCTCCTGCACCTGTTCCAGCTTCCCGAGCATCTGGATTTAGCTCTGGGAGGAAGGCCAGTGCCCTTTCACCTTGGCTCTGTCATGGGGGGTGACCTTGGGGAATCACAGGAAGTTGGGCAGGGAATGGAGAGCATGATAGAGTCCTCTGAGAGGGACCAGGCCGCCTGCCAGGCTCCCAGGCACAAAAACACATAATAGGAAAAAAAAAGAAATCTGGTGGCCAGATCACTTTGTTTAGTTGCCATTGGCCACATAGCTACCTGATTTTCCCCACCTCCGACAGCATGGGGTTGGAAAGCTGTGACCCAGGGAAAGTGGTAAATGAGATTGGGAGATTCCAAGGGATCTATCATCCAGATGAAGCCCTGGGCTGTCCTTGCTGCTTGGCTTCTAATTGTTGCAGTAACTGCTGTCCGTCATTTATCCATATGATTATCTCCAGTAGGGCTAATTAGGGACCTAAAGCATAACCAAGAACCTGCAGCACTTTGGCATGAGGGACTGATAAAGTCCATACAGGTCCACAAAATTCACAGACTACAGAAGCTTAATTGCAGAGCAGATTATTCTCTAGGACATTCAGTGCAGAGCGAATGTTGCAATACCCACTGATAGCCCAGCGCTTCTCTTAGCGCTTCATCAGAGGCTGAACCTGTGGGATATGATGACTCCTTTCATGCCACCTGGCCACCGATTGATTAGGAACTTATCTCACTCTCTTCAGGATCAGTGTCACATGGACTTAGTCCAAAGTATCATCCCAGAATTAACCTTCCCTGCAGTTGGGCCCAATATCCCTAAAAAGGATTTCTTCACCCTTCCCAATGGAATATGATTGAGACTGATAGGTGGGGACATGTTTGCACAGCCCAGCAGTACTAGGGGACTTTCTTTGCCTCAGACCAGAGCATCAACCATGAAGTTTCTGTGTAGGGACTGCAGTTCCCAGCAGGCCACATTTTGCCCTTACTCAGTTGGCTGTGTAAGTAGTTTCAGACAGGCAGTCCTATACATTACTATGTACTATAGGATTGTCTTACAGTTCTGTAGATATACATGGTGTTGGGAATCTGAGATGGTGGTCGGAACAGTGGCAAGGCGTCCGCATGCGACACCAGCATCAAGGTTCAGGAATGGGCCCGAAGTCAGAAGGCTGGCTGGGAGGGAGGATTGAGCAGTTGAAGGCGGCCTCTCTGGGGGAAGGAGGCGAGGTCTGGTCTCCCCTTTGCAGTGTCTGCCAGGGAGGGAGTCCTGCTCCTGTAGGGTAAGCCAGGGCTTGTTTCCATGTGTCTGTTGGGGGGTGACCCCACCTATGGGGGTAAGCCTGGGCATGGTGTGACAGTGTGCAGTGCAGGGCGGAACTCCCAATGGGAATTGGGGGCTGGGGACAAAAAAGGAATCTGAGATGACAATAGGATAATGTAGGTTTACATTTTACTGCATTCTCCCTGTTACAGTGACCTCACAAAGTTCAGGAGTGAACTTGAGTCACCATATCAGGGACTGGCGAGAGGCCAAAGGCAGCTGCTGAGAGGCAGTGTGCCTTGGCCAGGAAGGGGTTGGTGGTGGGCTCTGCCACCACATTGACCCTGCAGGCAAACCAGGGAGCTTTCTCCTTCCCACCGTGCATGTATGTGGCTGACAAGGCATTGCTCATGCCAAGGGAAGAGGTGGCTGCTAAAGATAAACTGGGAGGAAAACCTGGCTGCTGTCTACAAGTCTGCCTCTGTCTGTGCAGGTTATATTCCTGAAGTGACAGCAGCAGAGACCAGGTTGTGGGGGAAGAAGAACGGTCTCAAAAGCTGGCCTAATGGCTTGGGGGTTGGCTGGTGGGGGCTGACTGAGCATGCAATGGGTAGCTGTCCTTTCCCAGGAGGAGGAACCTGCTGCCCACTCTTACACTGTCACCAAGTGGGGCATGGTGGTAGAGCAGTGGGTGTGCCTAGAAAGGGCTGCCAGTGGTAGATGTAGCTACTGCGTGCTCGCCATTGCATGCTGCCAGCTGAGGGAAGAAACCACAGCGGAAAGCGGCAGTCCCACCCACGCAGGGTAGAAATCCATGGGAGGGGTCGCCAGCCAGGCAGGGCAGGAGCTGAAGGAGGCGACATGAAGAAAACTTTGATAGGGAAAAAAATGGTCTAAAAAATGGGGTGTGCTGCGATATCTCACTGAGTAGTAAGAGGAAGAACTTGATAAGCCAGTGGATTACCTTTGTTTTCTAAATGTATGTTAATAGCCAATGGCAAGCTCTCTCCTTACTTTGCTGCCCTCAGAGTTGTGTATTTGACTCTGTGCCTTTGCCTCTTTATAAAATCTTGGCATTCTTGGTACCCGAGCTTGATCAGCTTTTGAAGAAGGTACGTCACTAATGTCTGGAAGAGGTGCAGGTAACAAGGCAACACGTGAATTATGAAGGACTGCAAGTCAGTGGAAACTCCCAAGACAAAAAGTTTTACATTCTAAAATCAGTTACCATAGTTTTCCCTGTGCATGTCTTCTGAGTCACTAGTTGTAAGAATGCCCAGATATTTCAAGCTGTTTCAAGAGAAGATTACAAGAAGCATTTTATGCCATGGGCCACTAGTATATGGAAACTATAAATGTCATTTAATTTACAATACATGAGAGTGTATATCCAGACACGGGGTTAAAATGAACCCTGTAACCAGGTGATTATTGTCCTCAATTTATGTTTTCCTTCCCAAGCTGCAAGCCTTCCTTTCCCCATTAAACCAGCAGAAGTGTTACAGTTACTTCAAGGAGATAAGTGGTAGTCCTACTGGGTATGTTTAAAGGAAAATGCTCATTTGTACAAACACCCCCACCCTGAAAGGAACACCCCCTTCACTAGGGTTTTAAGGTTATAAAATAATTTTTGCTAATCTACTTACTGTTAATAATTCAGTCATTTTCTGTGCCTAAATATAAATGTGGACGGTGCTGTGTGATCACATTTCTTACACATAACGTGGATCCCTTGTCTGCTTTATTACAAGCAGTGACGCCCTGGCACTGTGCAGCATTGTCCATGGTAACATTTGGGCACAGATAAATCACTGAATTTTCAGAATAAGCAGGTTAGCAAATAAATATCTTATAGTCTTAAATGATTAATTTGAGGGGCTGCCTGTAGGGGTGGTGTATTTGTATAAGTGAGTGTTTTTCTTTGAAGTAGGTTTCCAGTTTCCAGCAACAGAGTTACTGCTTTCTTTAGCTGGGGTTGATTCTCATGCCATTCCCAAAAATCTGAATATCGAGTTGTTTCTTAAAACACCATTTGCATGTCAAACAGGCATTGTTTAGGCCCTGGCTGCATTGCATTTTAAGCGGTGTAGCCAAGTTAAAATGTTTCAGCAGTGCTCACAGTGGTTATCATTCCACACGCTGCCCTTGTATAACAGTTTTAGACAACTGTTTTGAGAAACCTTTGGAGCTAGTCTGAAAAGGCATTGAGGCTTTAATGCTTTAACTAAAATGTTCAACCTACAGAGTGGGCAGACAAGCACAGATCTTCTTTGAGGATGTCTTCTCTGTTAATCCACAGCTCCACACAAAAGGCTGTTAAGAAGCTTGACCACACTGGGGTTGGTCCAAAAGTAGTCAGATGGGTACAAAACTGATTAAAGGCAGAGTTCAGAGGGTACAGGTTAAGGGAATGCAGTCGATGGAAGGCAGGGTGACCAGCGGGGTGCCCTGGGAGCTCAGTGCTGAGCCTCTGCTCTTCAGTGTTTTTATAGCAGACATCACAGACGGACTGTAAGGAAGGCGTGTCTGGTCGCAGACAACACCAAGATATGTAACAGGGTGGACACCTCAGAAAGAGTGAGCAAGACAGAAGCTAACCTCAAGAAACTAGAAGAATGGTCTGGAGTCTGGCAGCTGAGATTTAATGCCAAAAGTGTAAGGTCATGCACATAGGAAAGAAAATTCAAGAAAGGAGTATTACCTAGGAGGCAAAAGACTGTGCCTCAAACCAGAGAGCAAGATCTGGGAATCATAATCTCAGACGACTTGAAGGTTAGTAAGCAGTGAGAAGGCAACATTGAAGGCCAACAGAATGCTGGGCTGCACTGGGAGGGAACCATGAGCAGGAGGAGAGAGATGGTACTACCACTGTATAGATCAAGGGTCAGGCCCTCACCTGGAATCACGGAGTCCAATTCTGGAAGCCTCACTCAGGAAGGACATAGACTGGGTGGAAACAATACAGAGAAAGGCGACAGAAATGTTTCAGGATCTGCACTACATGTCTTACGAGGAAAGACTTGAGAACTGAATATGTACTCCCTGGAGCAGAGAAGAGAGTGGACATGATTGAAACATTCAAGTACATAAAAGGCACTAACAAGATACAGGCACAGGAACTTTCACTTCAAGAAGGGCTTCAGGACCAGGAGACATGATCTCAGGCTGCAAGGAGGAGGTTCTCTACCAACACCAGGAAGTTTTCTTCACAGAACAAGTGGTGGACACCTGAAACAGCCTGCCCCAAGAGGTTGTAGGGGTCAACAATGTGGGGGATGCAAGAATGCATGGGATAGACACAAGGGAGCCCTGACTACAAGGGCAACTAACGTGCCAAAATAGGTCTGAAACAAATGGGCAGACTAGATGGACCTAGCGGTCTCCTTCTGCCGTCAACTTCTTTGTTTCTATAACTACCAGGCATTAGAACCACACAAAACTTTTGTTAGCTAGGGGCCACCCATGGCGACATCATCGTCAGCGTCTGTATAAACATGGGTGGCCTCATCCTACTCGGTCTTTTCCTGCTGTTGATCTTCCTCTTCAGACCTGCTGAAGGAAATGCTGTCAATTAGCCATTGCCGTTTATTCTTTTTACATTATATAACAGTTTATTTTGTCGTCTCTGCATGCTGCCGAAGTTGAAAGAGCCTTTATTTTGGTACTCATGAGAGTATAGAAATGAAATTTCTATAAAGAAGATACACACGAGGTGTGTGTGTGCACTTGCTGCTTGGGCCTGTCCACAATGTGAGGACTTGTGAGATGTGCCAGAGTTTCAACCAGGCTATAAGGTGATGCCGCATGATGCCTCAAGAAAGCTCTAAAAAATTTTTCTCTTAAATGTTACAAGCCATGAACAAGGACCAGGGCCCAAAGTCTACTGCACCCTTGTTGTCGGCTGTTGAAGTCAAAGGACCTGGGACAAGGAATTGTTCATTGTGATGGCCTTCCTCTTGTCCGCCAAAGCATAACCACAGAGATGAAGAGAGATCTACTTTGCCGGTGAGGTGCTGGTCACCTGTGAGAGAAGGTCATTCTACTCTATTGTCAACCGCTCTGGTGTCATTGACTACAGTCCCCTGACCATCAATGAGACACCATTGTTGGGGTTTGGCTTAGCGCCAGCCGTAACTACTTTGGACTATAGAACACCATCATCATTGAGCCAAGGTGTGTTGTCAACACAAATAGTCCAGGCTTCTACCCAGGGCGTCAGTCTACTCTCAAGTTGTGCTGGCATCATTTTCAGAGATGATACAACACATTCTGCCTGGCTTATCTATGCAGGCAGTTATCCCGACAGGGCCTCAGAGCAGTACAATTGAAGCCTGCTACAGCACATCACAGAATCCTCTTTCTCAGCAGCCACCAGTGTTATCAAGTGCAGTCTGTGGCTTCTGATGAGGTAGAATATAATCCTGATGTTAGAGGAGGATTTAGAGGAGGAGTATGAGGGAGGAAAGTATATGGCACCTCAGTCTAGTTCTGCCATCTCATCCTGCAGTGAGGACTTGGTGGTATAAATCTCAGTGCCTCCTTCCGAGGATCCTATTTTCAAGCCATGATGCAGCAGATGCAGACTGCCATGGGCTTTACTATGGAGGAGGAAGACTCCACGATAAGAAATCTCATGGAATTTTGGTGATGTCCTGCTCCTCCATTACAGTTCCACCTGTGTAGTCTGCATTAGAGGATGCTACCTTTTCTGCATGGTACAGACCAGCTTCAGTACAGAAACGTTGATGAGCAGTATCCAGCCCGTCTGCTAAGCCTCATTATGCTAACCAGGCAGAAACTGACTCTGTAGTCATCATGGCTGCTCGTAATGGGTCTAGGGCACCTAGACACATGAGTACTCTGCCTCCTGATAAAGAATCATGGAGGATTCAAATAGCAAAACAACCTAAGGAAAGCTGCAAAAGCTGCAGCTCAGGCTTTATGTGAGGGCTGTGCTAAAATGAGTTACTTAAAATGTTGACATTTGGTGCTGAGGTTGGCAAACATTTGCTCCACTCAGCCTGTGATGTCTCTTAATACCTCTGCCAGGGCTGCTGCTTGGGCATTTGTATGCAGAGATATTCTTGGCTCTGTGTTGCTGTTTTGCAAATGATGTGCAACAGGCAGTTTTAAGTGCCTTTTTATTTTGTGTAATTTCTTTTCTCCCCTACACGCTACCATGCCAGCCACTCGTTTGGGCTTACCAAGGATGCTTCTGTCCCATCCTGTCCCCGACCCCCACTCTCAGCAGCCTCCTCGGGTGACCCAACGAACCGTCGCGAGTGGGTCCCTCTCTCCTAGGGCCTGGGCAGACCAGCGCAACATCTTGGCCCCGAGGTACTGCTGAGGTGGATGGTCAGACAGGCATTGATGGCCACAGAGATCCAGACACCGTCATTCGGCATAACATGGAGCCATTTTCTGTTTTCTGGTTACGCTTCCTCCTGATGCTGTCGTACAGTGCTCCTGGTCTCCACCAGAGCCGTTCCGACTGATGTCCATCTTTAACCCACCCCAGGGTGGAGAACGAGTCCTGTGGTCGCTCAATCCTTTCCTTCCCTGCTAGCCCACGTGTCCCAAGTCCATTCCGAATCTGGGTCACTGGCATGGGTTGAGGTAAGGCACCAGCACCTAGCCCTCAACGCCACCGAGCTGGCTTAAGTGCCTTTTAGAGGGACAAAACTGTTTGGTTATGATGTTGAAGAACACCTAAGAGGTCTTCAGACATCAGAAATGACCCTAAGGTCTGTCAAGTCCCTGTATTCCTCCAGCTAGGGGTCATGGGAGGGCTGTTTTCACCAGCCTCCTGCCAGAGGTGGCCGTGCCTGCCATCAGCAAGGTAGGGGAGGTGGCCCCCTGCCAGGTCCCCCACCTTCAGGTCACCATACAAAGGCTCCCCAAGCAGTCAGTACCAGTGGCACTGGCCCCACCGGTTCTGCATGACTGCAGAATATACCTCACTCCTACTGTTACATCTAGGAGTGGTTGTAGAGCAGACCTCCCTGTATCTGAAACAGTAGGGGAGGGATTACAGTGGATAATTGAGTCCTAGAGATAACTGACAGGACATGCTTTGGAGCTTATAGCAACCCCAACAGATCATCCTCTGCCTCATTCCTCTTATCTTCTGGGACATTTATCCCTTGGACGGAAAAGGTGCAGTCGTTATTCCAAAATGCCAGTTCCTTCTTGACAGAGAAATAAAGGGTTCTAATACAGATACTACTTGGTCTTGAAATGGACAGGGATCTGCATCCTGTGTAGGATCTATGGGGCCTAAACTTCTACATAGACTACAAGACATTTCAGATGGTGTCACTGTAAGATCACATTCCCTGGTGCAAACAGGGGACTGGCTTTGTTCTCTGGACATGAAGAATGCATAACTTTTATGTTATGATCAGAAAACCCAGTACCTGCACTTTGTCCTGGAGGAGGGGAGCATTGCAAGTTCAGAGTGTTGCCCGCGGATGTTTACCAAATGCTTGGCAGTAGTGGCAGCAGCCCGCCCGCAGGGAAAAGCATGCATGTCTTTTCCTGCCTGGACGACAAACTGCTGGCGAGCTCAGGGAAGCTCTCCTACATACCTTGTCTCAGACAAGGCAGGTATCGTGAGGACTTGGGAATCAATGAAAGTGTGCCAAAGTCTGTAATGACTCCCTGCCGATGACTACAATATATAGGAGCAGTTTTGGACACAGAAAAAGGGTTCTGCTTTTCTGCCACAGGACAGGCAGCAAAATCTGATTACCCAAGCACAGTTGGTATACAACTGTGTCAACTATAATGCACATTTATTTATTTATTTAGCTTTGTTAACCGGGTAGGTACGCTTAGACAAGTTATATGCCTATTCTCAGGAACAACTGGGAAAGTACAACAGGTATAACAGGGTACATCAATACAGCATATTAGGTGAGCAAGTACATATATATTTTGTGGTTAGGTGCGTGGAGTCAGCAAGACAGCGGGCAATATACATATTGTGATTAGGTACATAGTCAGCAAAACAACAGGCATTATGCGTTTGGAGGTTAGGTGCATTGAGTCAACAAAAACATCAGACAATATGTGGTGCGTTAGTTCAGATAGTGGTTCAGGAAGTAGTGTGCCTCCTGGCTTGTGATGCCAGGACTTCGTGCTAAGGGAGCTTTAGGCATTCGCGGCGTGAGCCAGCAGAGGTGCTCCCACAGGGGACTGGGCGTTTATGGGAAGGGCAGTGCAGACCTGCTCGGGGAAGGAGTTCCAGAGCCTAGGGGCATGTGCTCGTGGTCCTTGTCACCCATAAAGGGTGTGGGTGGAGGAGTACATTTAGAAGCTCTGGGCCCTGTGATCTCACTGGGTAGGATGAGAGGTCAGCTGGGGAGAGGAGCTGAGCCAGTCCCGAGGGTTGCAGTGCTGATCACCTTGCTCACAGACACCTATACCAAAGTTTAGGTGATTAATTGAGGATAGCCAACCTAACTTTTTCATAGAGTTCGCAGTGATGGGTGAGATGGGGGTGGCCAGAGCAAACTGGCAGAATGTTGTTGTCGTCGTGTTCCACCTAGTAAGGAGGGCCTTTGAGGCACAGGCGAATAGGAGGAGACCATAGCTGAGGGAAGGGAGTAATACTCCCTGGCAAGAGCCAGATGAGCAGTAGGGGTAAGGTTGTATCTAGCCTATAGGCCAACTCAACTTGCAGTTTACACCTCTGCAGGCGTTGTGGATGTGCCTTATAGGTCCAGTTGAGGTCGGCGTCACACCAAGATATTTGAGGAGGTCCACGGTGAGAAGGAGGTACCGTCAGTGCTTTCGATTTGCAGAGGGACTGGGGAGGCGTATTCTCGCTGATGAACCAAATAACATAGCCTGAGTTTCTTTCCTGGTTCAGGACCAGCTTCTGTTAGGAGAGCCAAGCCTGGATATTCTTGAAGTCCTCTGATAGGCACTGTTGTGGGGATTTTTCCGTTTTCTGGTCCTGCCCCTGCAGGCGTCAGAACATTGGGAGGTCAATGAGATGAAGATGAATGCCATCGCTCAGGCCCTAAGTCGATCTTCCTGTACTGCTCCCTCGTCTGTACCACCACCTGTGGTCACCCAGGTGGTGGTATGGCAATGGTCTGCAACCCTCCCTCCCAGAGAAGAGCAGCGAGCAGGTGCTTGATCCTTCTTCCCGGCTGGCCCTCCAGCAACCCAGGCTGAACTGAATCCAGGTCGCTGGCGTCCATGGTGCACTTCGCATGCTCGGTGAGCCAGCTCCAAGAGCCACCTTTTGAAGCAGAGGTTGGCTGCAGTGGAAAAGGAGCTGCTGGTCAGGAGTTATTAGGCCTCACCAGCACAGTCCTCTGGGACATTCTCTTCTTCTCAAAATAAGAAGAAATTTGGTGGGAGCTTTAACCACTGGAACAAACATTGGGACCAGGACCCGGTCAGTTTCCCGCTCGCCACAAACGGTGGCCACCTCAGGATCATCCTCCATGAGTCAGCCCCATCAGCCCTCTCTTCCTCTGGGTTCCCAGTGACCTTGCTGCCCACCCTCATTGCTATCTTGGGTGGCGACTCTTGAGGGCAGACTATGCCTCCTGCTCCCCAGCCCCATATCTTCCACAGGTGCTCAAGCCAGGTGGCTCAGCTGGTGTGGGTTCTTAGGGCAGTGTTTTTTACCATAACCCCCGGCCACAGTGTTGCCTTTGTCAGTTCCATCTACAGGGACTGACAGCAGCCCTTCCAGGCAATGCACACAGCAGGCACACAGCTCCTCTTCTTCCCCGATGTTGCCTCTGTCTTTGACTTAGGGGTCTCCTTCATTTCAGGTGCTTGCCTGCCTCCCTCCCTGCCTGGGCCTGCACCAGGGATTCCCTCCTGGTTGTTCCAGGCTGTCACCTACTGGGCCACCGCCAGTGCTGCTGTTGCCCCAGCCAGCAGGCCCAACCCCGTCATTGCCTTTGCCACAACCTGTGCCGCAGCTGACACCTGTTAGGCTGATGCCAGATCATCAGCCAGCACCGGGAGGCCCATCGCCTGAGTACCCTATGCTAGCTCCACTGCCATTGTACCCTTACCCACTGCCCTCCTGTCTTTACCCACGAGAATAATCTCCCTCCACCAATGGACTACAACACTTTGTTTGTGGCATGGTGGTCCTTTATCAGAAGAAGCAGACCCATTCATCTCAGAGGCTAAGCCCGTCCTCTCTCCACCATCCTCTCTGGGACCCTCCACTTCAGGGCGTGGATTGGGCGGACCTAGTGAACCCGTGCGTTGGGGTCTTCTGGGCTCAACCCAGTGTAGGCTTGGACTCCCAAGGGATGAACACTGGCCCCAGATGAGGTCCTCTGAGGATGACTCTGTTTCTTCAGAGTCTTCCTCACTGTCCAGGACATCTTCAGATGGGGAGGACCCTCAAAGGAGGTCCCAAGCCCCCAAATGACCCAATGTTCATGAATGTCATGCATCACATCCAGTTACTTATGGGCTAGAGACAGAGGACCTGGACCCAGAGAGATGCCGCCTTGTCCTGTATTTGTGGCAGCACCATTGTGGTGCCCCTCTGACTAGCTTCATGAGGATGTCACCAAGGCTGCATAGAACCATCCCTCTACCACCCCTCCATTACCAAGAAGGCAGACTGCCTTTACCATGCTCCATGGGCCACGCTGGCTATCCTGTCCATCAGTTATCTGACCGGCGTGGTCCAATATCAAAATGTCCTTTGGGACCAGGCCAGGGATGGTGCAGACTTTGCCAGAGGACTCCACCAAGGCACAGTTAGCCCAGCTTCTCAGATCGGGCTCGGACATCGACAGTCTTGTCCTCCGCAGCTTATGATGCCTCCAGGCATGGAGCAGCAGTGGGGTCTGCCTCCATCGCCATTCCTGGCTCTGGGTATCTGGCTTTGCCTCAGATATTCAGGCTAGCATTTTGGACACCCCTTCTGGGTCTCGGTCCTTTTTGGGGGTCAGGACATCATTCCATCCTGCAGGAATCAGGGTGGGCCCTTAAGTCAATCCTTTGCTCTATTATACTCAGCCTCGAGGCAGGCCAATGTCAGCCCCTTTCTCATCAGTCCTCACGCAAAGCGCTTCGAAGTCACACTTGCCATGGGCCAGCTGAGCGTGAGGCCACAGTCCCCCAAGCACTGACAGCCACCCTTCCAGCACCCGCCCACCTCCTGACTCCTTACTTAACCCCCTTCCAGTTGAGGATCTCAGGGAGGCGGTTGAGGGTAATTCTCTTTCCACCTGCACAGGTGGCGAACAGTGACCACAGACCAGTGTGTGCTTCACATCATAGGCACAGGCACACTTTAGAATTTCTGGAGTTCCTCCTGAAAACCCTCCCATAATCTCCTATTAGCCTGTCGCCACCTGCCCTTGTTCGGGAGGAAATTCAGGCTCTTCTCCAAAAAGGCCTGTGAGAGCCGTAGAACCTGTCCCTCTGGCTCAGTGGAGAAGGGGTTCTACTTCCACTTCATTCTTGTCCCCAAGAATACAGCGGGATCTTGGCCTATCTTGGATCTCAGTCATCTGAATCGATTAAATGTCACTGGAAGTCAAAGTGCCGTGGCACTGTACCTATGTCGTGCTGCTTACGTGTTGACCATAGCTATAGCCTCAACTCTGAAGCTGCTCCAGCCCTCAGGCGCTCGGCGTTTGCTAAGCCATACCTGAAGTCATCTCCTTCTGCAAGCGTTCCAGTCTTCCCAAATAACTAACACTTATGGATAGTCTGAGACACAATAAGCCTTCAACACTTACATCTCTCAGATATAATGAAATAAAGAGTAGTCAGCTCAGTGCTACAACTAGAACTTTTACATGCCACCCTCTCCACTTTAGCACCCTACACCTCTAGACCCCACCTGTTCTCCCTTCCTCGCCCTCCCACCACCCTGTTTTGTATATAGTAGTTATTCAACCTGAGCCTTTTGGATCACAGGCTACATTCCCACTTATTTGCGTGCTTGTTCTGGTTCTCTTTCTTTTACCCATATGTATTTCCTCATTGCATGCAACTGTGTGTGACTACATAGAAACATAGAAACATAGACTTTGATGGCAGATAAGGACCGCTAGCCTATCTAGTCTGCCCATTTCCCTACCTACAGGATAGGCGCAGATCCTAGTTAACCAACAGCCTATATCTTCCTGCCCCCACAGAATTGCCTTATGTCTGTCCCATGCATTCTTGAATTCTCCCACAGTTTTAGACCCCAACTTCCTCAGGAAGGCTGTTCCATCATCCACTACCCTCTCTGTGAAATAATACTTCCTCACATTGCCCTGAACCGCCCTCCTTCTATCTTTAAATTGTGTCCCCTTGTTCTTGCAAGTCTCTTTTCTGAAAGATGCTACCCTCTTGGACTTTGTTGATTCCCTTGAGGTACTTGAAAGTTTCTATCATGTCCCCCTTTCCTTCTTTCCTCAAGGGTATACATATTAAGCTCCTTTAGTCTCTCTCTCATCGACTTCTCTTGCAGACCCAGCACCATTTAGTTGCCCTCCTCTGGACTGCCTCTATCCTGTCTATGTCCTTGCGAGATGGGGTCTCAGAACTGGACACAGTATTCCAGATGGGGTCTCACAACTGTCTGTACAGAGGATAACAACTTCCTGTTTTCTGCTGCTGATGCCTCTCCTATACATCCCAGTATCCCCGGCCCTCCCTACTGCCTTCTCGCATTGCTTGCTAACCTTAAGGTCATCTGATATGATTAGCCCCAGGTCCCTTTCCTGTTTTGTTGTTTACTACCTCCCCCATTGTGTATTCTTCCCTGGGTTCTTGTTTCCCAGGTGCATTATTTGCACTTTTGCATTGAATCCTAGCTGTCATACGTCTGACCATTCTCCAACCTTGCCAAGTCCCTTTTCATCCTTTCCACGCCTCCTTGTGTATCAACCCTGTTGCAGATCTTTGTGTCATCTGCAAAAGGCATACTTTTTCCTTCAGTCCCTCTGCAATGTCACTGATGAAGACATTAAAAGGACTGGACCCAAACCTACGCAGTACCCCACTAGTAACCCCCCTTTCTTCAGAGTGGACTCCATTTACAATTACCTTCTGTGTCCTGTTGTCCAGCCAGTGTTTTCCAGGCTACCACCCTGGGACCCACTCCCAGGCTGGTTAATTTGACTAATAATCTTTTGTGTGGGACTGTGTCAAATGCCTTGCTAAAGTCTGGGTAGGCCATGTCCAGCAGCCCCTCCTGGTCTACTACTTTGGTCACCCAGTCAAGAAATCCTATTAGATTCGTCTGACATGACCTTCCGCTGTGAACCCATGCTGCCTTGGATCCTGTGTCTCCACTGACCTCTAGGTACTCAACTATTCTTTCCTTCAAAGTGACTCCATCACTTTCCCTACCACAGAGTCAGACTGACAGGTCTGTAGTTTCCTGCCTCTGTCTTGGTCCCACTTTTGTGAGGGAATCACATCCGCCTTCCTCCAGTCCTCGGGTACCACACATCCTCCATGATTTATTAAAGAGTAGCCAGTGGTTTCACTAGTTCCTTCCTTAATTCTTTTAGAATTCTGGGGTGAATTCCATCAGGACCCATTGCTTTGTCCACCTTCAGTTTTAGGAGTTCTTGCAGAACCCTTTCTTCTGTGAAATCAAGAGTGCTTCTATTAATTGGATTAGGCACTTCCCCTCCTCTTTTTGAATACTGAGCAGAAATATTCATTCAGTATTCCTGCTTTTCACTGTCCCCTCTGCCCACCCACCGTCATTCTATTCAGCCTCACTATCCCTCCCTTTGTCTTTCTCTCGCTGATGTACCTATAAAAGGTTTTATCCCCTTCTTAACTGAGTTGGCGATCTTTTCCTCAGTTTGGGCCTTTGCTATTCTGACTTCCCTCCCTGCTTCTTTCTGCCTTAACTGGTACAGCTCTCTGTCCTGCTCCTTCTGTGTTTCCTTATACTTCGGAATGCTATCTTTTTCTTCCTGACTTTCACAGCCACCTCACTTACCGTTGATGTACTATGTATTCGTTCTCTACATTACACTATTTTTCTCATGTATTACCATGTACTGTCACATTGTCTATATTGATGTATGGTTATGTGTATCATTTATGACTTGTGAGATGTAGGTACATCTTGCAAAATGAGCTTGCTCAACTGTGTCCGCCTGGATAAATAAAGATTTTGATTGATTGATTGAACTCTGTATTAGACATCTCAGTATACTGTTTCATGCTGTAACCTTCCCATCAAACTGCCCTGGCATTGTATATTATATCGTACTGTCTGCTGCATTTACCTATGTTTGTATTGTGTATTGATGTGGAGTCTTTGAAATGAGTCTCTGACTCAAAGGTTGCAGTTCCAAGATTTTAAATAAATAAGCGGCAATTGTGGAATAGCGCGTTACAGCGAGTGTACATCCCGTAAAATGACTTTTGGCGATGTGCACTCAATGACGCAGCATGAAGAGAGTGCCCGAGACCTATGGGTAGTTTTTTGTTGTTTTTAATGCAGGGGCTATGCCCACCACCCCACCTCACTATTGGATTCTCAACTCCAGGGGTTTTATGTTGGTGGGGCATGAAAACTGGGAAAAATACAAAGCCACCCGCCAGCAAAGAATAAAATCCGTGCCGGACGTTATCCCTGCACCTCCCAAGTGACCACCCACCCCACCATGCTTGTGGTCCAGCTCGGCAGCTGCCTGCCACACCCTCACATACCTTCCCTCCCTTCCCCACCCCCATGTATACGTGTGTACATCCATTCGCACTACTCCTCCTACCCTGGTATCCGCTCGCTACCCTACCAGGTAGCCCTTTACACAGGTGCGTGATTGAGTCACCTTTTGAAAGCACTCAATCACAGTCACCCTGCACACGCGCATTCCATCTGAATTTGTACATCGAAGACAAGCGATTCTAGATGGTCCAGGAGCTATTGCCCTTTTGCACCAGGATTGGCTTTGCTTTCTGGATACAGGATGCTCATCCCTTTTGCCTTTCTTTGGCACCTTGGGTCTTTACCAAGTGCCGGGCAGGTAGTGGCTGTGGCTGTGAGGGAGGCAGGGCTTCTACATGTTCCTCTATCTGGATAACTAGTTGCTAGCAGCCACACCAAGGGATTGTCTGGTTCAGACTCTGGAATATACCCTTTTGCCTGTTCCAGGCTTTGGGGATCTGATCAGCCTGCCAGTCCTGCCTCTCTCCTGCCAGTGCCTTCCATATATAGGTGCCAAAGACAGGGGCGGGTGTCTGATGGAGCAGGCCCATCTGGTTTCCCCAGTCGCCCAGGTCCCCACAAGGGTTTCCGAGTCACCTGGGTCACATGACAGCAGCAGTTGCCATGGTTCCCCTGGCATGTTGGCATATGCAAGTTCTTTAGTCGACTCTGTGGATCCACTGGGACCAACATCGTTGATGATCTTGACCAGTCGGTCATGGTCTCCGACCCCATGAGGAGAGTCCTGTTGTGGTAGCAAGATCCAGCCAAGCTCCTTGAGAGGATCCTATTCCAGCTCTCGATCCCCACATCAGATTATCACCATGGATGCGTCGGCTCTGGGCTGAGGTGCTTATCTGGCTGACCACCAGACGCAGAATACAGGAACGATCTTAGAACAGGGTCTCCACATTAACATCTTGGAGATGCAAGTGGTTCTTTATGCTCTTCAGGCCTTCCAGACTCTACTCCTGGTCCGCTGCTGGTGCAGTCAGACCACATGTGTGTGGTTTATTACATCAACAAGCAAGTGGGGGACTCATTCTTACCCTCTGTGTGGGGAAGTTATGAGGGTCTGGTATAGGGTCATCAAGCATGGTCTAGAGCTCACAACTGTACATGTTCCAGGTGTCCAAAACATCTTGGATGACAGTCTCAGCCACTCCAGATTGAGGGCTCATGGTGGGAGCTTCTATCCTCAGTGGTTGAAGATCTCTTCAGCAGGTAGGGTCATCCAGAGCTGGGCCTTTTTTGCGTCCACTCAACACAAACTGCCACTTTCTTGCTTCGCTCAATCCCGGGCCTGGAATTTTACAAGGAGGCATTGTCCCTCTCCTGGAAAGGAGATTTCTGCATGTCTTCCTCCTTTCCCACTCCTGCAGAGGGAGGGTTCTACTTATGCTCCAATTGGAAGGGGCAGAGATGATTCTCATAGCCCCTTCTGGCCACATCAGATTAGGTTCCCCTTACTGCAGCAGCTGGAGGTGGAACCTCCGGTGCCCTTACCCTGTGTACCTGCTTGCTGTCCCTAGGACAAGGGCACCCTGGTACATCCAGACCTCAGATCCCTGCATCTTCATGCATGGCTCCTGCAGACCTAGCTATTGCTCACTTTGGGGTCTCTTCTAGGGTGCAGAATGTCCTGGTGGCTACTAGAAACCCTCCACCAGGCTGCTTTTGCTATGAAGTGGGCAGCTTTACTCTTTGGACCATTGCTCCCACTTGATCTGTTCACCTGCCCGGTGCATCAAGTGCTTGAGTACCTTCTCCCTTTCAGACTCTGGCATGGGGTACTCCTCACTTAAGGTGCATCTTTCTGCCATCTCTGTATCCCATGCACCTTGGGCAAAGCTGTTGCCCAGCTTGAAGCTCCACACCTTTCTGTGGGACATTTTGCATTTGAAACCTTCCATTTGGGACCTTTAATTTTATATTGGAGAAACTTACTTTACCTCCTCTTGAACCAGATGCAAGTTGCAAGCCGCACTTTCTGTCATGGAAAGTGCTATTTTAGTTGCTGTTACTTCTGCTCGAAGGATTTCCGAGCTCCTGGCTCTGATTTGTAAAGAGCCTTGTTTGGTTTTCAACAAAGACAGGTGTCTTTGTGTACTAATCCTAAGTTTCTTCCCAAGGTGGTGTCAGAGTTTGCTTTGAACCAATCCATTCACCTACCAGTTTATTATCCTGATTTTTCTATTTGGAGGAAGGCTTTGCTCCATACTTTGGATGGTCATAGGGTTTTGTGATACTGTATGCACAGCACTAAACCTGTCAGAAAGTCTGACCAGTTGCTTGTTTCAGTGGTCCCTAAGAGAGAGGCGCCTATTTCAAACAGTGTTTGTTGAAGTGGTTAGCAATTGCATTTTTTTTATTCAGCTGTTTGGTCCCTGTCCCTTCTCCTGTCGATTTGGTGACAGGGACACATAGGTGTTTTAATGGTTTCTCCTCTTGCTCCCTCAAGGCCCCGGCACACGCCGTGCAAGCTGCCTGGAGGCATGCACGACACCGGGGCACCAGCGCAGCCCCTTCTACCTCCCTGCAACTTTTGCCATTCCTCTCCACCCACTGGACCGGAGGGAGCAGAACTAAGAGGAGTGCCAACCCACCCTCGCCACCCTCTGTAGAGAGAACTGCCCATCGGCATGCTGGAGTCCTGCTCCGCCTTCATGCGGCACTCCAACAACCTGCGGTTGTTCCTGAACCCGCCTGCCAGCATAATGTGAGGTAAGGCATTTAGCGCCTCAACCCTCAGCACCATATGGCTGGCCAATTGTATTGTTTTTAATTGCTGCCGCAAGTACATGGACCTTCTGGGAGTGGTTAAAGGCCATCCTGCCAGAGATATGGCTGCCTCCTTGGCTTACTTAAAAAATTTATCTGCTATGGGCATCTGTGCAGCTGCCACCTGGGGTTCGGTCCTCACCTTCTCCAAGCATTACAGCCTGGACATCGCCTCTTAGGCAGGGGCCAATTCATTAAGCAGTTCTTCAGGACCTTCTTTCCTAAGTTATTGGCTGCTGATTTGTCCTCTTCCTAGTATGTTTTCCTGCTCAGGTCTGGTACTGCTTGGGACTCATTCCTACCGTGATGGCCTGCAGCAAGAGCCTCCCTGGAAAAAGATAGTACAGATATGTAGAACATACCATAATAGTAGATCTTCAAGAGAAGCTCTTGCAGCAGGCGCTGCTTTCCCTGCATCCTTGCCCCCTGCTGTTTCTTGTTTCTCTTGCCTCCTCCTGCTTTTCTTTTCTCTCTGAGGAACCTCCTTGGTTTTCCTTTCACTACCCGTAAGGGGTCTCAGGGAGAGAACTGAGGCAGGTGTGAGGGGCCTCCTCCTTTCTAGGATAGGCTAACGTCAGCGGCCGGATGTCGTGGGATGGTCCCTCATAGTAGACTGCTAGCTGGAAGTTTTCCATGCAATCCTGGCGCCTGGTGGCTTAGTCCTAATGGTGATGGCCTGCAGCAAGAGCTTCTCCTGAAGATGTACTTGTTACGGTAAGGTCTTACTTAACTGTACTATTTATTACACGCATAGTGATTCTTACAGAAGTACCATTACACAGATAATATGACTCAATATTGGAAGTCATACAGTAAAGATACTTCAACCCTATTACACATTATATGACTGCCCACCATAGAATTAGGAGATTCAAAAATTGCTTAATTTCTTCTTTGGCAATAATGATACTGATATTTATTCAAACCTAGCACCATAGTGTAACTTAAGAGAAATCTGACAAAGAAGCATTGTCTTGTGTAGTACCATAAATGTCGTAACTAATGAGAAAAGAGAAGGAAATAGAAATAAAATAATAGGGTAATCACTAGTGGTTTAGTACACCTTGACAAAGAGCAGAAGCTGGCTGCCTGAAATGTTGGTGGACTGCGGGACGGGTCTTGTTTGAAACTTGTAAGTGCATGTTTCAATAAAACATTTTACACTTTAGCGTTTTTTGTTATCAGTTCTGGTTCAGAAACCTGGTGCCGAGCTGTTTTGAATTTTGAAACTTGTATTTTTGCCAAATCGCTACTGAAATTTTGTAAGTGAAATACCCAAATTTTTAGCCAGACAATTTGGCAAGTGGCAGCGTAAACATGCTGTGTAACTTAGTCCTTAGAAAATTATTAATTGTGTGCATTGTAAGTTATGGTAGAGCATTACAAACAAAACAGGGGACATTGAAAAGGAACTGGGATCCCCTGCAAAACATTGCAGTATTAACACAGCTCATTACAAAACATGTCAAATATTTTGAATTTGGAACTATAGTTTCCATAACATTAACAGACAACCTATTGGTACAGCAGTAGCACTACTGCTCATGATGCCAATAAACCAGGTCCGGAGAGCTTGAGCCAGGAAGGTCGAAGTCAGTTGGCGAGAAGGATCGAGTGTCCCACTGCATGCTCTCCTCTGGGCAGGGGAGGTCGTGTCTTCCACAAGTACTGCCACTTCTGTGACCACAGGTGGCAGTGTAACTGGAGGGTTGTGTGGGGGCCTCTGTTGATGTCGGGGAATCACCCTGCTTAATGTATGTGCACGCCCCTAATGTCCTGCCTCACAGAATCCCAGTGGGGTTTTGGGAGCAATGAAAATGGAAAATGCCTGACCCTCATGGATGAAAGACTGCGATAAATCTGAGTCCAAGCACAGTTGACTGAGGAAGGACCCACCTGATGAAGCACAGCGAGTTTCAGGGTATCTCTCTAGTGGAGTTACTGAAGCAGAATGAGGGAGGCGCCTAATGAGGTAGGGTGTGGAAGGCATCGGGGGTCAATGGAACAGATGTGTGAGAAACAAAGAAAAGTTATCAAAATCCCCAAAATGACTGCTCAAAAGAGCCTGCAGATCACGGACATTTGTAACTTCCTTACTTGCATTTTTGTTTTTACTTAGTCTGCTTATCACCCTGATTATAAATGGGTGTATAGCTTCATAAATCTACAGACATGCGAGTAACCCTTAAAGAGCAACAACTGTGCTCCTTCAGCAACAACAAAATCCCCAAACCCCTCACTGCTAGCTTAATTAAGTAGGACTTACGGCAGTACTGCAACAAAACTGAGCAAAATGTTCAACACTACCTTTTTTCACTGTAAACAATTCCAGGCATCTTCCAGTTTTGCAATATTGGGGTACCATTTTCTAGTTCCACCAATATTTGAATATTGTATAATTGTTTTAATTTAGTTTTTTTTTTCTTAAGAAAAAGATGATTGTCACATTTGGCTTAGAAATACCATTGTAGACTGGTAAGGGTTAGGATCAAGAAAATTAAAACAAAACACAAAAACTCATGGAGCACAGCATAGGAGGTACCTAGAAAAGTAGATTTCACAGCTATGCTCATATTTGTACTAACTGTAGCTGGAACTAGCTTTTTGAAATAACATTTTAACTCACAGCTGCTTTAAACAGTGCAAATCATTGAATTTTGTAATTATCAGTCTTCTCAGGAGAAGGGATCATAAATCCACATATGGAGGAGCTAGGCCAGCCCAGTGCCGCTGAGGGCTGAGGCACTGGTCGCCTTACCTTGCGCTTACACCAGCAACCCATGTTCAGGAATGAGCAAGGGCCGCCAGGGGTCGACGGGGAGGAGAGGGATTGAGGTTCCAGGACGTTTCCTCCGGGGAGAGTGGGGACACCAGCACTCAGTGCACGACTGGCCCCTGGCAGAGGCTAGAAGATGGCGCGCCGAGGCTACAGAAGGAGGAGGAGATGAGGCAGATGCTCGGAGGACTGTACTGAAGCATTCGAGCTCCTTCCTTGTAGTGTCATTGCTACCTTGTCTCAAGGACCAAAAATAACAGGAGGAAAAAAGTTACTCATCATTGCACGAATGAGGGTCAGGACCCGCAGGCGCTGCCCCGTGATTGGCAGTGCAACTCGCCCAGCACCGGATCCGTAGTTAGGCGGGTTGAGGGATCCCTGATGCACTGTCACAGGGGGTAAGCCATGGGGCAGCTGGAAAGGCAGGCTGCCAGGGGGACAGGGCTGGGGATCAGACAGGATATATCGCCACCAGGAACCTGGGCGGATAAAATAATTAACAGTAAAAACATATAGAGGAGTTCGGCACCAGTTCCCTCACCCTTTCTGGTACACTTTCTATAAAGCTCTGCCCTGTACTGCCCTGCGCTCCGACATTTTGTGCCATATGTGTTTGTAGAACACAAAGGCATGTCCTATTGATACTAATAAGAGCGGGTTTTGGGCTTTTTTTATATTTTTTAGAAGTCTTTAGAGGCTACCCCTGGATCTAAGCCGCCACAAGGAAGGGCTGCCCTATCTCCCAGGGCTCACTATCTTGTAGTGAGCCTGTCTGAGCGGAAGGCCCGGGAGAGAGTGAGGAGCCCAGTGTTGGGAGTGTGGAGCTGGCGGCAGTGCCTTCGCCATCCTCTGGAGAGTTTTTTTCCCCTCTGTTTCCCCGATGCTTGGTCGTCAATGGCGTCAGTGGCACTAGTGCCGCGCCTGCCGCAGCACCGCCCCTCGCAATGTGTGGCACGCATCTCAGCAATTACCCAGTCTCCACCAGAGATCACCCCTGTGTGATGCATCCCCAGAGCCTCCCTGTGAAAAGAGAGCAGTCCTCTGACACTCGACTCTTCCTCCCCTGCTGACCCCGACGACCTGATCTTGTTCCCAAACCCAGGTCGCCAGCGAGGTGTGGCATCCAGCACCTCAACTCTCAGCGCCACCGGGCCAGCTTCAAAAACCTTTCTTAGGGATCCCCACTTAAAATCTCTGGTCCGTTGTCCGTTCCCTTGGGACTTGAACTTTATTTTAGAGAAACGTACTTTGTCCCTCTTTGAGCTGGCAGAAAGTTGCACATGCGCTATTTGTCTTGGAAAGTGCTCTTTTTAGTTGCTATTACCTCAGCTCAAAGGACCTCAGAGCTTCAGGTCCTTGTTTGCAAGGAACTTTATTTAATTTTCCACAGAGACTGAGTGAATGGCTCTTGGACTAACCCTTCTTTTCTATTGAAAGTGGTATCAGAATTTACATTGAACAAGATGTTCAACTACCGTTTATTTTTCTGAATATTCCAGTAGGGAGAATACCTTTGCACACGTTGAATGTGCACATGATTTTGGAATACTATATCTCTCTCAGACCAAGGAGGTGTGCATGTCTGACCAGTTGTTTGTAGCCCTTCGCACCCAGGCATGAGGGTACAGCCATCTCTAAACAGGGCCTGTCCAAATGATTGGCCAATTGTATCTCATTCTTCTATCAGAAATACGAGAAACCCCTTCCGGGGAAGGAAAGGCCATTCGACTTCCATGGCATGGCCACTTTGACAGCCTTTTACAGAATGTGACCACATCGGATATCTCTCTGCTGTGGCCACTTGTCTTTGGTCCATACTTCACCAAGCATTATAAACTGACATCGCTATCTAGGTGTAGGGTCAAGCTTTGGAGACCCTGTTCTGCAAGGCCTCTTATCATAACAGGCTCTCTAGTTGGTAGACATTTCTGCCTCCCGGACATAAGTCTCAGACTTTCTTTTCCTGACTGCTTGGTATTCAGTCCTATTTGGAAGACCTACTGCAGGAACCCTCTTGAAGTAAGATATTACAGTTACACAAGAACTTACCGTAACAGTAGATCTTTGAGATAAGGTCCTGCAGTAGGTCATCTTTTCCTCCCACCCTCCTCCAGCTCCTGTTTTCCTATCCCTTTTCAGGGCAATTACCAGCAGCTCCGGGCTCTAGGGGTTATGCTTCTTTCTCCTGTCACCCTTACAGGGATCTTCCAGCGGAGAACTGGAGATCGGGCATGTGGACCGCCCCTATATACTGTCACACTGACATCCCATCATGTGACCGGGGGTCCCCTGCTATGTATTGGCAGCTGAAGTTTGCTGTGCAGTCCTGATGCCAGGGGTGCAGTTCCATCTGTGAAGGCCGAGATCAACTATTACGGTAAGTTCTTCGTAACTAATTTCTGTCTATAGGACCTCCTTGTGAATGAACCTGCTCAGTGGAGTTTTCTACAATAATTAAACAAAACTAATCAGGACATGTCTGACCAGGAAGGAGAGGAACAAGGGACTAACAGATAGAACAAAGGAAGTCCACAACAAACATGTTGGGAGTGGAGCAGTGCAGTAGTTGTGGAGCAGCTGTCTTCAGGAAGAGCGTTCTGGAAGTTGCAGGCATCTCTCTGGATTGGGGGAGGATGTCACATGTCTCGAGGCAGGTTAGCCCGTTCACGGAGGCTTTCGTCCTCGGACAGAGGTCACTTGATCCACAACTTGAAACTCATAGGTTGCCCAGAGGAGAGTGGTTGGATTGCGGTGGGCTCAGGGAGGGTGGGGAAGAGGCTGAAGCATATTTCTCCTAACAGTCCCTTCTGAGTAACCCCTATACTATGTTGGAGGGGCGGGACAGCTCCACAAGTGGCAGTACAGCAGGGGACAGGGAAATAGGGTTTTGATGTTGCTGGCCACAGTGGGGGATGAGGATGGAGAGAATCTCTGTGAGTGTGCAGGAGTAGGAAAGGGGAGCAGGTGCCCAGAGGGCAACATTCAGCCAGAAGTTGTGGGCATGAATAAAGGAAGGAGGAGTCTGGCAAAAGGATGGACGAGGGAATCACAGCCGAGGTGGGTGGAGGGGCCTGTGCTAAGAGCAGGGAATATAGAGTTAGACACAGAACTTTGGGGGAGGGAGGCACGAGTGGGCACTAGTGGAGGTGGTGACATGGGGCGGGGGACAGAGATGGAACAATGGGTGAAGATTGTGATGCAGAATGGCTTGGGGGAGATGCAGATGGACAGACTGGGGTGAACCTCAATGCAGTAACATGGGGAAAGGGAAGGAGCAAGGGAGGAGAAATGAGAGGAATATACTAATGCTGGTAGACTCTACAGTGAAATGGGTCAGACGGGGACGTAAAGGAAAAGGCATAGTCCCACATGGGTAGAGTCCAGTACTGTGTTGACAGCAGGTAAGGCAGGACTTGTCTGTTCTCAGGTCGCAAGAGGGAGGCTGAAACTGTATGTCGTGGTGCACTTGTGGATGAATGACCCGATTGGTGAAACAGTGGAAGTTGCAAGGGAGAGGTGCGAGGATGTAGGGGGATCAGTGGCTTTCTCTGAGGTACCGGTGCCCTCTGCAAAGTGCGGCAAGGAAGGGGTAGGATAGACAACACCTGGCTGAGGATATGGTGTTGATCCAAGGGTACAGGATAGTGGAGGGCTGGGGTGGGTTTTGGAACAATAGTGATCTGTTTGCTGGGGACAGATTACACTTGAGCAGGAGGGGCAGAGGGTGTTAAAGCAGGGGATGAGGGTATATAGAGACAAAGGTTACTTTAAAGGCAAAGGCAAAGTTTTATTTTGGGCGCCAATCCGGAGGCTCTGGGTACCATACAGAATACAACTATTCATTTAAATGAAACATACATAAATAAGACACTGATAAATTCGAACCATCTAAGCACAATTAAAAATAGCAGCAATCGATAAAGGCTGTCCCGGCTTAAACAAACTAACCAGTGTCAGTTTAGGCCTGACTAAACAGAAGGATCTTGAGGTGGGCCTTGGAATACTTCAACTGAAGGGCCTCCCTTACAGATGGAGGCAGATTCCATTAGGACGGGGCCGGTGACACTAAATGCTGTGTCACCGCGGTTTTAAGCCTCATTCTGGGAATCACAAGGGAGGCCCCTAGAGGAGGAGCCGGAGGGAGCAGACTGAGGCAGCAGGCGAAGCAGGTCTGACAAGTATCCGGGCCCAGCCCATGTAGGGCCTTAAAGGTAAGCAAGTCCACGCTGAAGAGGATCCTCCACCTGATCGGCAGCTAGTGCAATTCACGCAGCACTGGGGTGATATGGCAGTATTTAGGTCTGCCCTTTTAGCAGTCTGGCAGCCGCGCTCTGCACTCAGCTGCAGCTCATGGAGGAGCACCCCGCAAGACCCCGAGGTAGAGCGCATTACAACAATCAAGCCTGGACATTCATGGCATGAGGGGTAGCAAATGGGCACCTGAAGGAGGGGTCTCCAGTGGGGAGCAAAGGAGCCTACTCCATTAAAAATAAGAATGGATCCAGAGTGTGGTCAATGGAGGGGCTAAGGGGAGGACAAGGAGTAAGGAAGGAAGGAAGGAAGGCGATCAACTTGGAATGTTGTCTTCTTGAATGCTAGAAGCCTAGGAAACAAAACTGCAGAACTTCAGGCTCTATTGGCAGAGGGAGGTGGACGTAGAGCCATCACTGAAACATGGGCCAACCAATACCAGGACTGAGACCTAATGATCCCAGGGTATAGGATCTTCAGGAAGGATAGGGGCAGAGAGAAAGGGGAGGATGGCAATTACGTGAGGAGGGATTAGGTGTGCAAGGAAGGAGGGTAGAACTGAGGCCTTGTGGGTGCAGACCAGGACTTGAGAAATAGGACTTTCAGGATGGGGGTGGTATACAGGCCACTGGCTCAGGAGGAGGACTTGGATAGGGAGCTAGCATAGCAAACTAGGAAGGTATGCAGGAAGGGTAATACAGTGATCGAGGGGACTTCAATCTGCCAGGAGTGGATTGTAGTACCCCAGTCACATAAAGTGCCAGAGAACAGATACTGGAAGCATTCCGACAACTTCCTAGCACAGCTTGTTATCAAGCCAACTAGATTGGGTAATACACTGGATCTAGTTCTATCCAGGAGGGAGGCTGTGTGAGGAGGTGAGGGTGGCAGACCCCTGGCAGGGAGTGAACACCAATCTGTGTGGTTCATGCCTCGAAATGGTCAGGAGGAGGTGGGTACAGGGACCAGGGTGGTTAACTCTCAGAAAGGCTGACTTCAGAAAGATGGGGAAATCTTAGGGGTACCGTGACAGGAATTCAATCACACTGGGTTGCTGAACCAGAAATGGGGAAAAAATCAAACTGAGGCTTGTCAAGGCTACTGGGACCTGTAACAAATGGCAGAGCAAGAAGGGAAGAGTTAAAAGCAAGCTGGATGAGTAGGGAAGTTTAGATAAAGCGAGGGCAAAAGAGTAGCATTGAGCTAGATACAAGAAATCTGGGAGGGGAGGATAGGGAGGAGTATGTGAAGATGTCCAGAGAAGTTACTAAGGGTGTTTGAGCAGCCAAAGTCTCCAGGGAACTGAGGCTGGCTCAGGAATCAAAGACTGGGAAAAGGACTTCTTCCGATACATAAGGGAAAAAAGGAACTGCAAGGACCAGATAGTGAGGATCAAGCAGGACAGGAGGTGGGCAGAAAGGAGCAGAACAGGCAGAAGCTCTGAATGAGTTCTTCTGTTCCATATTTACAAGGGAGAAGGGCAGGCTTCCACAGGGTGGGTAAGGGCGGGGTGACAGACAGGGTAATCACTGAGGGCAGGGTATTGAGGTCTGGAAAGCCTGAAGTTGGATAAGGCACTGGGTTCAGATGACATGCCGCCCAGGGTGCTGAGGGAACTGGTGGAGGTACTGGTTGAGCTGCTGGCAGACCTATTCAACATGTCCCTGGACACAGGGTGCATGCCACAGCACTGGAGGATGGCCAGTGTGGTGCCCTCCATAAAGGTGGCCCTAAGGATGAACTAGGCAATTACTGACCTGTAATCCTGACATCCATCATGGGGAAGCTGATGGAGACAGTCATGAAGGGAGGTTGGTGACATTTCTGGAGGATATGAACTCCAGGAAAAGTCGCCAGCATGGGTTTGTGTCGGGAAGGTCCCACAGGCTAACCTAGTTGAGCATTGTGGACTGGGTAACAAGGGAATTGGACAAAAGTCGTAGTAGTGATGTCATGTATTTGGACTTCAGCAAGGCCTTTGATTCAGTGCCACATGGGAGGTTTGGGGAAATTGAGGTATGTGGGGTTGGGACTAAATGGTTAATTGATCAAAAATTGGCTACAAGGAAGACAACAAAGGGTGGTGGTGATGGAGCTCTGTCTCCAAGGGCAGTGACAAGGGTGCCGCAGGGATTGGTACTGGGGCCGGTATTTGGGATATTCATAGTGGACATCTCGCATGGCATCAGGAATAAGATCATCCTCTTGCTGATAATGCCAAGTTGGGGGGTGGTGAGTGACATAGAGGAATAGCAGGGACTGCATCACCACTGACTAAACTGGAGGAGTGGTTGGAAGAGTGGCAGCGGGATTCAGTGCTAAAAGTGCAAGGTGATGCACTTTGGAGCAAAGAACCCAGGAAGGAGTTATCAGCTGGGTGAGTACATCTAGGTACCACTGAGGAGGAAAAGGACCTAGAGGTCGTGGTCACTGGGAAAATGAACAACTCTGGGCAGTGCAGGAGGGTGGCAGCAAAGGCCAACAGGATGCTGGGGTGTGTTATAGAGGAATCTCTCCAAGGACAGGGAGGTGATCCTTCCTCTCTACAGGTCACTGGTCAGACCACACGTGGAGTACTGCATGCAGTACTGGCGCCTATATCTAAAGAAGGGTATCAAACTACTGGAAGGGCTACAGTGCAGAGCAACTAGGATGATCCAGAGACTGGGGAAAAGGTAATATGAGAGAGGCTGCATGAGTTGAATATGTACTCCTGGAGGAGAGGAGAGATCGGGGATATGATTGAGACCTTCAAGTACTTAAAGGTGATTATCAAGACATGTACAGAAGATATTTAAGTTAAGGAAGGAAGGACACAAGAGATCATGATCTTAGATTGAGAGGGAAGATATAGGAGGTGAATGAGGAGACACTTTTTCACAGAGAGGGTTGTGGCAAATTGAACTCTGCCAGAGGAGGTGGTATCCTGAAAGACAGTGGAGGATTCAAAAGGTGGTGCAACATGGTGAGAGGGGGTTATCGTGAAGGGAGGGGCAGCTCAAGATAGGGTGCTTAGCTGTACATTTGAGCAGACTTGATAGACCACGTGGCCTGTTTCTGCTGGCAAATTTCGTATGTTCATAATTAATGATTACCTACCCTGCAATTACATTAAAACTGACAATTAAAATGTGATAATGGGGTAAGTAGCAGAGAAGGCTGGATGGGGCAGAAGTGTCACTAGGGATGATGAAGGCCACCATGGAAAGCAGCAGCATAAAGAGAAAAAAAACATGAAATACTTAAAATGTGCTTTTACTAACTGACCTGTTTACTTGATCACCAGGTAAAGTCCAGCAATGTCGCCTGAAGTCACATCACCAATTCCACCTCAGTCTCCTCCTTCTCCAGCATCCCCTCAATCTCCACAGTCACCAGCATCTCCTGGGTCTCTCCACCTTCCAGAGAGCAGCCGAAAGAGAGAGCGGTCACTCTCCCCATAAGAAGCATAGGGTTACCTCATCCCTAGCCCCTCCCAACTAGACGGACTAGGACATTTTCTGTAAGTATAGGGAAACTTAATGTTCAACGTAATTAAAGCTCTGCATTTCACTTATGCCTGAAGTGCTATGCTTATAGGATAAACAACTTACATCTCTGGGGCCAGTTTTACGCTTAGTTTGGGACTGGCTTTCATCAGGGGCAGATCTATACCTCAGCTGTTGTCTGGTCTATCTATTCTGCTGCAGGGTGGATGGTGTAGGTTGTTCCAGTAGCTGCTTCAGTTATACCTTTCAGATCCCAAGGTCACTTTGCTTGGGCAGGCCTTGTAAATCCCATTTGCTGAAAGGTAGCTGTTCTGCAGATACACTGAGGAATGTACTGCTGAGGTTGCAGTTCTGTTGCTGCACCACAGGACAGCACCAAACACAGCAGTCAGTAATGTCTGGATCCAGGGTCACTTCAAGAAGACATCAGTAAATGAACTGAGCTGGTGGAAGTTCTGTTGCAGAGGATAGTAACATAGTAATATAATATTGTAATGATGGAAGGGACTTTGGGTCCATCTTGTGCACCCTCCAGCTGCATGACAGTGACTATACCCAGGTTGCATATATACACATATCAAGTTTAGCTGCCAGAATGTTATCCCCACTCCTGCTATGTAACACTCAATGCCATTCTCCTCAGCAATGTCAAGTCCTGCTTTGAAAGCCTAAACAGTGTTTCCACATCGCTGGAAGACTATTCCACATGTTAACCACCATTAGGATGAAGTATTGCTTTCTAAGGTTTCCTTATTCTATCCCCCACCACTCTGGTTTGTGAAGATGTTCACTAGTTCTCTTTTATACTCTCCAGCTCAAATATCTGTCTGCTTCAGTATTCCAAAAAACATGATGATGTCCCCTCTTGGCCTTTTGTAGGCTAAATAATTTGCATATGTCCGATCTTTCCTCTTGTCTGTGTCTTGCTAGGCCACTTGTAAGCTCGGTGTCTGGTGCTGAACCCTCTTCATCCCTTCAGTGTTCCGATACAGCAGTGACCAGAGCTGCACGCAGTACTTAGATGTTGTTGAACCCCAGTCTTGTACAGGGAGGTACAGCCTCCCTTGACCTGCTGCCTAATCTCTGTTTATGTCCTGTTCATCCCTTACAGAGTTGCATTCTTTCTGTGTTTCCTGTTGTCCTGCAGCCCATTGGCATCTAGATAGTTAACACGTGTTTCCCTTATAGTGCGCTGTACAAAGGCCTTGCTGAAGTTAGAGGGACTGCATCTGTTTTCCAGACCCTATCCACCTCGAAAGTTACATCCTCGAAGAAGGCAATCAGGATGGTTTGGCAGCTCTACCTTTTGTAAAACCATGCTGTCCTAGAGAAAATGTGTTGTCATAAGTGTGCTGAACCAGCAATTTTAAATGATTGCCACCAACACTGCCGCGCAGTGAGGGGAGAGTTCACAGGTCTGTAGCTACAGTCCCCAGGTTTGACTTTACCCTTTTCTTAAATAGAGTTATGACATCAGTGGTTTTGCAGTCCTCGGTATTGTGTCTATCTGCAGAGAGTCCCAAAGGTTCTAGCAAGGGGCTCCGCTGAAACCCCGTTAAGCCAAGGATGGGCCAAAGCCTTCCTTTGAAAGCCAAACCACTTTGAACGCAAGTGGCTTGGTTTTGCAAGAACCTAACGCGAGCCAGCTCGACGTGGATCTCATATTCCCAGCCTGCGGTTATGTAACAGGATTATTCCCTGTCATCTGACGGGCTTATCCCTGTCATCTGACAGGTTCAGGATGCTGAGGAAGAGGTCAGGCGTGCCCGAGCAGCGTCGTCTCAGCTATATCGAGTTTGCGCATGTGCATAACTCGGTATATAACAGGTTGCATATGCTCTGACGCTATTCTAATAGGGATTGTAGGGGAGGGAGAGACTGGGTCTATTGAAACCATGGGCGTCAAGACATGGCCTCATTTTTTCTTTTGGCTACCGGGTTGCCCAAGCCTAAGGTGGCCACACAGAGGACCTACTAACACTCCTGGCCTGCTTTTTTTTTTTTTTTGAAATTGCAATTTATACCCCTCAGAGCCGCCTCCCTCCAGTGCACCCATGAAGCCCTGCCCCGCCAGCTCCTCCCTACTCACCGCCAGACCTATCATCTTGCCTCGGAATACCCCCGGTGGGTCGGGTCGGGAGGCTTACCCGAATCTTGGGGACTTGTCCAGGTCCTGGGTAGTGGATGGGCTGGCACATTAGGGCGTGGCTCGGTGCTCCCGCCATCAAGGCTCCGTGGGGATCCATTTTTCCTTTTCTCCCCGGCTGCGTCTTGCGCCACGGCAACCCCTGGCGCCAGCAGCTGCCTCCCCTTCTCACGGAAGAGATGCTCTTGAGGCTGATAGGCTGCCAGCCTTCGCCAGCACCGATCACGCCTCAGAGACTCGGTTTGCTGTCGCTCTCCCAGTCTCCACCAGGGGTCACCGCCGCCGATGAAAGAACCCTCCTCCCCGAGGCGGCGAGCTGTCGTCAGACGCTCCAGCCTGTCCCCCGGCCGACCCCGGACGATCCGGCCTCGTTCTAAACCCGGTCGCCGGGCGTGGCGTGAGGTGGCATCCAACGCCAACCCTCAGCGCCACCGGGCCGGCTCCTCTCCTGGCCTGCTTATCTCATTTTTGGTCACCAGGTTGCTCAAGCCCAGTGGCCACACAGGCATACCTCCTCCTCAGCCTTCTTGTCACTGAAACAGGGACACGGACACTCAGAATGAGGGATAGTAAGGGACACTACTCATAATGAAAAATATCCTCAAACATGGAGATACAAGCTCAGAAAATGGGAAACCATTGTGTTAAATTTTATTTGATTTAGCATCTTAAAATATTATGAATTTCTGCTTTAAAGTCTTAATTTACAGTACATTATCTCATGGGCAGCACCTTTTCCATGAGGGCCAAGTGAGGGACAGAGCAATAGGAGGGGTAAAATGAGGTCTGCACAAGATTCCCCCATTTCCTTTTGGCCACCTTGTTGCCCAAGCCTAGTGGCCACACAGACACACGCGATCTCCTTTTCCGCCACAAATTGTTCAAGACCAGTGGCCACACAGACACCCCTCAATCTCTTTTTGGCCACTGGGTTGCCCAAGCTCGGTGACCAATAAAACAAACACCCTCACCCTATCCAACCCATTAAGCACCCATGCCACCCACCTGTCCCTGGTCCAAGTTAAATCCTGTAAAAGAAACTGGTCCAATGCTGTCCTGTCTCTCTCTCCCCCACACACACACACTAACCTGTAAAAGAAAGCGGTCCATCAGCACATCTCCTACCACCTACACATGCTAGGAACCCCGCCACCCCTCATCCCCTGGTCAGTCGCTTAACTGGATAAGTTCCCCATGGTAATCCTGTCATTGCAGTGCACATCCTCGCCAAACCATGTCCAGCTCCAAAATAGAAGAAAACTTATGTCTATAATGATTCTCGTACTTAGGATTTTTCCACTTCATTTGAACTTACACTCATAACTTTGTGAATTTTAAAGATTTTGACCTCATTTTTCAACATGTGCTTTTTTAACCCCATCTCATGAACTTGACAGGTGTCATTTTTCAAATAGCACTGGAAATGCTGTTTCACCATCGTTCTGCAAAATGATGTTTCCTTTGGGATTTGAACAGCACCAGTCTAGTTTATGAAGTGGAGTCAAGCAAAGCCATGTTGAAAATTTGGGGTCAAAACATGCAGGTTGATCACAAATTAATACTTTAAACAGCAAGATGCAATATATATCTGGTGGTGGACCCTTTAATATTACTGTCACTTCATTGACATTTTCTGGTGCTTTTCTCTTGATAACCCCCCACCCCATTTTCCTTCAATTATACTTGTAGGCCAAATCTGGCAAATTCCAATCCTTTGCAAATCCAAACTCCGCCTAGATCTGGCAAATCCAAATCGACCCGCTTTACCCATCCCTTACTTTTAGCTTATTATTACACTTTGGTTGAACTACAGACACATTTGCAGTCATCTGGTACAGGAGGTGGAATATCAAAACTCAAATAAGGTAGTCCGCCCCAAAATCTGGTAATCCACCTATACAAAAGAATATGCTGTAGGTAAAGCTGCAGAGTGGAGGCATGGAGGAATGGTATTGTAGACAGAGAACAGGCATGATAAAATGGTTTTCTGCCTTGAAAACTGGTGTGTAGAGCAGGGCAGAATACTGTAAATTTCTTTACAGAAATTCTGGTACCACTCAAAAGGGGAATCAAACAAGTATTAGCATAAGGCAGACTCTGAACAGATGAGACAGCTTACAACACTGGGAAAATGTGTGCGCAGTGTCCAACAATAGTGAAATATTTGCAGAAATCACATGGTTAGTAAGAATATACTGTGTCCCACACAGGAGAAGGAACAATAGTAAAGACTCACAGCAATGGGGATGGTGCATGAGGGTCTACATAGAACCACAGCAACATAGAATTTGATGGCAGATAAGGACCGCTTGGCCCACTTAGTCTGCCCATTTTCCTACCTAACAGATAAGCTGCAGATCCTAGTTAACCAACAGCTTACTTCCTCCTACACCCCACTAGGACTGCCTTATGCCTGTCCCATGCATTCTTGAAGTCCCCCACTGTTCTTGACTCCACGACCTCCTCAGGGAGGCTGTTCCATGCATCCACAACCCTCTCAGTGAAAAAATACTTCCTCACATTACCTCTGAGCTGTCCCTCTTCTATCTTCAAATTGTGCCCCTTGTTCTTGCACATCTCTTTTCTGGAAGATACTACCTCTTGGACTTTGTTAATTTCCTTGAGGTACTTGAAAGTTTCTATCATGTCCCTCTCCCTTCTTTCCTCAAGGGTATACATATTAAGCTCCTTTAGACTTTCTTCAGATGTCTTCTGGTGCAGACCCTGCACCATTTTGGTTGCCTCCTCTGGACAGCCTCCACTCTGTCTATGTCTTTATGGAGATGGGGTCTCCAGAACTGCACACAGTACTCAGATGGGGTCTCACCAACTGTCTGTACAGAGGGATAACAACTTCCTGTTTTCTACTATTGATGCCTCTTCCTGTGCATCCCAGTATCCCCAGCCTTCCTTACTGCCTTCTCACATTGCTTGCCCACCTTTAGGTCATCTGATAAATACTTACCCCAGGTCCTTTTCTGTTTTTACTGTTACCAGTATCTCACCTCCCATTGTGTACGCTTCTGGGTTTTTATTTCTATGTGCATTACCTGCACTTTTGCATTGAATCTGAGCTGCATACATTTGACCATTCCTCCAACCTTGCCAAGTCCCTTCTCATCCTTTCCACTCCATCTTGTGTATCAACCCTGTTGCAGATCTTTGTGTCATCTGCAAAGAGACATACTTTTCCTTCCAGTTCCTCTGCAATGTCACTTATAAAGACATTAAAAGGACAGGTCCCAGTGCTGAACCTCATGGGTACTTCGGCTAGTAACCTCCTTTTCTTCACTGTTATAATCTAGTTATAATAAGGGAGAAAACAGAGGCCTACAAGAGATGTGGATTGCATGACACAGTTGAAAATCCAAGGCAAACCTAGAGAGACCAAACTCAAAATCAGAGGAGCAGCACAAGCTGCAGAAACCAGCTAGTACTGGAAGTTAAAACCAGTAATAACAAATGTTTTAGATACGTCAACAAGAATAGAAAACACAGAAAACAGGTGGACTCAATAAGAATCACAAAACTGTGAAACTGAAACGAAGGAAGAACAGATGGTAGATTGCCTAAATAAGGTTGTTGCATCAGTATTCACAGAGGAGAAAATTTAACCATAATCAGAAGTAAAACTGTATTCAGAGGAGCACAAGAACACACACTCTATAGACATTTGAAGAACAGCTGAAGGAGTCTCACAATGTCACAACAAGGCGATGAGCCTGGATGGAAGGCACTTCGCCATTCAAAGGGATGTGGTCAAAGAACTGTCTGTCCATCCCCACTGCACTGATATCCAATGAGGCAGTAAGATCTGCCTGTTCCAGTGGGGATCGGTGAAGTAACCACATGATGCTAACGTTCAAAAAGGGCTTCAAGGCTAAGTCAAGGAATTTTGTGTCAGTAATACAAACTTCAATAACAGGTAAGCTGCTGGAAACAATTATGAGAAACAGAATTGTTGAACACTTGCAGAAAACAACTTGATTCAAACAATTATTATGGGTTCTGTAAGGGATATCGTGCCAGACAAATATTATTGCATTCTTTGAGAATGATACCTGGGAAGTTGATGTGAGATGACCTGTCAGTGTTGTGCACTTGGGCTTCAGTAAAGCAGTGGTCTAAGGCTCTGAGCTGCAAATCTGGTGACATCCGCAGACTAGACTTGGGTTTGAATCGCACAGCTTCCACTTGCATACTCTGTGGCCCTGAGCAAGTCACTTAACCTCCTTGTGCTCCCAGGTCGCTTCTCTAAAAAGCTTCCAGCTTAGTGTGCTATACCTGGTTAAACAACTAAAATAAAAAATAAATAAAAATTGACATGGTCCCACACAGGCAGCTTGTTTATAAAATGGAAAACCTTGGTATAGTTAGCTGAGAAATACAGTGGGTTAGTAATCGCTACTTCAGAAACAGAGTTGTAATTAATACAGGACCTCTCGGTTCTTTATGGAACTTCAATTCACATTTTTGTGGCAAGGTTCCTGTGCTTCTGTGGCAGTGTTTGCTCATTCCTGCAGCATGAATTATTTGATCTTCTTCAGGAGTACCTCCCTCCATTGAGACACATCATGAAACTAACAAGTTGTCAGCGTCCAGATCACCGGAAATTTTTGCAGGCAGGGGCTGTCCACATTTACATGCCTCGTTGGCGTCATATGATGTGAATGTTCCCAGTATGCCTCAGTTCTTTCTCCTGCCATCAGTGCCTCATCAGTCCACCATTGCTGAAGAATGCTGTTGAACTTTTGCAAGTATTCGCTAGCACAGCTACTTCATTGTTTGTTATTTCAAACTTTTTATGCCGACGCTGGAAGACAAGGACCCATTACATTACTGCAACTGGTTGATGTAAAGATTTACACAGACAACTACCACTGTTCATATTTGTTGCCTCTGTACAGATCATTGTGTTAAAGCCTATCCAGTTTGCCAGAACTTTATCCAGGCAACCAGGAAATGTCACAGGAAGGCTTTGGAAACTTGGAGAAACAGGTTGCGCGAAAACAGCTTTAATTGTCAGCCTTTTGTCTCCTGAGTTTACCGTCCCATCGATCCCCTGTGGTTGACAGTGGCCATCACTGACTCAGAGAAAATAAATAAGTCATTGAAATTGGCTGAAAACATCATTCTGAGAAGGGCAAGGCCACTTCTCCAGATTGTTCCCATTCACCTGTCAGATGGTGTGAGTCTGCTGAAAAGATGGGTCCCTGGCTCCGGCCATAGGTTCTGCTGACTCCAGCCATCTCTCAGACTTCAAGGTCGGGTCCAGCATTAGCTTGTCTTCTCTGCTGGGGAACTCGCAGCCTATTCTGCCATTGGGCACTGTCCCACTGATGACTTAGCCATCATCGACCCCTTCAAGTCCCATCGACACACAGGTGATGGATCAAACAATGTTGGATCTGTTCCAGTGTCAGTTGCCACTGCCTCCTTCATCACCTGCTTCCCGCCAGTGGGGTTTCCTCAGTTGTTTATGTCCCATCAACCCTCAGCTGATGACGCGTTGATGTCGATAAAGAAAGGGAATATAATCCAAAGTACATGGAGGAGAAGGTGGCTATGGATGAAGAAGAGGAGGAGGCAATAGATGTGATTGGCTCAAGACTTGAGCGACCCCTTAAGGTACACCTGTCAGCCATCTCTGCATACCGGGCACAGGCTGGTATGCTAACGGTGGCACAGAAGAAAGTGATTGGGCACTTTTTCAAGGGCCTTGACCACCTATTCCCTCCATTGCGTGAACCACCACTACCACGGTGCCTGCTTCTAGTGCTGGCTGTGCTTATGGGCAAGCCTATTTGTGTCTATGCACTGGTGTGAGATGTCACACCTGTCATTGAGGATGGCCTTCTTGGTGGTCATTATGTCAGCCAGAGGGATGAGTGAGTTCCAGGTGTTCTTGGTGGATTCTCCATATCTGATCGTCCCCAAAGACAAGGATGTCCTTTGCCCCACCTGAAGTTCCTTCTGAAGGTAGACTCATCTTAGCCAGGTGATTAATCTTCCGGTATACTTAGTGAGTCCATCTTTCGAGATCGACTGTATGCTCCACAAGCTGGGCCTATAAGGGCACTGTCTTACTGTAGAGAGCGTGCAACTAGAGTTCAGGGTGAGGCTCGCCAGCTGTTTGTAACATACTCTGAAGCCATGCATGGCAGGCAGGCAGCTAAGTGGATGATTAGCAGGTGAATAACATCCTACATCAACCTCTGCTATAGGTTGGCTGGTGGGGAGCCTCCTGTAGATCTTGGGGCTTATTCCACCAAACATACCGCTGCCTTCGTTGGTTGATTCCAGAGACCGTCCCATACAGGAGATCTGTCAGGCTGCTACTCTGGAAGTCGGCATACACCTTCATTTCCTACAGAGCATTTAACTTATTTGTCTAAATAGCAAGTTACTAAATCTATTTAAGGTTGTTAAAATACATACTGAGTCACTATTTAGATGTACATTGCTAAGCCAGCAGTACAGGCTAGCCTTAAGTGCTCTGTGTTCCACACAGAGAAATTGTTTATCCCATCTCTGCCCTCCCCTCCTGATATTTGAACGATATCTGGTTATTTATTCTGTGTCTTATAATCATGTCATTAGGATTTGCACAAAGTACATGGACATACTTTTGAGCTGGCAGTTTATCACTTTAACACGCTTGTTGCACATTAGTACTGCTACTTTAAATGGTGATCTTAAATGTGTGGCTGTTTATTAGCTAAATAGGTCTTGAGAAAGCACCCGATTTTGGTGCAAAGACATTTGGCCATTGGTGGAGAGGAAGCTGTATCAGAGTCTGCTGTTAACTTCAGTAAAACTACTTATATTCTATAGCACAACCAGTGTGTTTTTGAGATTTTCAGGACTGCGAGCTGAGCTTTTATGAGTACCATTGTCTGTACATTGTTTGAAACTGACAGTTGATCAGCCACCTAGGTATACTAGTCAGCAGGCGAACTTGGTAGCTATCCCCTCCCAAAAGGCTCTAATACATAAGGGCGTTCTGCACAGGGCTGGATCGAGCTTTTCTGCCCTCAGTCTGTGTTGGGCACTGGTGGCCCAGGCATAGCTGGTTTCCTCCAGTGACAATGTGTTGGACAGATGCCTTCTAAGACTGATTGGCCTGATGGCAGCTGCCATCTTGATTGACGACTGGCCCACCTCCATGTGAGAATCCATCAGTGGTTCCTCAGAGTGTGAGCTGGAGTGCTTCATGCAAGTCACTCGTTGTCTCCGTTGTTCTCTGCTCTGGCTGTTGGATTGCTTCAATCTAGAGAGGGTCCTCACTCCTCTGGCCATCCTCCCTGCTGGTGATGACTACAGATGCCTCAGGTTCAGGCTGGAGTGCTCATCTGGGCCCCTTCAGAACCCAAGGCCCTCTGGATATGGTGATTCACACCAGCGCTGTGGCGATAAGGGGCTGTTCTGCATGGCCTTCAGGCTTTCGCCACTCTCCTTTTGGGAATCAGCTGTTGATTCACACAGACAATATGTCGGTGATGTATTACAGTAGTCAACAAGGCGGAGTACATTCTTATCCTCTCAGCAGAGAGGTGATGAGAGTTTAGCGCTGGGCAGTGGAACACAACATATTCCTATCAGCAGTGTTCCTCCTTGGTACCCTGAGCAGCTCTGGTGCCTATGTCAGTCCCATGCGCGGTGCCTTGAATAGGAACTCTCAGACTCAATTGTGGCTGACCTTTTCAAAAATAGGGTCATCCAGGCATAGACCTGTTTGTGTTTCCATGCAGCTGAAAACTGCCATGTCTCTGCTCTCTCGATCGAGGGCCTGGAGTATTCTGGCAAGACACATTGTCATCCTCTTGGAAAGGAGGCCTCTGTATGCTTTTCTCCCTTCCCTGTAATACAGGAGGGCTCTGGTCAAGCTGTGGGTCAAGTCTGCCACTCTGATTCTGCTGGTCCTCACTGGCCCTAGACAAATTTGGTTTCCACTTCTCCAGCAGTTGGCCGTGGAACCTCCTGTCCTGCTCCTTTTGTGAGCTGAACATCTGATGCAAGAGCAGGGTGCTTTGGAGCACCGGATCTTTGATCCTGCACCTTCACACATGGCTTCTGGGGACATAGAGCTCTCCGCTTTGGGGTTTCTCCAGCAGTGGCAGATATCCTCTTGGCAGCTAGAAAGCAGTCTACCACGTACACTTACCTCAACAATGGAAACATTTTACAGTGTGTTGTACTCTGCATGCCCTAGATCTGTTTATGTGTCCATTTCCTAATGTGCTGGGCTACCTCTTGTCCTTTAAGGACTTGGGACTCTGTTATTCCTTTATTAAGGTCCACTTGGCTGCTGTGTCAGCTTTTCAGGCACTGACAGAGGGCAAGACTGTGGCCCAACTGGAGGTTTCTTCTAGGTTCCTAAGAGGTATTCTTCTTCTTCACTCCCGATCTGAGATTTGGTTCTGGTGTGGGACTTTAATTTGGTCCTAGAGACCTCGCTGCACCCCCTTTTGACCCTGTGGCTGCTTGTGAGCTGCGCTTCTCTCTTGGAAGACACTGGGCCTGATTCTAGAAAGGTTGGCCTTGGGACTTGCACCAAGCCCTGTATCATCTGAATGTTTAGCAGCAGCCTAAACCCTTTAAGGCCATGCTCCACATTTTATAGCAGCTTGGCGCCCAAAGGTTTGGCACAAGCCCCATAAAATGGATCCCCTTGGGCACAAAGTTAGACCAGGGCGCAGCTGGTTTAACTTGATGCGCCTGGGTCACCTAGTCCAGAATTGCGATCTGCACCAAAATGTCTGCCGCAGGCCCCTATGCCATATGTTTCGCAGACTAAGGACAGACGCAACCTGCTCGTGAATCGGGTCCACTGTTTCTAGTGGCATTGATGTCTGCTAGATGCATATCTTGAGTTGCAGGTTCTGGTTGCAGACCTTCCGCTTATTATTTTCACAAGGATAGGATTACCTTTCATACCAGTCCTCGTTTTCTTCTGAAGGTTGTGTCTGAAATAACACTAAATTAGACTACAGACCTTCCTGTTTGCTTTTCTTCTCCCACAGTTAGTGGGAAATGTCGCTTTAATGGATCATACAAAGGATTGTAGAAATCCTCTCAACTGTTTATTGCTCTTGCCCCCAGGATGATGAACTCCCAGTTACTAAACAGGACCTGTTCAAATTGCTGGCCAGTAGTATTATGTTTTGTTACAAGAAGTGCGGTAAGGAGCTTCTGGTCCACTTCATGCTCCTTAGACCTGCGGGGTGGCTACCTCAGTGGCTTGTTTTCAGAATGTGTCTGCTGCTGACATTTGTGCTGCTGCCACTTGGGAGTACAGTTCCTACTTTCACTAACCACCACGGTCTGGGTATCGCCTCATGTGACGTGCCAGCTTCGCCTCAGTGTTCTGCAAGGCCTCCTTATTCCTACCGTGTTCTCTGTACTTGGTACTGCTTGTGAATTGTTACACGAGGTGGCTAGTGGAGGAGATATTCTCAAAGAAGATAGAATAGTTACCTACTGTATCAGTATATCTTCATAGACTCTCCGCCACTGAACCACAGCTCTCCTCCCACCTTCTACTCCCCTTGTCAGGTGACGGTGACTACACTGCCTGCTCTTGCAAGCTGGTTCTCCTCTGATGCCCACTATGGCATCTGTACTTAGGTTTCCATATCATCTGCCGTGTGTCTGGTGTGGTCCTGGTCGCTTCAGTCCTGCTGGTCTGATGATCCTCTGAGCTTGTCTCTGACTGAGAACCGAGGTATGCTGAGGAAGCCCATGTTATATAGGCACCAACAAGGTGAATTGACGTGGGCGCCCCGCTTAAAAAAAATTTCCAGGTGGTCCTGACACTGACAACTTACAGTTCCATGATGTTGCTCAATGGAGGAGATTCTTTGAAGAGCTACTGTTTCGTAGGTACTTATTGTTTTCTGTTGCAGAAATCAATCCTCCCATGTGCTAAAATGTTAATGTGATGTCATTAATGATGTCACATGCTAAAGCGTAGAAGAGGGGCTTCATGATAAACAAGGAGGAGAAGGAAGCCTGGCACGTATGGAAAAACTGTACATTTGAATGAAAATCCCCAAAACAATATATTCTTACAGTACGCTACATTCTGCACTACATATATCCTGTTGCAGAATGCATGTTCTTTGAAAATTCTGTGGCTGTGAAATTGCAGAATTCTAGGGACCTTAGTTTAATGGTATTTCTCAACATGTAAACAAGTGCTAAGCGGTGTCCCACAATGCCTGTACTCAGGCCAACACTGTTCAAAATACAGTATTAAGAAATGACTTGGAGTTAGGCCCCACTGACTTGGTTTCCTACTTTGTTTATGACACCAGATAGAAAAGCAATTGCAACACAGGAGGAGATAAGTGAGCTGCAGAAAAAATTGGCAAGTTGACGAAAGTGGGCAGAGAGATGTCAGATGAACTTAAATGTGGAGAAATGCAAAATCATGCCCTCTGAAAGAATAATTTAAAAAAAATACTACTAAAATGGTTTGGGAGATTACCAAAAGTAAACATGAAAAATGGGCCTGGGGTAGAGAAATCAGTAGCCTATTCAAATGGGACCAACAGTGTAGGGTGGCAACTTGTATGGGAAACAGAATTGTGACATACAAGAGGAGCTTCATAAGATAGATAGATAAAAAAACTAAATCTTTCATTTTTTTAAACAGGAAAATATGTGTAGTTTCACTTGGTCGTGTGTTGTACAAAAAAACACTTGCGCAGGTTGGGGAAGTGGGCAGGAAGATGGCAGATAAGATTAAGAAGAAAATATAAGAAGAAGACTAAAAGTAATAGTAGTTGCAATATTAGTCGTAGTAATGATTTTATTCATCAGAAAATTAACATGCTAAAATTCCCATTGAGTAGAAAACTCATTTACAAGGGGCACCATGTGTACAATCATCCTGGTTACATACATTAGGAAAAAAATATAAACAATGTGTATATGATTCATTCTAGGATCGTGGATATGTTGTTCATCCACACTGTTTGGCATGTCCTTTCCCTTTAAATCTTGACGGAAGTCTTCAAGTGGCTTCTCCCACCCACCGGGTGGTATATAGCTCGGCTCTGCCCCATGATGCCAGATCTTCCTTTCTTCTGGAAGATACAGGTTGCCTCCCTCATGCTCCGCATTTTGTAGGCCATGGCTTTCATAACCGGTATTACGAGTGAAACTTCGTTCGAGTTCGCGATCGCGCTTTGCGTCCTCGATCATGCAAGAGAAATTTTCTCCAGGATTTTGCCAGTGTCCTTTCGGCCAGAAGATGTCTCGCACCAATCCCCATCTCATGTGCGCCTACTGCCTAGGTGTCGCGCCATAACACCTCATCCTGCAGTTATTGCTTGGCCTTCCATCCCAATGTCCTGGATGACCGCCTGGCACGCTGAGAGTTGGGGAGACCAGAGAAAGGAATCCTCCGTGAAGTCCAAGGAGGCTAGGTGGCGGTTTCCACAGCTGCGGGTTCCACCGAGCAGCTGGAGCCGCATGAAGGCGTTCGAAGAAGAAGCCACCCGCACTTAGCGAATCGAAGCTTTTTCGTTCCACTCAATCTGGGCTCCACCTTCACTGGTTCCTTTAAGGAGTTGTGCCAGTCTCTCCCCACCAGGGTGAGGCGCCTGTGGGCTCGCACTCCTCCTGCTCTGCAGAGAGACAAGGAACCTAGCTTGTCTCTGCAAAGGTGCTCTTGGGACTGAGAGAGGTCTTGGTCCCAGGAGCATGCGGTCTCGACCTCAATTGAGATCACTTCCTTGGCAAGAGGCTTCAGAGACCTCCATCTGGCCAGACGACCAAGGAGGTGGCCAATGAGGTCGAGATTGTTCTGGATCCACTGGCCCTCTGTCGCCGCCGTGGCCGACAACTCCCTGGAGAGGACTACGGTCCTTGTGTTCCCTGATGAGACCCAGCCGCTGGTGTCCTCATCGAGGACCCAGTTCTGGACCTCGGTTTCACCGGTCCCTCCGTGTCTCCCAAGCAACCAAGTCTGCCTCCCGATCTCTGTCGAGTCTAGAACCCCTCAGCCGATGCCAAGGAAGAGCCACAAGGACTCCAAAAGAGGAGATGCCACAGGTCATCTTTGGATGAGGAGAGGCTCCATCGGTGCTACAATAAGGAGTCCAAGCTTTTGGACCATTCGCGTAGAAAGTCTATGCGGCTTCCTCCTTGGCCTTCATCAGGCCAGCTCGGCCGTCATCATGGTACGCTTCTCTCATACCCTTCGGGTTATTAGATGAAGTCCTTCCACATCTCCCAGCAGACATGCAGACCATGGTTAAGCAGGTCTGGGATCAGGCCATGCTGTCGCCAAACAGCAGCTCCAGCCGCCCTGGACCACAGGAATTCTTGTGCCCATTTGATGGCCGCCGCGAGTTGCCTGTCGCGCAGGGCTTGGCTGAGGCTCTCCTCCTTCCCAGCGGATACTCAGCATAATTTAGCTGATGTGCCTTTCCTTGGGATGCCTTGTTCAGCCTGGGAGTGGCTGGTCACCTACAGTGCATAGAGCAGTCCAATGCCGCCTTGGATGCCACTTCTGCCAAGAGTTCTTCTGGCAAGAACAGCAGAAGAAAAAGAAGAAGCCCTTTCTGCACTCTTCTCCTGCAGTTCAGCAGTCCTCCTACTAGGGAGGACAGCAGCAGGCTCAAGCTTGGCGCCCTTGGCCCAAGCCTGTACTAACAGGCCCACAAAAGAGGCAGAGGCTCAGGTCCTACAGCCTCCTCCTCCTCCTCCTCTTCCTCCAAGCCTGCCCAGTGACGGAGGTGGGGGTTGCCACCCCATCTCCGTCACGCCAGCTCTAGTCTTCCGTGGGGTCAGCTCCACCATTTTCTTTCCGCCTGGTCCGATATCACTATGGACAAGTGGGTTCTTGAAGTGGTCAGTCAGGACTGCCTCTAGAATTCAAGCAGTACCCTTCCAGCTGAGCCTGCGCCTTGGGAAGAACGGATTTCCAATGCACCCAGTTGGCTCTTCGAGACAACATTGCTCAGCTCCTCAAGGAGGCAGTAGCTCTCATGGTGGATCCGTCTGCAGACCCAGGCTTTGTCTCCAGGTACTTCTTGGTGCCCAAGCGGACAGGGGACTGGTGCCCCATTCTAGATCTCCACAACCTGAATCGGTTTCTCAGGTCACGCACCTATGGGATGGTCACTGTGTCCCAGATCATACTATCCTTATAGAGAAACATGTGGTTCTGTTCACTGGATCTGCAGGACATGTTCTTTCATGTCCCAATCCATCCGTCCTATCAGAGGTTCCTCCACTCTGGGGTCGAAGACACCCTGTATGAGTTCCGAGCCATGCTGTTCGGCCTGTCATCGGCCCCACTGGTCTTCACCAAATGCATTGCAGTGGTGGCAGCCCACCTCCCAGCGCCAGGGTATCAGAATTTACCCCTACCTCGACTATTGGCTCCTGGCAGGTTCCACCCAACAGGAGGTGGAGAGGTGCAGGGACCTGGCTCTCCAGACCTGCTCCCAACTCGGCCTCCTGATCAATGAGGCCAAGTCGGAACTCGTGCCTTCCCAGGTGATGGGATTCATCACGGCAGAGCTCAACTCTTGTCAAGCCAGAGCTCGGCTCCCAGTTGGATAGGGCAGAGGTTCTCTCCTCCTTTGCCCAATCATTTCTGGTTGGGCACTTGTGTCCAGCCCAAGACTTTCTGCCTTCTGGGTTACATGGTGGCATGCCCCTCAGTGGTCCGTTGGGCCCAGTTGCACATGAGCACCCTCCAATGGGAGCTCTCCGCCCAGTGGACTCAGCAATACGGTCATTTTGATCAGCTGATCACTGTGACCCAGAAGATGTGGGACGCTCTCAATGGTGGACCACCCCAGACCGGTTGCAGGAAGGGATCCTGTTTGTCCACCCTGAGCGGCAGGTTGTCCTTCGACCGATGCCTCTCTCATGGGCTGGAGAGCCCACATAAGGGACAACAGGACCCCGAGAAGTCCTGCCACATCAACCTGTTGGAGCTCAGAGCAGTTGGACTGGCGCTATCAGCTTTCTCCTCAGCTCCAGGATCAAGTGGTTCAAGTCCAGATGGACAATACCACGATTATGTACTACCTCAACAAACAGGGCAGCACACCCTTCCATCTGCTATGCAAGGAGACACTCCGATCTGGACCCTCTTAGGCCAGTTGGGAGGCAGATCGCCTAGCCATCCATGTGGCAGGAGCCTCAAACCAGTTGGCGGATGCTCTCAGCCGTAGGCCAGACATCCCACAAGTGGTCTGTCCATCCAGAGATAGCTTACAGTCTGTTCTCCTGTTGGGAAAACCGATGGTGGACCTGTTTGCCTCCAGGAAAACACCAAGCTGAGGCTGTTTCATTCCCACCCCCTCAGCAGGGCTTGCTGCAGAGGGATGCCTTCTCGAGGCTGTGGACCCCAGGCCTCCTCTCGCCTTCCCTCCATTTCCCTTGATCCACAAGGTGTTACTCAAGGTGAGGAGGGACAAGGTGAAGGGGATTCTGAGTAGTTCCAGACTGGCTGCGCCAGTTCTGGTAGCCAGATCTCCTCAGGTGCAGGCCCCGGAGCGGCTTTGTACACACCCAGGCCTTTTATCTCTGAACCAGGGAAGGTATTCCATCTGGACCTTCAGTCCCTGCACCTCACAGCTGGTACCTGAGTGGCTAGAGTTCCAGGCTTTGGGTCTTTCCGAAGATGTCTACACCATGGTGGAGGCATCTAGAAAGAATCAACCAGGAAATGTTATGCCTTCAAATGGAAAAGGTTTTCCATTTGGTGTCAGGGTAAGGGTCTGGACCCCATATCCTGTTCTGTGGCTAACATTCTCGACTACCTTTGGTCTCTTTTCAGAGGGGTCTACGGTCATCGACCCTTAGGGTGCACCCTGACAGCCATTTCTGCTTACTGGGCGGGCCAGTCAGCGACATTGGGCGCCAGGAGATAGTGGTCGCTTTCAAAGACCTGATCACATATCCTCCGCGCGTGAATCTCACCTCCGTGATCTACTGCTGGTATTGGCAAAGCTCATGGGCAAGCTCATTCAAACCAATGCACAAGTGTGAGCTGTCACACTGTCGGAAGACAGGCTTTCTGGTGGCTATTACATCTGCCAGAAGGTCAGGGAGCTCCAGGCACTTCGGTGGATTCCCTTATCTGGTCTTCCACAAGGACAAAGTTCTTTTGCGCCCCCCAAGAAATTCCTTCCAAGGTGGTGTCAGAGTTGCACCTTAACTAGGTATTGACTCTGTCAGTATACTACCCTAATTACACCTCGGAGGCCGAGTACAGGCTCCATACTTTGGGCCTGAGATGTGCTGTCTCATATTATAAGGAGAGAACAGTGGAAATTGTGGAGAGGTTTGCCAGCTGTCTGTCATCTATGCTGAAGCCGCTTCTGGCAGATCTGTAGCCAACGGACCATAGCAAGATGATTACATCTTGCATAGGTCTGTGCTATGAGTTGTTGGGCAAGGACCCTCCCAGAGGGATAAGAGCTCATTCTACCCACCATACTGCTGCATCAGTGGCTGCTTCGGGACATCCCTATCCAGGAAATCTGTCAGGCTGCTACCCAGAAGTCAGCAGACACCTTCATTACCCACTACCACATCGACCTTGAGTCACGCTGGGATGCTGGTTTTGGGACCTCAGTTCTCCAGTCTCTGTTCCCTAATCAGGGGTGTGCGCTTGCCTCCCTTCTCCCAGAGTACTGCTAGAGTCTGCCAAACAGTGTGGATGAACAACATATCCAGGATCCTAGAAAAACAGGTTCCTCACCTGTGACAGTAGTTCTAGGAGTGGTATATGTTGTTCATCCACAAATTCCACCTGACCTCCCCAGCTGTGGACGCACATAACCTGGCTTCCAGCAGGCTAAGATCTGACATCATGGGGAGGAGCCGAGGTATATATACCACCCAGATGGGTGGGAGGAGGCAGCTTGAAGACTTCCCGGCAAGATTTATAGGGAAAGGGTCATGCCAAACAGTGTGGAGGAATAGAATATACACCACTCCTAGAACTACTGTTACAGGTGAATAACCTTTTTTTTTTTTTTGTAAATACACTATTCATTAAGGTGCAGTATAACATTAGGACCATACCACGAAGTCTAACAATAATATCCCAAGGGCTAATTATCCTTAGTCAGGTAGGCGGACAACAGTCTCTGGGCCCATCTGCTTGAGTTATAAACCATAACTGAATTTTTTGCCAACTAATTTTTGTTCCTTGTGTCTAGGATGATTAGGTAAACTGTTCCATACCTTTGCCCCAGGCATGAAATAGAACAACCAGTTCTTGTCCTCTTATGTGGGATCTCAAACTCTTAAATAATGGGTTGACCTCAGTCCAGGTTTTCTGTATTTAATTTTTAGATTAACAGCAATATAATCTGGCAATTTGTTGTTAAGACTATTATACATTATTTTGGTCACATGTAGATTCTGTAGAATTGATGATGTGTGTCGGGTGGGCATCAAGCGCATACCTTGCCATCCGATTGTACAAGCGTATCGATTTTTCTCTTCGGTTAGTGGTTGAGTCCCGCCATACACCACATCCGCATAGTCTATTCCAAGCAGTATCATGGTATTGATCACATGTAACCTAGTCTGTCGAAGCGAGTTCATTTTTATCCTGTAAAGCATTACCAATTGCTGGCTCATCTTTACCATTTTATCTATATGTACTGTCCATTTGCAACAAACATCAATCCACAAAGATAAAATGCTGTTAAAAAATTCTTGTCTATGCAAATATGCATTTGCTCCTGAAAGTGGGCCGGTTGCTATGTTCTTACCCAGATAACAAGTAAACAAACAAATTTATAAATAAATGGGCAAACAATGTAACAACTTGCAAGGCAAGCAGAATCACTGCATGCATCAAAGGAAAAGAGGAACTTGGGGATGTCTGGTTCCGCCAGCATGGAGTAGCAGCTGTGAGGAAGTAGCTCCCGCCACAATGACCTAAAACCCCTGCCTAAACCCAGAACTTTAGCAGAATTTAGTCTTAATTTTGATTCAGACAAGCAGCTAAAAGAAGATGGGGGCTCCGGAAAGAAAAAACAGAATGCTTTTGTGAATGCCTCAGTCCAGCTGTTAATGCCTGACTCACCAGAAGGCACCTCCTCCACCATGAGCATCGAGGCCTCTTCTCCAGAGGTCCCACCACAGACCGATGGTGGAGATTCCAGTAATACCTTGATTTTGGCAGAGCTCGGAGATTTTAGGTCAGAGTTACAGGGCCAGCTCCATACTTTTGGTACGGACCTGACTAATGGAGAAAAAGGAATGCAGACCGTGCTGATTTTTGTTAACAGGGAAGGCGGACCACGTTGCTGGCCTCGCCTCGCACTGTACTGAAAAATCTTGCAACTGGAAGACAAGAACTGTGACCTGGAAGGGCGCTTTGAGAAAGAACACCTTTTGTAGCCATGGGCTACCAGAGGACAAAGAAGGGGCTAATTTCTCATGATATTAACAAGTTGCTCCACGGGTACTGGACCTGCCCCAGAACTTTCCACTAAACATAGAATGGTTATACTGGACATTGGGGCCAAAACCAGCACCTAACACACGGACTCTATCTATAGTGATGCAATTTCTAAATTAAAAATACTTGCTGCAGCATGGAAAAAAAGGACTGTAATGTGGGGCCAAATTCATCTCTATGACTGTGCACCTCTGGTGGAGCAAAAGTGGCAGGCATACTTACTGTATCTTGGAACTCTCAAGCAGGCAGAGCTTGGATCAGAATAATATGGATACTTTTTATTCAGTATTAATGAAACAGCTTAGGAAAGTTTTTCCTACAATGTCAATGGGTGCATAACCCCATAAAACATTCCGCCTCCTTAAACTTCTGTGGAATGATTAGGTTGGAGTTTTTGTTTTTTTTTGTGGTTTACAAGAAACCCATCTCGCCCAGAGGAACACCAGAAACTTTATATAAATTGGGTTATGAACTGGTATATTACTTCCTCCCACAATTCTGGTCGATGATGGGGGTGGTCATGTTAATTCGGAAGGGTGTCCCTTTAAGCTACACATTAGAAGTTGATTCAGAAGGGGGATCCGTTATCTTGGTGGGCATGTTATATGGACAGCCAGTCACTTGGCAATGGTTGTTTTCCTCAAGAATAGATATAGTAGAGGGTTTATCAGTGATTCTTCGAAAATTGCTCAAACAGCTGCAGGGCCAATGCTGGTTCGGCTGAAAGTCTTACCCTGTCGGCACTTTGTGCCAGCTCCCCACCCACCCTAGGGAGGACCTTGCCTTATATAGACACTGTGCGGTCAGATGACTGCCTGTTTTTCCATTGGTCCCTTATATTGGGGCTGCTGGACTGCTGACTCCACATCTGCTCCCACGGACCAGGGAACTGTCTCGGGAGCTTGAGCACCATGGACCATGCTTGATTTTCAGGCTGGTCTTCGCTCTCCAAAGGCAAGCAACAAGAAACAAACAGCCGTCGGACAAGCCCCTCTGCCACCAGAGCACAGCCTTGAGCCATTCCGCTGGTTCGGCTGACTAAAAGCCGCTTAGTCCCCAGGTACGCCTTTGGCGCCTAGCCACCGCCTCAAGCCATCCACAGTTTTGAACTAGAAGCACCTAATTGCTGATTGGCCAAAGCTCCCATCACTCAACTGAGCTCCTTTCTCGTGTCACTATACACGCACTGCCAGGTACCTTCGTGCTGATCACCCCTGCTGACTTTGCAACTGGGTCTTCTACCTTGTGCGATGGGAATTAGTGCCATGGACCAATCTAAGCACCTACTCTTTGTAGCCATCGTGGCACTCCTGATCCACTTGTCTGCTAACAGAATGTTCAATACAGAAGTGAAACTGACTATAATTGTGCCACCTCTGAATGATTTTCACTTCTCCAACCTCCTCTGCCTCCATGAACTACCACAGGACTCAACACCTCTTTAATAATTAAAGGCACGATCTACCACGCTGTATCAGATACTAAGAAATGCAGTTTCTGCTCAAAGGTATTTGTAATCCTAGATTTCAATTAAAAATAAAAAAAAAATAAAAATAAAAAAGAAATGCCGCCTGAGCCTATCCCCTTTTTACCATCGGAAACTCTGGTACCTCCTGCTACTGGCCATCTTGCTCTCCAGTGACATTGAAACTAACCCAGGCCCTACTTGCCACCTGTCTCACTCTGATGCTCCACTACACAGTACTAAAGGCATCCTTATTGTCCACCACAGCATTAGGAGCCTAGAGCACAACTTCCCTGAACTAAAGGCCTGGATCTCCCTATACAAGCCTTGCATTCTGTGTTTGACTGAAACTTGGTTGAAGCCTATGTGGCTGGCTGTTTGTGTTTGTCTCTTGTCAGTAGTTTAGTTTTTGTGGATTTTCATGTGTTTCTGCTTGGAGGAACTAGACCATTCTTGGACATAACATCTTGAGCATTTTTCTGGACTAAGAAACTGCAAACATCAACACCAGGTATTGGCATTCTCATCATAAATCAACTTATTTGGAAGCCATCAAAGCCAAAAGTAAGGTCAGTAAATCTGTTATACAAGCACTGAGTTGTGGAGTGCTGCATTGAATCCACATTTCCTTCTGACTTGTTCTTAAAAGATGTGTACTAGTCTTTGAGGTCTATTCAAAACCATTTTGGAGAACAAAGGGAAGAGACTAACAAAGGATTTTACATCCTGCATATGCCCCAGGCCAATGTTCATCACCTTCAGGAATTTAACCCTTCTGGAATTTATCACATTCTGGGTCTTTGAGCTACAATAACAGTTTTCTGGTCACAGGTGTTTCACCATTTCTTGTGGATTTGATTACTTTTCATCAATCACGTGGCACCTCTGAGAACATGGCTTTATATATTGTGCTCTGCAATATCACGGGCAAACGCAAACCAGCAAGGCCAAGAGGACTAGATGCCCTACAAGAAAACTAGTCTGCAAAATGATTAAAGCGTACCTTCTTAGGATACTACTTATGCTACTTCTGATGTCTGAAAATGTTCATCTTAATCCGGGCGTACCAGCCTAGCACCCATGCCACAAAAAGGCGGGAGGGGTCCCTCACATTAGCCTCAATCAATGTCTGCAGCCTCCTGAACAAACTTGACATCTTGCAAACCTGGGTCCAGCAACATGGCCCTGATGTACTCTGTTGTCGAAACATGGCTTAACCCCAAGATACCAGACGCTGCAGTCACCATCCCTGGATACTCTATATTCAGGCAGGACAGGGTTTCAAATGAGGTGGGGCTGTGCCATCTACCTGAGGAATTCCTATCTGGGTCAAGTCTTCCTTTCTCAAACCCTAAACCGCCTCAAGAGGTTCTCGCTATTAAAGTTCTGCTCAAGACAACAAAGAGCTCACCATTGCCTCTGTGTACCTCCCCTAAAGATCAGCACAATGGATTTATGAGCATATTGAAAGCCTACAGGGATTACACCATAACTCTGAACTCATAGTACTAGGTGACTTCAACGTAAATTGGCTATCGCTGGAGGCCAGTAACTACAAGGATGCTGTCCGTCACAGAACCTCACCCAGCTTGTTACCACTCCCACCAGATGCAACTATAGGACAGGGTCACGAACACTTCTGGACTGGATCCTAACTAATCACCCTGAATGAATCTCAAAGTCTCAGTGCTCCTGATGGGATCAGTGACCACTCACCAGTCACATGTACCTGGACAAACAAATTCATTAAGCCCCTCCTAAAATAATCCACACCAGAGTGTTAAAGCAGGGGTACTTTGAGCTACTAAAGACACACTTAAGCCACCTGGACTGGACACCAATCGACTCTGCCATTGATGTAAACCAAGCCTTAGACCTTTTCATCAGCCACTCCACTGCGGCCTGCAATATCTTTGCACCTCTCAAAAGCTGAAGGTCAGGGCAGAGCTAACCTTGGATAACCCCGATCTAATCACTTTACTCAAACATAGGGATCATCTCTGGCACTGTGCCCATGCAACATCCAAACCTGGGGATATTCATAAATATAAAGCTGCCAGAAATGAGTGCATGCGGCAGTTAGGAGAGCCATTAGCAAATACTTCAAGGAAACTCTCCCAACTCCTGGGGTGATGGAAAACATTTTGGAGTAATTTGAAAGACTTTACAGGCAAGGACCCTAAGTCACCACCCACCATGCTAAACATAAATGGAACACCAATAACTGACCTGTACACCATCACCAACACCTTTAACAATGCGTTCTCCAACTTGGATAGTGTCCTCCCTTCTAATTTCTTTGATGCCCCTCTGGTAGTAACCCTCCTGCAACTACTCCGCTCCTACACCCTGCCCCACAATTCTACTTCAAGGAGATCCCAGTGCATGAAGCCAGAACCTATATTCGGAAGGCCATTCACAATTCAGGCTACAGCAGTGACTCCCTTGACCTGAAGTTGTTAGCACTTGTCCTTGAAGAAGTCCTTGAACCCTTGACAAAGGTCCTCAATCTATCACTAGGATGTCCCAGTTCCTGCCTCGCTGGAAACAGGCGACCATCACACCGTACACAAAAGTGGAGACAAATCACTGCACTCCAACTACAGACCTATCTCCATCCTCCTCAATTGTCTAAGGCCCTGGAGCGCATCGCCTCAGACCAATTAGTCAAGTACCTGAAAAATACGACATCCGTGTCCTGAGCAATATGGTTTCCGAAAAGGGCACAGTACCACCACTGCACTATTAGAATTCACAGGCTTCATCCATACCACACTTGATCAAGGAAACTGTGTAGGGCAGTCTTCATCGACCTCACGAAGCTTTGATACTGTGAACCACCCACTCCTACTCAAGCAATTATCAAACATTGGGCTCTCCAGTGAAGCACTACCTGGTTTTCAGGCTACCTTGGGAGAGGGTCCAGTGGGTTAGGATTGCCGGTGTTGCCCTGAAGAAAAGCCAGTCCTTTCAGGGGTCCCACAGGGTCCATCCTGGGGCCACTACTCTTCAGCCTCTTCCTCAATGACCTTCCCAATGTCTGCCACCAGAAATTACTGCTCTCTACCGATGACGCAGTCACGCTCACCAACCACCAAAACGCAGAGCTCCTCGAGAAACAATTACAGCTTGAATTCATGTGCATCAAGAATGGTTCAAGTCACACAGACTGGTCATGAACTACAGCGAAACAAAGGATGACCTTCTACAACGCCAGGAGCAAGTACAAACTCGTGACCTCACCATCCTAAACCAAACAGGGACCTTACTTGAACACGCTCCTGATTTTAAATACCTAGGTGTCACATTGGACAGCTCACTGTCCTACCATCGGCACATAGATTCTGTCACCAAAGCCATCAACATCCATATAGGCCTGCTCTACAGGCACAAACACTGCATGACTCCTGACACTCTCGTTGGCTATCAACAGCTCTGTCACCTCCATCATCAATTACGGGCTAGCAATTTATGGCTCTGCCTCCTGAGAATTACAGTTGCACTCAACAAAGCATGCAGGCTGCTAACTGGGGCTGATCGACTTACACACACTTGTGATCTGTACACTCATTCAGTATGGCTACCTCATCAGCTGGATACAGTATCAAGCCTGCCTCTTAGCCAAAAAGTCCTTCTTGGGTTATGCCCGGCATTGAAAAGCTACTTATTGACCACCAAGCACCCAGAGAACTAGAAGTTCACAATAACTAACCTTCCTTGTCCCCAGATGTCGGATACCATGGGTCAGAGGACCTTTGCCCACAGAGCACTACAGTGGTACAATACTTTCAACAAAGAAGCTCTACTGTTGCTGCTCTTGGCCCTCTTAAGAGACAACTCTGACTTCATCTAATTTCAACTAGTCGTTGTGACTGCCTCGCCTAATCGGGGCCCACCGTCACTGCCCTCCAATTCAGTCTTGAAAGCTATCTCTCCTCCTTGCCTCCTTCTACCTGCCTACCCCTTGCCCTCTCCCTTCTCCTCCGGGCATTTCCTGACTTCTATCCCTCCTCTCTCCCTTTAGAGCTCTTACCCTGACCCTCTACCCTCTGACAATGGCCTTCCTGCCTGCATACCCCACTTCCCTCTCACCTGCAGTGCTTATTTCCAAGATTGCCCTTGGCTGGTTATGTCATGCTACCTAACATTTGGCACATTTTGAATTACTGGAATTTCCTAAGCCTCAGTCTCTTACTTTTGTTATTGTGTAACTATGTATTATAATGTTGACCTTTGTATGTATGTATACCCCCATTCCTTCGACGTGGAACCTTTGTAAACGAGCAGTTCCTGCTCAAAGGTATTTGTAATCCTAGATTTTAATAAAATAAAATAAAAATAAATAAAATAAAAAGCCTATGGTCCCAGATTCCAGTGCTCTATTCCCTCCTAGAACCTACTCCGAAAGATAGAACTGCCACTAAAGAGGAGGTGGCATTGCAAAGAGTCTGTTCAAAGAGTCACCTGCATCTCACTGTCCTGAACACAGATCCCCAATGCAGTGCAAGTCTCTTTCACTCCCTCCTTACATGTGGGGCAAAAAGCTGCATAATTAATATCTGTGCAAACAGCCTCCAAACAGTGGCCACTGTGGCTTAGATGAGCTCATCAACCAAACGGCCATGCTCTCTGGCAAAATGAAGTACTCCTACTAGGGATATAAATATAAACTGGTTAGGAAAGTGCCAGGCCACCTCACTCTCCAAAATACAGAGCTACAACTTAGTCAAATGATCACCAAACCTACAAGGATTGTGTCCAGCTCGAACTCCAGCGCCTTAATTGCCTGGGTGCTAGTAAACCATACTGAGCATATCCTCTCTATCAGCACTCTTGCAGACGCCATCACGGACCATCATCCAGTCTTCTGCTCCTGGGGCCGCTCCATCACCCCACAAAAACTGCATTTCATCACCATCCGAAACTATGCTAACCTGAATACCGAAAGCTTTCTTCATGACGTAGCCAACATAGACTGGTCCAGTCTCTATCTGACCTCTGATGTGCTGACCGCTTCAGCATCTTCACTGCAAATTTCTCAGCCATTCAGGACACCCGTCCCTCGGATAACATGTCGAGTCAAAGGAAGCCTACCCGTGGCAAAAAGATCTACTAAACAAAATAAAACAGCGTGATAAAAGCTGGAGCCGCTTCAAGTCCTCTGGCCTACAGGAAGACCAAAACATCTACTGGATGCTTAGAAATACTTGCAAAAGGAGATCAGGTCAACTAAAGCTCCTATTGCAGAAGCTTATTAACCAGGGGTCCAAAAATTGGTCCCACATAAAACGCTCCTTGGATCTAACCTTTCCTTACCCCGAATGACATGGTGCCCAGTGCAGCAACCCTCAGACTATCGCTAATTTCTTTAATGACCAATTTAGAGACTTGACCAAATACACATCTGCTTTCCCTGCCTCGAATCAACTGGGTCCTTCAACTCCCTTGCGCCAAGCATCAAAATCCCTCCTTTGCTTTAAGGCTGTTTCGTAGGGAGGTCACAAAACTCTTAGAAAGATCTCAGACAGCACAGCCACCGGATCAGACGGTAACGAGCCCACGCTGCTAAAATTGCTGCACCTGTCATTGCTGGACCCCTGGCTAGAATTTTTACACTCTTCTTGTGCCATAGCAGAGTCCCGGACATTTGGAAAACAGTGAGAGTCACCGCTGTGTTCAAAAAGGTGACCCTAAAGACCCTCTAATTACAGGACCGTAGCCACCCTGTCAGTTCTAAGAAAATATTGGAAAAGCTAGTTGCTATGCAAACTATTGAATTCCTCCAAGACAGTGACCTGTTAACTGCTGCACAACATAGCTTTCAAAAGGTCACAGCACCACAATCGCCCTACTCAAATTTACTACAGACACCCTCACTGCCATGGGCTCAGGGCTTCTCAGGGAGCGTTTTCATCAATGTGTCAAAGCCCTGACTTGGTAGACCACCCACTTCTCCTCAACACACTCCGCACTATGGGCTTTGCTCCTAGTGTTGTCAGTTGGTTTAACGGTTACCTGTCAAATAGAGCCCAAACCATTAAATTCAGCTCTGCATGCTCCGACCTAAAGACGGTGAACATTGAGTTCCCCAAGGCTCAACTTGAGCCACTTCTTCTCAATTTTTATCAACAGCATCACCACTAATCTCCTTGACAGCTCATCTCTACTCTATGGACTTACCTAGTCATGTATGGCAGTGTGAAAGATGTGTCCAATATCAACCATGTCTCGCTCTGATTTTTAACGCACACAAGCATGGCCATGGGACCACACACTTGTTCTAAATGAGGCAAAACACAGTCCATGCTATTCGGGACCCTCCTAAACTCAAGACATTCCAGGATGAGTTCAGGGTCTCCTGCTTAGATGGCTCACTCATAATTCCTGTAGAGTCGTTTAAATACCTTGGAGTCACCCTTGACCAATCTCTAAATTTTGAACTCCACATCATCAACGCATGCAAATCAGTCAATTCCAAGCTAGGCATGTCATATCGACCAGCCACATGCTAGAGTGGCTATAGCATGGGACATACTCCTACCTACTCTGACCTATGGAGTGGCAACTTATGCTCCTTTACTAAAATCAGATTTTCAAAGATGGGATAACCTATAATAACATCTGCAGGTTCACCTCAGCCTCCCACAGACTAAAACACCATTGTCTACTATACTTGGATCTAAACTGGTTGTCACCCAACCATACTAGACTTTACTCCCTCGGCTCCACCGCTGACAGCATCGTGAGATCTCATACCCCAACAGCTCTAGCCAAGCTGCTCACCTACCAGATGTCCAACTATGGCCTACACTTCATTGACAAACCCCTACTATGCATCCCCAATGTAGTACCACCAAAGGCTCTAGAGCTTTGCCCACCATGCACCTAAATTATAGAACACACTCCCTCTGGACATCTGGCTACTCATACACACAGTGCTTTTAAAAGCACCGCCAGCATCTCAGCTTCACCGACCAATGCTCCTGTTTCAAACCTCCTTAGTCCTCTGGGTATCCTGCCTATCCCGAATCTCTTACCTTTCTTCACAATACTCCCTTGTAGTACAGTCTGTCCCAACTCTCTCCTGACACTAGCCCCTGCAGCCATCCCTTTCTCGCTTTGCTAGCTCCTGTCCTATACCCTACCTTTCCTTATCCTGACCTGCTGTTATCCCTACTGTTCACATTCTTGCCATTCCCCGCCCATTATCCCCTGCACTTGTCAGTATTTGACCACATTTTATTTATCTATATTTGTTGTGCTTTCTGAATCGTATTTTCAGGACTACTACTGCAATACTCTTGCTACTGTTATGTTTTTCATCATGCTATGATTGTAAAAACTTCTATGATCTTACCAGGACCACTCTGTGTACTACCTGTAATGCTTAGCTTATTGTTAAAAATGTTTTTCAAATACCCTGTATACTACTTGTGCTGCTTAGCCTATTGTTTAATGTTTCACAACACCTTGTTTATGTATCTCGATGTAATCTGTTTGTTATACCTGCAGTGTCTGCCCTGTAATCTCCTGGGTCATGCCTGAAAACAGTCATCTCTATGAGCAGCACCTACCTTGTGAACAAAAACTAAATAAATAATAATTTATTTATTTAGTTTTTTGTTACCAGGTAGGTGCACTAGATGGTGCATATTTATAGTGCATATTTTCAGGCACACACCAGGAGAATACAGACAATAAATAAACATTGGTACAAAGCACAGTAGTACAAAGAACAACCTTGCATACAGTATATCAGCAAAGGTCAGGTAATAGTGAAGTGCAGAGACTTGAGTACAAAAATGAAACATCCAGAGTTTCACTAAAAGGCGTACAAAAGGCACAAAATAAAGTGGCAGTACAGGTATCTGTCACAGGGGCACTTATTCAATGTCAGGAGAAACTTATAAAGCTCACTCTTGAAAACTTGGTGAGTCTGAGACTGAGAGTTCCTGAGATTAGGTGGAAATTGAGTTCCAAAGTTTAGGGGCAAAGACAGAAAAGCCTGCTCTCCCATTTTTGTAGTGCATTTAGGTACTACCAGATTTGAGATATAATGGATCATCGGGAAATGCCTGCTTTATTAACATACTAGGAAGGAAATAGGTGTACCTGATTTGATAATTTTGTCAGTGGTGCAGCCAAGGGTGAAAGATTACATGAGGCTGAATAGAGCCAGCCTGGGCTCGAGTAGAGAGAGCAGTGGTGAGTCATCATGGGCACTGAGAAAGCAAAGTGACAGACACTGTTGTAACAGGTATTCCATTTGGTGATACAGTACTGCATTTGTTTGCCTCAGAGTAGGGTACCAAACCATAGGTGAGGCTTGACAACAAAACACCCTGAGCTATAGCCAACCTAGCAGCCAGAGTCTGGGCTTGCCTGACTTTGTAAACAAGTCCTAGCTTCAACTTTACAGACTTGCATGCTGTTGATATGTGAGGATTAATATCAAGGGCCAGGTCCAGGGTGATGCTGAGGTATTTAAAAGAATCAAACTGCTTTTAGGGAGAGCCATCAGAGCAGTAACTAGGGATGGGGAACATGTCCCAAGTCTGAGTGCGGAACCAAAAAGTATAGAGTGGGTTCTGCTAGAGTTTAGAAGAAGCCTGTTTTGAATTAGCCATGACTGTACACTCCCAAAGGCAGCATTAAGCTTCATGTTGATTTCAGATGTTTCCTTAGAGGTTGTGTGCAGCACCATATCAGGCAGAGCAAAAGCAGTGGAACAAGGCAAGTTATTGATAATAAAGTGAAGAGCTGCAGCAGACTAAGAATGAACCCTTATGAACGCCAGTGTAGGTGGTGGAGAGGTCAGATCTGGCTTGTTAAATATTTACAAACCACGGTCTCTCAATAAGGTAGCTTAAAGACTAAGTAATGGGTGACAATCTGAATTTGATCCTTGTCCCTGACCAAGGGTGACCTTCATCCCCAAAGTCATATTGCCTGTCACCAGCCCAAAAATATTTGCACAAAACCATGCAGAACATGGGCTTTTTGATACCTGGAGACCGTAACCCTACCAAAGTCGAGTATACACATTACTTACCAGACTGGACCATATTTTGACTACTGTGCACATCACGGACATTCCATGAGGTCCAACATGCCTCTTCCACCTGTCAGATCATGTGCCTGTTATGACTTTATTCTCCCTGGGAAACCTAAAAAATCAACCCATTGAGGCTACACCCCAGCTTATTGAAGGATGAGGACTCCATTCAAAACTGGAGGATGGCATCTCTCATTATCTTCAAGAAAACACTGGCATTGAGAGCTCCTGAGGATCCTTTGGGATGCGTTGAAGGCAGACTTATGGGGACAGCTAATGCCCATGCCTTTGCTCTGCACTGAGGCAGGGTGCAGAAGCTGAGAGAACTGTAGGACAAGTTACATACACTGCCTTTCTTTATATTCAGGTAAATACATTCCATCTACCCACAATTGTTAAATATAAAGGTTCATATTCAAGGTGTACTAGTCCAAAAGGTGGAACATGTCCTGTTTTATCTCAGGCATAGGTATTGTGAGGGAGGGGCATGCAGGACTTTCATGTTGCCAAGGTGCACCAGAATAGGCACAGTGCAGACCTGCATCCCAAAGCTTAAAGCGTATGCCGATCACACAGTGAAACCAGCACTGTGAACGACAGTACAGAAACAACATCGACAGGTCACTGTACTGTCACCGCTGGACCCGCACTGCTTTCTGGGGGTCTTGCACTCTTCCTAAATCATCTCCAATTCAGAGTTGATTTGTTTAGTTACAGGAGTGGGGATATGGAGGATTCAGGAGCAAAGCCCCCAAAGAAAACAGTCTGTAGTGAATAGTTTTATGCCAACCACAATTGTGGTTGACGAAAGCTGTTACTGAAACGTCGTCGACAGTGAAGTTGTCGAACCAGCATTGTAGAGCCAGCTTAAAGACCCATTTGCAGGACTGGTAACCCATCAAGAAGCGACCATGCAAACTATTCTTAAACATTTTATTCGGCTTTTATCGCCTGAGGCCAACCCCACTGAACAACAATGACTGCTTTTCTTACCCAGGCTAACCTTTCTAAACTAATGGAAACTCACCTGGAGACATTGGTGGGCCTGTTACCACTGAGGAAGTAGCCATAGGAATAATGTCATCCAAAATGGGAAAATGCCCAGGCCCAGTTGGATTTTTGTGCAAGTTTTGTAAGACTCCACTCTTAACTAGTATTTATGAGAGCATTCAGGATGGAACCTCCCCTGTGGTACCCATGGCAGTCTGCCACTGTATAAGCACTGCCTAAACCAGGAAGATTCCCTACTGCTGTCTTCCTACTGCCTCATTTCAGTCCTTGATTATGATTATGAACTTTTCATGTCTGTTTGGGCAACGAGGTTAGAAGGCCTTCTCCTGTCCTTGCTGGACATGGACGGGTGTGATTTGTCTGGAAATGCCAGACTTGTGACAATGTCAGGAGAAGACTCCTTCTCCTTCTGTCGACCTTGCTTGATGTGAACCGGTGGGATTTGTCTGGAAATGCCAGATTCACAACAATGTCAGGAGAACGCTACTTCTGCTGAACAGTTTCACAAGAATTCTGTACCCCTGGCCATTGCTAGCTGAGATGTAGAAAAAGGCTTTCAAAAGGTTTCCTAGCCATTTCTCTGGACAACACTTAACAGACTTTGATTTCAACCAGCATTTATCACCATATTGCAGGGATTGTACCATCATCCCACAGCCTATGTCTGGGTTAGTGGCTCTCTCTCTCACAAGCTTCTGAACTAGGGTGGGGCAACCAACAGGGCTATCTCTTCTACCCAATTCTTTTTGCACTCTACTTCAAGCCCTTGGTGGCCCACATCAGAGAACCCCTGTGATACAGGTGGTACCACTGGCGGGCGAGATTATAAATAGCCCTTTTCGCAGATCGCATTCTTTAACAGTAACAGAACTCACCACTTCTGCCAGCTGGCTGGGATAGGCCTTTGATACAGTGCCACGACAGAAATTTTATTTATTTATTTATTTATTTGATTTTGGTAATCGAGTAAGCCCACTGAGACCAGAGGTCCTTTTTCAGGGCGACTCGGAATTAGTTACATAAAGAGACATTTATAGGTACTGTATAGAGTAATTACATATTGTACATACATAAACCCTACGACACACATACAGGATAGTACAGTTAGGCACCCAACTAGACTTCAGTCATGATTTACGGTTATGACATTAATTTCATAAATAGACATTAGTAAACAGCATACAGTAGTAGACATCAGTTTCATGTTCAGACATCTGGCTCCTATCAGTTAGTATGTGTTAGCCAGTCCAGATGAGGCTAGGTAGAAAGACAGGATGTAGAGAGGTTCAGAGCAGTTCGGCAGTTGGAAAAGAAGAGGGCCGAGAATAATTTGCTCCCTATTCGATATTAATATAGATCATAGAATAGTGAGGTTGATTCAAGGTTGGTAACATAACAGGTCATAGGTAGTCAGCATAAATGGATTGTATTCTTCCTCCATGCCCATAAGTAGTGGTGTCTCCCAGGGCTCGGGTCCTCGGCCCCTTCTTTTCAACTTGTTATATCAAAACTAGGACAGAATGCTTCTGGGTGGATCAGCAACTATGCTGATGACACAAAACTGGCTAACGCTGTGTTAAATCTAACTGATGGGCACAAATTACAGTCAGACTTAGATTCGCTTTGTAAGATGGGTAGATTCTCTAGGTATGAGCTTCAATAAAGACAAATGCTGTGTTATACACTTCGATAGTCAAAACAAAAGGCAAACTACTATATAAAAGGAATCCAGATTAGAAGCACTGAGGAAGAAAGAGATTTAGGTATTATTATCTCTGACACACTAACATACAAATCTCATTAATTGCTAAATTAATAAAGCAAGAAGAGTTATTTGGGCAATAAAGAGACATTTTGAAGTAGACATACAAGTATCATTATGCCTTTATACAGATTGTATGTAAGTACCACTTAGATTATGGCAGTCCCTGTGGGGACCTATTAAGGAACTTGTGGTGATAGATTGGAAGGTCTAGAGACAAGTAGCAAGAATGATCCATGAATGTATGGGCTTGACCTACAAGGATAAATTGAAACAGCTTAAACTGATGTCTCTCCAGACAAGGAGAAAACGTGTGACTTGCTGTTATGTTATAATCTGACACAGGATAATATTTTGAATGATTTGAATCTAACCTTTAAAGTATCTAACAAATCACCTAGAAGTCATAATCTTCAACTCAGACCACATAAATTTAATACAGAAAAAGAAGAGCTTTCTTCACCTAGAGGGTGGTTAACCCTGGAATCAACTTCCAGAGGAAATTGTTCTACATATAAGCAAAGAACAATTTAAGAATAAATTGGACAAATCTATATTAGAGGGTCATAAATTAAACTACTACTTATAGCAGGAACACTCATGGGCCCACAGCCTTCTTCACTCCTTATCACCTTAGTATATCCTGAAGGAATTTTAACTTATGCCAGGTTTTACCTGAATACCAGCAAGACAGACGCTCCTTTGCTATACTCCTGATCATACTTATAAGTCTAGACTCAAAATCCAGTGGAACAGAGTTTCCTTAAAGTACTTGGGGTACAGATCAGTACAAATCCAGAACATCTGGATATTCTCAGCTTCAATCACTGACAAAAGCCATTGCTGCCGACCTGGCCAGGTGAGCGCAGCTTCATCTAAATTTTATTAATAAGGTAGAGGCTCTGTGGCAGAGCCGCCCTTTCAAGGATCCTGTATTAGCTACAGACTGTTCCTCTAATGCCATTGTGAACCTACTTCCAGTCATAAAATAAAGTACTGTCCTGCTTTCTGTGGGGCAGGGGCACCCAAAATTATGGATCATCTCTCCTCGACTCTTGATAGAGAAAGGATACTTTTTCAAACTTGTAGCTTTATGCATAAGCGTTATAATCATATGATTTTGCTTGTGGACAGCTAGTTGATATGAGGTCACTAGAACAACATTGAATTTGTATTAAATAATCTACATGACATAGATTCAGTCCTGTACATCTCCCTGTAGGTCATCCCACTTTTTCAAGGTTCTGTAACCATAAAGCCATTGTTCTCTGAACCTGACACAGGGTATGGAAGGGCACATCCCCTGGGGAATGTGGTTCTCCGTTAGCTGCCCCGATCCAGGATTCAGCAAACACTCTGAATAAGCTAGACCCATTCTGGTGACACTGACCAAGACATGACCTTTATTTATTTATTTTATTTATTCAGTCTAGGATTACAAGTACCTTTGAGCACCAAGCAGTTCATTTACAAAGGTTCCATGTTAATGGGGGTACAGATCCATAATGGAAAACAGACTGGTTTCACAATTAAGCAATTTGTATTACAAAATACATAATAAGAGAACAGCAAATAAATGCACATTAGTTTGTACGCGATTCAAGGCAGGAGTGAATTGGGAGGGAACCAGATCAAGGAGAGCAACCAGGTGGTATTGTCAAGTAGCAGCTAGGATAGTAAGGGACGAAAAGCAAGGAAGACAGTGGGGAGGGGAGATGGGAGGGCAGGAAGGAGAGGAGAGTGAGAGGACAAGTAGAGAGTACAGTGGAAGAACGGTGTGTGGAGAGGGGTGAGGTCCCAGGAAGAGGGTCAAGAATGTTAAGTGGTGCAGTCACAGAAGTTTTCAGTTAGAATGTGCTGACTAAGTTTGAGTTTGAATTTACTGAGAGTAGTAAGGTCAGCTAAACCATTGTGGAGCTATTTAACCAGTATGGTGCTTTGATACAAAAGGAGGCGTTGGTATTAGGCGGTCCGGCACATTGGGACTAGTAGGAGTGCAGAAGATGAGGTGCGTAGATGTTGGGTCTTGGGGATTTGTGAAGTAAGCATCAGAATCCCAAAGGCATGAGTCCAAGGAGAATCTTTTGGCAAGTAAGCAGGTGTGGTATTTAGTTCTCCCATGCAAGTTGAGCCACTCAGCCTGCATATAGACATCGCAGGTGTGGATGAGGCATGATGCACCAAATAGGAGTCTACAGGCCTTGTTTAGTGCCACAGTGAGCCTTTTGAGTGCAGTGGTGAAACAGTTCCATAAATGACATGGCCATAGCCGATTAAGGAGAGCACTGAGCTGTGGATAGCAAGATTTAGGGCTTCAGGTGTTAGAGACTTTCTCAGTCAATAGTGGAGCCCAATCCTGGTATTGACAGCTCTGGCAACATTTTCGATGTGCAGTGAATAGGTGAGGTGTCTATCAAGGGTAACCCCTAGGTACTTGAAGTGCTGTATTTGTGCAATGGGTCACCTTGGGAATTTTGGATGGTAAGAGCATGCTCTTTATGTCGACTGCAGGCTGAGGAGAACAGGACTTTTGTCTTCTTATAGTTTAGTACTAGTTTATGGTTGTGGAACCAGTGCTCAACTTCCGTAAAGTCCTTTTGAAGGTTACTTTCAAGGAGGTAAGGGTCACGGTGGCTTGCAAAATGACAGCATCGTCTCGTAGAGCAGTGTTCGCTGGTGGCAGGCAGTCAGGTTAAGGATGATGCTGCAAAGGAGTGGGCCCATGGTTGAGCCCTTGGGCACTCCGGACCGAACAGACTTCTGGTCAGAGATAGCATTGGAAATCTTCACGCATTGAGATCTGTCCCAAGATAGCTTCTAAACCAGGGCAGTGTATTGGGAGATCAGTTTTTGAGAGTTGTTTAAGAAGGAGCTGGTGATTAACCATGTCGAAGGCTATGAAGACTGCACCCACAAGACTGCCTTGGTCAATAGATTGCTGGAGCGTAGCTGGTGAATTGTAAGAGTGGGTGGTGGTGCTGTGCCCTTTCTGAAAGCCATGCTGTCGTTCACACAGTAGGGAGTATCTATCAAGGCAGTCCACAAGTTGGTTGGCAACAATACGTTCGAGTATCTTAGAGAAGGTAGGAGGATTGATATAGGCCTATAGTTGCTGTGTAGTACGGTCTCCAGATTTGTGAACTGGGGTAACAATGGCTGTTTTCCATACCTGTGGGAATTGCAGAGAGAGTTTGAGAGAGGTTAAGTAATTTAGTAATAGGTGGGAGTACTTCCTCTGTGGTGAGTGCGATTAGCTTGAGGTCTGAAGAGTCACCATTCTGCCTGGACTTGCCCAGCACACTGTTTAGTAGTTTCCTGACCTGGGCCACTGAGACATGTTTAAAGTAGAAGGGGTGATATGATTTTCTTGATCTCAGGATGATGTGCTTGCCATTAAGGTGGTATCGTCAAAAGAAGTCTTGTGGTGGCACACTACTTAGGTCAGTGAAGGCATCATTAAAGGTATTCACTATTGTGAGTGGGTCAAGTATGGGGGTACCATCAAGGTTTAACATCTTCATCAACTCCTGGACAAGAAAGGGTACTTCCATTCCATGCCCTGATTGATAACTTTGCTGTTCCATAAAAAGACTACTTTTGCTATTTGCTAAATAAAACCTCAATTCAGTTATTTGCACAGATTCAGTATCAACAGTTCACTGGAAAGGTGGGGTAGGTAAACACTTAGTGGGCTGGCTGTATGCTATATTAAAGGACCAAGCCAGGGACTTCACATTTACGGTCTTACAAAATGAAATGCATATCTGCAAGTAGACTGTGATGGAAAATTATAGCTTAACTATGCCCTGCCCATGTACAAGATAAGCATGGCCCTTACTTAAGGGAATTTGTGTGGAAATGTAGAACACTTTATTTTAGAACCCAGCTGTACAGCAAAACTACTTGGGTAAACGGCAGCTCGCTGTTAGTGAAAATGTGAGGCACCTTGGGCAGCACATGCCCACATATTTAGGGGTTGTCCAGCCCAGGCATCGGATTAAAAAAAAAAATACAACAAATTTTTGGAAGCATGTTCAGCTGCCCAGGCTCCACCACTCCTCTCCTGGTGCTGATGTTCATACCCCCACCCCACCTAACGATATGAAGCATACTGTTAAACCTATTACTTTTACTACTAGCCAGGGCAAAAAAATAATTACATAACTGTGGCTCGTGACTGAGACCTTCTACCATCCTCAAGTGGGTAGCATTGATAGAACCTATCTAAATTAGACGGCAAGCGTACTAGTATATGAATCATCTACCATTCTTGAGGAAGCCTGGAGAAATGGGCACTATATAAACTAAACACAGCTAATACGTTTGTACCGTAATATGAAGGTGTACAGCGTAAGTCCTTTTTGATGAGTTGTTTGCATATACATCAGCTGTTTTCAACTATAAGATGGGTAGCCAACAACCGTGATTATTTTAATCAGTAAAGGGAACCAGAGGAATAGAAAAATGGACATGTCATGGATGGGCATGGCAGTAGAGCCCATTCTAATATCTGCACAGTAGCTTGCTTTTGGCCTGCCTTGTACCAGTGTATACAGATGAATCAACTGTCTACCTTTGTTAGGTACTTTCATATCTGCCTCTGCTTTGTTTCTGTACTGAAAAAGTTTCTCAATAACAATTTTATTACAAGAAAGGAGAAAAGAGGAACTTTATCAGCAGATCATGAGATATTATAATGCCCATGTACCGACCTGTGATGGCCCCTTCTAAGTACAGTGTGCAGTTCCGGTCTGCATGCCTAAAAAGAGGAGTGACATGATTGAAAAGGCCCAAAGGAGAACAACAAAAGTGGTCAAGACTTTGAAAGAACATTAGCTGTGAAGACCAGCTGTCAACACTGGGACTCTTCTCATGAGGCAAACAAAAAAAGCTTAAAGAAGACTTAATCACGGTGTTGAAATACCTGAAAGGAATAATGTCAGCAGATCAAATAGCTCTAAAGAATATCTAAAGGCAAAAAGACAAGAAGGCACATAATGTCACTAAAGAAGGAGATTTAAAAGTGACCTGCAAAATAGTGATGCAGCCCCTCCCTATCCTCCATACCTTGCAATACTATTGCGGGGTCAGGGCTACAATCAGCATTATTTTTCATAGCGGTTAATTTAATAAAGCACCAAGACTTTCGTCCGAATGTGGAAATGCGGAGGGACCCGACTAAGTGGGCAATAGTGTTAATGGTATTACACCCATTTAGTGAGCGTCGCTTCCACCACTACTTTATAAGTGCAGCATTGATGGTAGTTTATTATGTCAATTTTATTGCTTCCTAGGTCTTGACACCCCAGAAATTACTTACTGCAATAAGGCCGTTGCTGTAAGTAATATTTAGAATGTCAAAATGCCCGGGAAGCACAAATATCAGCATAATAAACTACTGCCAATGCTGCATCTATAATAGTAGTGATGGGAGCGATGTCACTAAATGGATAAAATAACCCATGAACACTGGCACCCACTCAGTCTGGTCCCCTCCGTGACTTCCATGTTTGGCCAAAAATTTTGGTGTTTCATTCAAATTAAACCTCTTTATAAAAATAATGCCGATGGCAGCCTCGACCCCGCAACAGTATTGCAAGGTATGTGAGGATGGGAGGGGCTGCATCACTATTTTGCAAGTCACCTTTAAGGAAATATCAGGAAGACCTGGTTCAGAACCAGTTGTATGTGGAATAGATTCCAGAGCAGGTGTTATCAGCTGACATTGTATCTACCTCTTGATAGAAAATATGGTGACTGGGTATTCCCACTTAGCTGGTAGAGGAAAAATCTTGATTAGCCAAAATTTTTGTTTTCTTCTTCCTAAAATCATATTCCCCTTGATCCCTGTGTGATCTTGTTTTCCAGACCCAGTTTAACGTGGACATTCTTGAGGATCACAAGCAGAAGTGACGGTAAGGGATGCTTGCTGTGGTATACATTAGACTCTCGATTATTGAAATCCCGGATAACCAAAAATCCCTATCTGATGAACACAGAGGTTGTCGCCCGTTGTCACCAGTGGTTTCTTACTAGCACACTTGCTTCTAACTGGTACCAATTACACTACCGTAATTACTGTGCTGGTTTTGTGATCTGGTTTGTTACCTGTTCAGTCTTCATTAAACTGCAGTGTGAGGAGAGTCCATGTCTGTGAGCAGAACCAGAGCAGTCATGAATGGCAAGTGAATGTTGGCCCGGTGGTGCTGAGGGTTGAAACGCTGGAGGCCATGCTCATGCCTTGCACGACCTGAGCTCGGGACCGAGCTCTGGTGCTGGGGTCGGCAGGGCGGGATCGGATTGAGCGCCTGCAGGGCTGCTCTCCTATCTTGAGGAGGGTTCTGGGAGTCTGGTGCACCAGCAGCCTGTGGTGGAGAAACAGGGCCGCCACACCAGACAGCACGTAATTGGTGTGGCCCGACATCAGCAGGGTTGCTGTGCGCCACTCAGGGCATGCACCATGCAAAGGGGAGGAGCACACACTAAGGGAAAGCCCTCCTGCGGATGAGCAACGTCTCCTCCAGTGTCTTCACCGCCACCATCGCGGCTGGTTCTCCGCCACTGCCCTTCTATCTCACGGGGCTGTAGTCCCCGGGAGTCGTAACATCTCTGAAGATGGTGGGGAACACAACAGGTGGTAGAGCAGTTTCAGTGAGTGATGTAGCCTGAGAGAGTTCGGTCGGGAGGAGTGTTCTGCCAACTCAAACCAGGCAGCTATTTTACTCACACTCACTCACATACACACAATAACAAAACAATAAGTACAGCAAGCCAAAGCTTTATTATAGCAAAATATAATACAAAGGTTATACATCACCCGATTCAATAAAGCATCATCCAAGCCTCTTCAATGGCTGGGAAGCCCCTTTCAGCCTGGCTAGGAGTCTCGAACCGGGAACTGGCCCCACAGCGATGCGTCCACCCTGCAGGAGAGGCTTCAAACCAGGCATCTGGAAAGTCCCATTTTATATGTTTTATCTGGTATTTAGAAATGCTAAACCACCATGTCCTAAGCACTGGCCAGGTGCCCAGAACATCACGAGTTCAGCATGACAAACACCACTTATTCTCATAATAAATAGTTGGCATTCGTCAGATCATCATGCCTAAACACTGGCCAGATGTCCAGAACATCATGAGCCAAACAATGCCAGAGATTCCAAAGAAAAGTCTCATAACATCTTGTACAAAACATCTTATATAACTATGATTAAGCATTAAGCATTTAAAAATGGAATAATATCATACAAAATGGAGTGACAATAATCAACACAATACATATATATATATATATATATATATATATATATGTATATGATATATATATGTGTATATATATATATACACACATCATTCGGTCCTTTGATTATTGTGAATACAATTTGTATGAAAATGGCATCATAAAAGGTTTATCCACATACAGTCTCCTAATTCCATAGGATAAATAACAATTCCACACAGTTAAAACAAACAATATCACTGCAATTATTAAAATTGGATGGATCAATCTGTTCAGTACTTTAGTGGCAGAAGGAGATCATCCAGTAAATATGTCCCACCAATGGTGAATAGTTTCAGTTTGTATTTTGAGCCTAATTCAATCACTTGGTCTGCCACTATCACGGTTTGCATTTGGGTTTGGATCAATGTTTTATTCCTAATAACTTTATTAGAAGATACCGATATCCAATTAGTGACTGGTATCCATTGCTTAAACACGGTCCTCCATATAAATTCATTATTACTCATTAAATCACTTTGTGCTTTGTTCTTTTGTGTTAATGCATATATATATTTTTTTTGCATAGTGCATCCTGTCAATTAATAAACTGCGATATGTTCTGGAATGTGCTTAACTGCAAAGCTTGTGACATATTAAACAATTGCAAGAATTCTGCATAGTAATCTAACGTTAACTTCTGCGGATTAAAACAGTAGGCATCCATTAGCGCTTGTAAATTAACGAACTGTGATACATCTGTCCCTGCCACTTTTAACTTGTTCGCTAATGATTCTATATCTATGCTATTCAATATTCCCACACCAGCACCAGTGCCACCTAGTAATGTATCATACCAAGCTCATCTATTTCTACACTTATGACTAGAAGCAAAGGTTATATTAAAATTAATAACATTCTTTTGATACTGTTGCGCTACCGATATGCAAGTAGATGGCACTTTAACCAAGCTATCATTACTAACAATAGGATGATTTCTTAATACAGTAATATAGTCTACCCAAGTAGTTCTATGTTCTATTACAGTTGCATTCATGCAAAACGAAGTATTTACATTAATTAAATGTCTGATTGATTCATGCAACAGTCTCGTTCTCGCTGAGGAGTTATCATGCACATGTCTGATAAGTTGCAGCATTTAATAGCAGTCTTATTCTGCAAAGAGATTTCATCTGTTTCGTAGGCATATTGTACATATAATCGTCCTGGGCCACCAGTTGTCATCCAGAGATTGACCCCTGGTGAAAATGTCATATTCAGTACCACACACTTCTGTCCGGATGGGCAGCTAAAGTTCCCTGGGTTCTATCTTTGGTATCATTTTTCCAACTCCAGGTTCCTTTACAACCAGTGTCATTACAGTTAACCCTTTGAATCCTTCCTCCAGGGTAACTAGCTCTGCCAAATGGACCATAAGACACACCAGCATTCCTTTCAAAATTCAATGCTGGACCTAGAAAGATACAAATTTCATTATTCTCAAGATAACATTTATGTGCAGGCACGTATTCCCATTTTTCTTTCCCTGATCTGATGACTAGCACAGTGTTGTCCTTCCCCATGGCTATCACTGCAGCCGCTCCGGCGGCCATTTGGACCAGTGATCCACACCCTAGCTCCATTATTAAAATTATCGTTGGATCCAAACCCTTGTCTCTCTTACTGTCAAAAGTGCGGGCCTCCCCTTAGTAATCAACAACTGTGCAACCCTGTCATGTGGCTGGATAAGAAAGACACAACTCTACCCTCCAGCGTAACTGATTACTTGCTTGAGGGCAGAAACCCTTGTACCAATAATAGGTGTGAGAGTCAACTGTTTGCACTAGAGAAAACAGAAGGGCTTGGGCTGGGTTATGCTGTTAAAATACCTTGGGTCTTTTCTAAAACCTGTAAATAAGAAACAATTATTGGCAAATACACATTTTTTTTATACCCTTTGGAGGAACAGTGATGTACCTTGCAACCTTTGTGGGTATTACACGGAAGGGATGGAGGAAGGGTAGCTTACCCCTCCCCAAGCTCCTACTAGTGGAAGAGACAGCTCGAGGTGCAAGAGACAGCTCAATACTGTAGCAATAAAGGTTAGCTGTGGATGGTGACATGATCCCCACCTACTACACTTTAAATTATAACAAGATAATATTACAATACTATAAAGATGGGGAACTTCTTTTCTCTAGAAGAAAGAGAAGAAACACAGACAAACAACAAAAACAAACACACATCAGTTTAAAAATAAACAAGATTATTTCCATAGGATAAAAGAGCCAAGCGTCCCTGGGTTCCCTTATCCTAAGCATGACAAAATGTCCAGATTGATGGTAATACCGTACGTACGTATCTCTTAGAATGCATTTCAAAAAGACAAAAAAATGATTACACCATGGTCACACATAAAAACAAAAGCCATTGTTTTAACTGTAGATGGTACACTCTCAAAACAGCTGTAATAGTCCTTTTTCAAAATCGCATCATATATATACAATAAAAATATGGGGAGATGATGAATAATTCTCCCTTCCAACTGGAGTATTGCCTGTGTTGGCTGCAAGTCAGAAGCAGTGAGACGAGAAGAAAATTTTGTTCCTCTTCACTTAGAATACTAGTTTTGCAATAAAAAGTCAAATTACATGGTTCACTTGGTGCTTTCATGAAAACATACATTTTGTGTGAAAAGTTGCTTTAGGCATGAAATACACATCAAGTTTGAACTGGTAGTAACATAAAATGTTGAAACACAAGAAGGTCAAATAACGTGCAAAAGGTCACAGTGTGCATGCAAGGGTCGCTCAGACTCAGCCATTCCTGTAGTGTCCTTGAACACCACCAATATTAAAATATCTTTAAATAACAATAGAGCACACAATTAAACTGCTGGCCAGACAGTACACACACATACATACACAAAAGAAATACTTAACACAAAATAAGACTGACATTGTTTCACACCAATTTGCTGAGGTAATGCCCATAGTTCCATTAGAAAACTGTACGTGGTTTAGATATATGTGCTGCCTCCTGCCTGTCTTGTAACACTGACAATTTTAAACCAACACATTTATACATATTGCCATGCCAAATCTTTCTAGAACAAAACACTTAAACACATTTTAACTCCGTTAAAATGCAGTACAACATACCATCTGTAAGTGAACACATCTCGTATAACATGATTACACCTTTTGGCACATAACTAAAATAAGGCACTCTGCCATTTTGCAAAAGTTTCTGGTTTTATGATAAAGCCATTTATAGCTGTTAACACATTACATTTTCACCTAGCAGTGGCTTGGCACGTTGCTTGCAAACTACAACTCTTTCTGCACATTGCAATCTATATGACATCATAACTCTTCACCATCAACACTACCTGCTCCACCAAACAAAAGTTCTTCACTGATCCTATCTAGGCAGCACAAATGTTCCATTAAAAATAAAGCCAATTAAAACAGTCAGCTATGAGGCAAAGCTTCTTCTTTCTTTTTTTTTTACTGTAACATGTTTGTGCACTGAAGGCAATCAATCCTATCTATAACCTTGACAACAGAACATAATTACAGAACACAGATATAAGCTAGAAAATATGCATGAGAAAACAGAACATTACCTTGTTTAGTATACGTATTACAGAAATAAAATAGACAGACATAAAACAACTTTAAATAAAAAAAAAAAATTCAGACTTACCGGTGCCAAGGTATTTTTCTTCTTCTTTTCCGATACACAAGTCTGAGTAAGAAAACTGACTGCAGGACCTCCATGATAATTTCCAAACACTGCAGCTATTAACCCTTTTAAAGGTTTAACCCTTTCAAAGGTTGTCTTTTAGCCATTTTAGTAACCTGCCAAACCAAGTCTTTCCAGAGCTCTGGTTTGCAGTTTAAAACAAAACAAACAAAAATCTCTAACAGTACTAGGTTGAGATCCATCTGGTAGAGGTCCCCAGTACTTGGGTTTGGGATCAAATGTTTCAGCCTCTATAGGAGGCAAGGGAACTTGAAATTGATACAAAAAAACTTGAAACTACACAGATAGGCAACATGGGGGAGGATTTTCAAATCATCCCGTCTGTAGTCACCTACTATGCGACATCCACAGTAGTTTATTTTTCTTTCTCTAGATGTTGCTTATCTAACTCAGTTAATCAGCCGCTGCTTTTCTCCTAAAAGCAGCCTGAACTGTGAAAGCCATCATTGGCTCTAACAGTATATACTTGCAGCAGGCACAAATTACAAGTACAAAGGGCAATTGCCTTGCTTGTTTGAGAGACTTTTCCTAATACATCTTTCCACATATTCTTTCACAGTTTCATCAACGAAAAAGATAAAAAAAAACTCATCCTGCAACTACGCCAAAAATGTTCTGCCAACTCAAACCAGGCAGCTATTTTACTCACTCACACTCACATACACACAATAACAAAACAATAAGTACAGCAAGCCAAAGCTTTATTATAGCAAAATATAATACAAAGGTTATACATCACGATTCAATAAAGCATCATCCAAGCCCTCTTCCAATGGCTGGAAGCCCCCTTGTCAGCCTGGCTAGGAGTCTCTCGAACCGGGAACTGGCCCCACAGCGATGCGTCCACCCTGCAGGAGGGCTTCAAACCAGGCATCTGGAAAGTCCCATTTTATATGTTTTATCTGGTATTTAGAAATGCTAAACCACCATGTCCTAAGCACTGGCCAGGTGCCCAGAACATCACGAGTTCAGCATGATAAACACCACTTATTCTCATAATAAATAGTTGGCATTCATCAGATCATCATGCCCTAAACACTGGCCAGGTGTCCAGAACATCATGAGCCAAACAATGCCAGAGATTCCAAAAGAAAAGTCTCATAACATCTTGTACAAAACATCTTATATAACTATGATTAAGCATTAAGCATTTCAAAATGGAATAATATCATACAAAATGGAGTGACAATAATCAACACAATACATATATATATATATATATATATATACACATCAGAGGAGAGAAGCAGAATTGAGGGAAAAAATGAGTGGCAAGTGAAATAGAATTGTATTCAGCAGCAGTCATTACAGGAGATTGTTAAAGCTATAAATCTTAAAGACATTCTGTATATGAGTGGTGAGGCATGGGATAATGTACGTTGAAATCATAGGAAAAGTATGGAGACTATCGGATAAAACTAGGTGCTGAACCAGCAGAAGAGGAATTGGATTGGAAAGCAAAATGGAAATGGAACCTGTCATGAATGCTGAAACAGCTGAGACTGCTGAGTTTACTGACAAGCCTGACATATACACAGAACTGTCACCCTGATTGACAAGCTGTCAATACAGATCGGTCTGAGTGAGCTCAGCAAGTGGGTGAACGGTAACAGTGAGGAAGCGGGTCATGAGAACATGACTGATGATTGTTGCCTCCGTGAAGAGCAGTGTAACTAACAAGGAAGACACAGAAAAACACCTCTTCAACTGTGGACGAGTGCAAGCAGGTCCCTACCCACTGAGAGGCCATGGCATGCATTGAGAAATGTCTTGCTTGGTTAGAAAACCAGCAGACACAGATCCATTGCACTTAATGCTGCTGAGAAACTTCAGAAACAAAGCAGACAAGAAGTACATTGCATCCTTAAGCATAATACTTTAACAGACTTCTTTTGCCAAAACGCTTGAAATAATGCCATCTTGAGTAAGAAAAGGAAGTGAGACTGTATGTACTGTATTTATTTTCTTTCAATAATGCTACTGGGAATAAAGAAGTAGAAGTCTACTGCTGGGACCTTCAATTTAGGGTAAAAAAAATCTGTGTGTTTGAGTTGGCTGAAGTAAATTGTTATCTGTGCAGTTATCTAGGTGTTTGTCTCAGGTGGTTGAAGGAGATTGTTATCTGTGCAGTTTAACTAAGTGTACAAAGATCTGTAAAGTAGGGGAGTGGCTTAGCCAGAAGGAAGCCAGGTTAAAGCCAGATTTAAACACTGCCCTAGATAGCTTCTGCCAGAGAACACCAGGAGGAAGGAGCTGCTGTTATGACTGGACTTCTCTACTGGGACTATACTGCCCTCCTTCCCTCCCCGCCACCTAAGCCAGTTCTACTTTTATAGGCACAGGATTTGACTGACAACAGGAACTTCCTGTTTGGGAGCAGGAGGTGAGTGATCACAGAGCCACCAAAGACTCACCATCCTAGAAGGAAGAGTAGCTCTCTGCCCACCTAGCTGCTGGAGGTCTGCCTCTGAGCAAGTAAGGAGACTACTGAGAAATACAGGATCTTCTTGTCCCAGAACAGGAAGATCAGGGAGCTTAAAGGGCACAGAGGCAGTAAGTAGGGAGAAAAGATAAATAAACAGAGGAAGAGTAAGTATTACAAACAACGGTGTAGGAGCCAGAAATAAGACATGATGGGAGTGGTGCAGTGCAGTGGCTGTGGGCAGCAGTCTTCCGGGAGATGTTATGGAGGATGTGGTGTTGTCCCATCTGCAGGCACTTCACTGGGCTGAGGAGGAGGTTGCTCATCTCCAGGCTGTGTTGGCCAGGATTTATGGGACCTCCTGTCCTACCCAGGGACCACCAGAGCCACTGCGTTGCCTCAGATGTTGCCAAGAAGAGGAGGCGGTTGGACCACAGTAGGCTCAGGGAGGGTGAGGGTGGTGGAACAGGGCGCAAACCTCCAGTTGTACCTCCACAGTGCATATGCTGTTCTGGCAAAGTGTGGTTCCTGTATGGAGGCACCTGCAGTGGAGACCAAGGAGAATGCTGGGAACCTCCACAAAGGAGACCCACGGAGGGTGGCATGGGACCCCATGGGGAAGGAAACAACTCCTTGTGGGGACTCCATTGTAAGGAAGGTAGAACTGGGGAGGAGGGAAGAGGGAAGGTGCCTGCCTGGCACCATGGCTTTGAGGGGCAGGGTGAATCCTCAGGATCGCCGGAGCAGCTGTACAGGGGCGGAGCTGGATGTCATTGCCCACCTAGGGACAAATGACCTGGCTAAGAAAGGAATCAGAGTAGTGCAGGAAGAGTTTGTGGAGTTGGGGACCAGCATCCTAGGTGATAGGTTTAAATGCTTCATTGGCAAGCATTTAAACTAACGTGAGGGGACACTGGAAAGGAGCAGGAAATCCTAGCTACCCCCAAAAAAGGGTCAAAGTGAGGTAAACACCAAGATAGAGATGTCAGTAGGGAAAAGGGCAGGATAAATAGAGAAAGTGACAAAGGCAGTAAGGACAAGGATAGGTCAAAAGGAACAAGGCCATCAGGAAATGGAGGGTAATGAGTACCAATGCCCATAGTCTGGGCAACAAGCTCCCAGAACTGGTGGCCTTGATGGAAGAGGATACCTGGATATTGTAGCAGTCACAGAAACATGGTACACAGAGAACCATGACTGAGATGTTAACGTACCAGGTACACAACCTACATGGGGAGAAGAGTGGGAGGATAGTTCTCTATGTAAGGAAGGGATAAAAGCAGCTGAACAAAAGAGTAAACAGGGAGAGAGGAGGCATTGTGGGTCACCTTAAGAGACTGAAATGGCAACCACAGTCTGCACAGGGTTGCATACAGACCCCATGTCAGGGAGGGAATGGACAAGGATATGATAGAAAGCATCCTTAGGATGGCAGAGAAAGGGAGATACTATTGATGTGAGACCTGAATATGCCAGATGTTAACAGGAGCACCTTTGTTGCAGCCATATCCAAGAGCAGAGCCATTATCAATGCCCTACAGGTGGCATGATCAGACAGATAGTTTTGGAACCCACATATGAGGGAGCAATCTCAGACCACATACTCTCAAATGGGGACAGTGAGAGATCTCGGATCTAGAAGTGGGTAGCCATCTGGGAACAAGTGACCACCAAGTAGTGTGGTTCACGATAAACTCTGCTACAGAGTCAAACCATACAAAATTGAGGGTACTGGAATTCAGGAGGGCTGACTTTGGCAAGATGGGAGAGTGCCTTAGGAAAGCAGTAGCAAACAGGCTAGAAGGAGGGTGGAGCAACAATGGGAAACATCAAAACTGTCATCACAGAGGCAACAAGCCTTTGTGTGATGCAAATAAACAAATCAAAACAAAAGAAAAAGCCACTGTGGTTCTCAAAAGAGGTGGTGGGGAAGGTCAGAGAGAAAAATGCAGCATTCGGGAAGTATAAGGAAACACAGAAGGAGCAGGACAGAGAGATGTACCAGTTAAGGCTGAAGAAAGCAGGGAGGAGTCAGAATAGCAAATGCCCAAACTGAGGAAAAGATAGCCAACTCGGTTAGAAAGGGATAAAACCTTTTATAGGTACATCAGGGCGTGAAAAGACAAAGGGAGGGATAGTGAGGCTGAGTAGAATGGAGGTGGGTGGACAGAGAGGGACAGTGAAAAAGCAGGGATACTGAATGAATACTTCTGCTCAGTATTCACAAAAGAGAGGAGGTGCCTAATCCAGTTAACAGAAGCACTCTGGATTGGAGGTCAATCCAGTCCTTTCACAGAAGAAAGGGTTCTGAAAGAACTCCTAAAACTGAAGGTGGACAAAGCAATGGGGCTGACGGAATTCACCCCAGAATTCTAAAACAATTAAGCAGAGAACTAGTGAAACCACTGACTATCATTTTAACAAATCGTGGTAGGATGGTGTGGTACCTGAAGACTGGAGGAAGGCAGATGTGATTGCACTTCACAAAAGTGGGACCAAGACAAAGGCAGAAAACTACAGAACTGTCGGTTTAACCTCTGTGGTAGGAAAGTGATGGAATCACTTCTGAAGGAAAGATCTGTTGAGTACCTAGAGGCCGTGGGGCACAGGACCCAAGGCAGCATGGGTTCTAGCGGAAAGTCAGTGCAGACGATTCTAATTGATTTCTTTGACTGGGTGACCAAAGTAGTATACCAGGGAGGGCCTATGGACATGGCCTACCTAGACTTTAGCAAGGCATTTGACACAGTCCACACAAAAGATTAATAGTCAAATTAACCATCCTGGGAGTGGGTCCTAGGGTGGTAGCCTGAGTAAAACATTGACTGGACAACAGGACACAGAAGATAATTGTAAATGGAGTCCACTCTGAAGAAAGAGGGTTACTACTAGTGGGGTACTGCAGGGATCAGTACTGGGTCAGTCCTTTTAATGTCTATAAAGTGACATTGCAGAGGGACTGGAGGAAAAGTATGCCTCTTTGCAGATGACGCAAGATCTGCAACAGGGTTGATACACAAGGAGGCGTGGAAAGGATGAGAAAAGACTTGGCAAGGTTGGAGGAATGGTCATAAGTATGGCAGCTTGGATACAATGCAAAGAAGTGCAAAATAATGCACCTGGGAAACAATAAACCAGGGAAGATTACACAAGTGGGGGAGGTAGTAACAACAACAAAAATGGAAATGGACCTGGGGTAATCATATCAGATGACCTTAAGGTTAGCAAGCAATGCGAGAAGGCAGTAGGGAGGCTGGGGGTATACTGGGATGTGTGGGAAGGCATCACCAGCAGAAAAGAAGTTATTATCCCTCTGTACAGACAGTTGGTGAGACCCCATCTGAGTACTCGTCCAGTTCTGGAGACCCCATCTCCATGAGGGACATAGACAGGATAGAGGCAGTCACAGGAGGACAACTAAAATGGTGCAGGGTCTGCAAGAGAAGCCATATGAGGAGAGACTAAAGGAGCTTAATATGTATATCCTTGAGGAAAGGAGGGTAAGGGGACATGATAAAACTTTTAAGTATCTCAGTGGAATCAACAAAGTGCAACAGGGTAGCATCTTTCAGAAAAGAGATGTGCAAGAACAAGGGACACAATTTGAAGATAGAAGCATAAAATTTGATGGCAGATAAGGACCGCTTGGCCCACCCAGTCTGCCCATTTACTGGATAAGCTGCAGATCCTAGTTAACCAGCAGCCTACTTCTTCCCCCCCACCCCTAGAATTGCCTTATGACTGTCCCATGCATGCTTGAATTCCACCACTGTTTTGACTCCACAGCCTCCTCCGGAAGGCCGTTCACGCATCCACAACCCTCTCTGTGAAAAATACTTCCTAAATTACCTCTGAGCCACCCCCTTCTATCTTCAAATTGTGCCCCTTGTTCTTGCACCTCTTTTTTTTGAAAGATGCTACCCTCTTGGACATTGTTGATTCCCTTAGAGTACTGAAAGTTTCTATCATGTCCCCCTCTCCTCCTTTCCTCGAGGCTATACATATTAATTGCTTAGGTCTGTCTTCATATGTCTTCTGGTGCAGACCCTGCACCATTTAGTTACCCTCCTTTGGACAGTTTCCATCCTATGTCTTTGCGAGACTGGCTCTCCAGAACTGCACGAGGACTCCAGATGGGGTCTCACCAGCTGTTTGTACAGAGATGATAACTTCCTGTTTTCTACTAGTGATGCCTCTCCCTATGCATCCCAGTATCCCCCAACCCTCCTTGCTGCCCTCTCACATTGCTTGCCCACCTTTGGTCATCTGATATGACTACCCCAGGTCCCTTTCCATTTTGTTGTTGTTAGTTTCTCACCCCCATTGTGTACTCTTCCCCTGGGTTTTTGTTTCCCAGGTGCATTACCTGCACTTCTTAGTATTGAATCTAAGCTGCCATACATTTAACCATTCCTCTAACCTTGCCAAGTCCTTCTCATCCTTTCCACCCCACCTTGTACATCATATGTGTTGCAAATCTTTGTGTCATCTGCAAAGACACGTACTTTTCCTTCCAGTCCCTCTGCAATGTCATTTATAAAGACATTGAAGAGGACCGATCTAATACTGAACCTGCGACTCACCAGTAACCCCCTTTCTTCAGAGTGGACTCCATTTACTATTACTCTCTGTGTCCTATTCTCCACCCAATTCTTTACCCAGGCTGTCATCTTGGGACCACTCCCAGGCTGGCTAACTTGTATATTAATCTTTTGTGTGGCACTGTGTCAAATGCCTTGCTAAAGTCTAGGTAGGCCATGTCCACAGCCCCTTCCTGATCTACTACTTTGGTCACCCAGTCAAAGAAATCTATCAGATTAGCCTGGCATGACCTTCCCGCTTATGAATCCATGCTGCCTTGGGTCCTGTGCCCTCTGGCCTCTAGATACTCGACAATTCTTTCCTTCAGAAGTGATTCCATCATTTTCCCTATCACTGAGGTTAAACTAACAGGTCTGTAGTTTCCTGCTTCTGCCTTGCTCCCGCTTTTATGAAGGGAATCACATTTGCCCTCTTTCAGTCGTCAGGTACCACCCCATCCTCCCATGATTTGTTAAAGAGGGTATCAGTGGTGTCACTAGTTCTACCCTTAGTTCTTTAGAATTCTAGGATGAATCCCATCAGGCCCTATTGCTTTGTCCACCTTCAGTTTTAAGAGTTCTTCATAACCCTTTCTTCTGTAAATGGGCTGTTATCAACTTCTGTATCCAGAGTGTTTCTACTGTTTGTTTTAGGTACCTCTCTTCATTTGTAAATACTGAGCACAAATATCTGTTTAGTATATGTGCCTTTTCACAGTCACCCTCTGCCCACCCTCCCTCCCCTTTATTAAGCCTCACTATCCTCCCTTGGTCTTCCTTCACCCCTGATGTACCTATGAGAGGTTTTATCCCCTTCTTAACTGATTGGGGACGTTCAGGGCAATATGAGGAAGTATTTTTCACAGAGAGGGTGGTTGACGATGGAACGGCCTTCCTGAGGAGGTTGTGGGGTCTAAAACTGTGAGAGAATTCAAGAATTCATGGGACAGACATAAGGCAATTTTTGTGGGGGTAGGAAGAAACAGGCGTTGATTAACTAGGATCTGCAACTTCCTGTAGGTAGGGAATGGGCAGACTGTGTGGGCCAAGCAGTCCTTATCTGCCGTCAAAGTCTATGTTTCTAACACTAAAATGTGAAAGTTTAAAAGAAAATGAACACTCAACTGCATTTACAACATACACGCTTCGAGTGTTTCTTGCTGGTTTCAATTGCGGTTTCAGTCTAATGAACTCCGGATGATCCAAACAGATCGGAGGTCACCCATGATGTTCAGATAATCAGGAATCTTCTGTAATCAGGAGAGGTACATCTGCCATTCCAGCACCGCACCACAGAGTTTGCTAAAAAGTGGGATGTTTTAAAGTTGACCCCATCCACCCACTTGTATCCTTCACCCACTGGAAGACTTAGAATTCTTTAATAAGATTGTTCACCAGAAAATCAATATTTTCTTCAGTTCTGTATTGAAAGATCAACCTCTTGACTTAAAAGACTGCTCTAAGTGTAAATAGAATGATGGACTAACACACTATTTGTTTAAAATGGCTCTGTCCAAGTAACACAGGAACAGTCATCCGTCGTGGTGCATTTTGACCCCTTGGTAAAATGACCTGGCCTACAAATGCAGTAGAGGCCTTCTTACCCATGGCATTATAGATCCAGAAACAATTGATATGATACCTTTTATTGGACCAACATGGATGGTACAGAAAGAACAAGTGCTCTAGCTTTCCATACAGTCCTTCTTCAGAAGCTTTAAGGACCGGTGGTAGGTTAGAAAGCTAGAGCACTTTGTTCTTTTCTGTAACATCCATGTTGGTCCAATAAAAGGTATCAAATCATCTGTTTCTGATCTGTTCTTAAAAGGACTAATGCGCACCTACAACATTTTTTGCACCATGGTATTATAATCGTCGTATTTTCTTGGACGAGTTACATACAAGCTCTATGTACTGGATACTGAGTAACAGTGGTCAAACAGAACATTTGTTGTCTCTCAGAGATAACTCTCCTCTATCCAGAGTCTCTTCCTCTCTCCTGGTGACCATGGACCACGAGGGACTTGAGAAGGATTTCAGTATCAGTGTTGCTCATCATGAAGTCTGCCTTCCATGAAACATTGCAGCAGATCATCATAGTAACCTTTCAGTATATGCCTGGTCTGTTGTCCAAATGTCAAATCATAAATAATGGATGGTGTCATTAATTTGTTTCTCCACTCGTGTTCAATAAGGATGGCATTATGAATACTTAATTAGTGTTCGCTATCACTGGAATGCCATAGAGTCCAGAGTATTGTTAGCTTACTGGTTCCGAGTACTGCACAGCTGAGCTGACATTTCAAGTAAAATGGTTCGCTGTACAGTTTTCTTTAATAACAAAAGTACTGATAGCCATCTTCTATTATAAAAAGGCTACAAAGAATGCACCAATCTGATTGGCTAAGAAGCTCCAACAGGGTTATGGCAATGTTAGAAAAAAATACCTCTCAAGTTTCAGCACTTGCCTCCCCGCACTAATCACAGAATCCAAGAATGTTAAAGCAGTAACATTCCATTACATTTTAACCACGTGTTGCTGGTAGCTATCACTTTTCCCCAGTTGTTAGCCACCAGTAAGAGCTTTGTATTGTAAACTGCTCAGTCTGAGTCAGTAGTAAAACTGTTACTGAGACTTTGTCAACGCTACTAATATTAACCGGCTTGTGGCTAGATCATGAATATCTGCTATGGTGAGGCCATACCCCACTCCTGCCTGCCCTAACACAGAAAAAATATGTCCAGTTTAGAGGGAGCTCATAGCCCACCCCAACTCAGAGAACCCATCCCGATTTATAATGCGCCACACCCACTCCACCCACCCCAACACAGTGAAATTGGCCTGGTATCAAAGGAGCTCAGCCCCACCTGCCCCAACGTAGAGAAACCTGTCTAGTTTTGAAGGAGCCTACACCCCACTCCAACTTAGAGAGACATGTCCATTTGGAGTCAAACTACCACCACCCACCTGCCCCAACACACACTACTGCCGGTTTGCCACTCATCTACATGGAGAGTAGGAGACTTATCAAGAGGATACTGAACAGCAGCAAGTAGTTTTTAATTTAGTTTTGTTTTTATTAGCGCAGGATTTATTGGTGAACTGCACTGCTCTTCTGCTGGGCACGTCTCATGGTTTCCAATAACAGTCACCGTGGAAATCTCATGTCATTCCATGGTAACAGCAGGAGGAACGTGCTTCCTACACACTGGTGCTCCAAAGAACACAGACTTGTGATCAGATGTGGAAGAACTATTTGATCACAAAGTAAGTTAAAATTGGAGAAAAAACCAACACACCTTGATGCAGTTTTTTTAAAGTGCCTAGTTTTTACGGCTGCAGTGGGCATAGCCCTGCAGACGTCTTGAGATTGCAGAGAAAAGGGAGCTTACCAGATACTGAACAGACTTTTAAATAGTAGAGGTAAACAGCAGTCACTGCATGTCCATCGCACTGTTTTGTCCATCGATGGAAGATGGCACTGTCTGTTGTGTGCAAGATGGCCTACTGAGTTCTCTGTACATGCACAACAACTAGACAACTTCGCACATGTACATTGAACTCTGGGGCACTGCGGCTCAGTCCATGCCGCGGAGAACTCGGTGGCCATCTTGAACACGTGGGCAGTGCCATGTTCCTCTGTGACTTCAGCTGCAGCTGTACTAGCTCTGGCCAGTTCTGTTATAATAGCAATAAGGTATGACCTGGGGTTATGTTAATGTTCTGGTTTATCATCCCCAGAGGCGTGAGGCACTAGGCAGCATCTTGTGCCACATTGCGCTCGAGGGGTGATTAGAACAACATAACACCAGGTCTTATCTTATTGCTTAAATATTAACCTTGGGGCTCAAGAGTTTTGAACTTGAACAGTTTTGACTGCCTTATTCTTTACTCAAATGGGGTGAACTGTATGCCCAGAGACATAGACCACCTTTGCTCATTTTCAGCACAAATAAAGATCTCGGATGGTAACTCAAGTAACATTAGGTGGACAGCACAGCTGAACCTCCAGTGTTAAATATAAATAAATGAAACTAGAAATAGGTGATTAAGCTGAAGTCCATAAATAATGACTGAAGGGAGGCGTTCATCACCCTTGATCTGTTTATGGCTCAGTGGCAGGGTGGGGATTGGGTGATTACTCGTGCTAATTTGTAGGGTTAGCTACAGGAGGCCAACAGGCAGGCTTTTGTAAAACACAGTTTGCATCATTCCAGGCTGAAGAGCAGTATTTTATTTTATTTTCCTTTAGTTTCTATCCATTAGTATCTGTCCATATTATTATACTATCGTTTCATTGTAGAATGACCAGCTCTCCCCAGCCCTTGGAAAATGAAGCACGTGATAGTCTGTGCCCTAGGGCCACCCTTCCATACAAGCATTTAAAGCTTAATATAAAAAGTAAATTAGCTGAACGTGGCAGTGATTCCTGTCCAGTTTGTCCTCTCCAGCAGTGCACTGTATTAAAAGCATGGTAGAGAGCACATAAATGCATACTTGTATTCTACAAAACCAACCCAGTTGAGGCTAAGACTCACAAAATAGCATGTGATGTAGGTGAGTTAAATTGATCCTCTCAGTTTGAGCGACTCAATTTGACTGTTCATAGTGAGGGCAAGTAGATGAAAAGGCGATGAGTATTGTATAGTGAGTGTAGCAGTGAGCTACACCTCTCTTGAGCTGGATATGGGGAGAGGTTTCGCCAAGCCCTGCCAAGCTGGTCATTTGGTGTAGTAGCTTGAGCCACCACCCCTGGAGCAGATGGATCCGGTGCGGGTCTGGGTCCTGCCGAGGTGGACATTTTTGTGTGTATATGTTTCTTTTTCCCAGAACAGGACCCCCACCCTGAGTTGACTATAATAATTTTGGGGGTACGGGGCTTGTACTTTGTTTTGTAGTCTCCGCTGGGAAAGCAATCATCACTGTTTGCAGCGGCCTGTAATACTGGTCACGCTTTGACTTTGGGCAGTATTTGATTCGCTTTTGGTTGGCTATAGTTAAAAGTTGCCTTTATCACATAAAACCACTCACAACAGTCTGCATTCCCAAAAATAATTTCCATTGCTTTCCCAGTTCTTTCCATACTTTGATTTACTTAGTTGTAATTTTTGACCAGGAAAAGCACACTGAACTGCAACAGCTCTTTTCCAAATTTTTTTTTTTTTGGTGGGGGTGTTGTTTATGTAAAACTTTTCGGTGTGGTGAGTGCTGGCATGGACACTGTAAAAAAAAAAAAAAAATCTCCTGTTATCATATGCCATGGGATCTTTAAGACAGGAAGACGCACCTGGCTTACATCTCATCCAAAGGACAGAACCTTAGCCATGCATCTCTCCACTAGTGCCACTTTACAGTGTTGGTGTGGTGTATTGGCCCAGTTCTTGTTGTGGGACTAGAACCCATAACCTGCCAATCTTTCAGCCCTAGAGGTGAGTGTGCAACCTCGAGCCTGCTTGATAACATTTTTACCATCTTATGCATAAATGTATCTCAAAAATAATTTTTTAAAACTTTTCATGAGTATTTCCTGGCCTCAACATGCCCTTTTATGATGCCATCGTGCTTCCATGAGACTGTGATATCACAGATACAGAGGATCTTCTTCAAGGATATCAACCTCCATTGAGCCACGCCATGGAACTGTAAGCTGGTGGCATCAGGACCACCTGAAATATTTGCAGCCTGGGGCGCCCACATCGACGTGCCTCGCCGGTTGCCTACATAACGTGGGCATTCCCAGCATGCCTCAGTTCTTTTCTTCGCGGTCAGCCACTTATCAGTCCACCACTGCTGAAGAACTTAAGCAAGTATTCACTAATGCTGCTACTGTACTTCTAGTTTCTTATTTTAAAACTTTCTTTTATGCCGCTGCTGAAAGACAAGGAACCTTTGTTCCATTATTGCCCTTCCAGTGACGTTAAGATTTACAAAGACGGCAGTCACTCCATTTTAGTCAGTGGGTCGGTACAAACCACAACTTTAAAGCCTGCTCAAAATGCCGGAGCTTTCACCAGGCAACCAGAAGATGTTGCAAGATGGCTTTAGAAGTGTTTCTTAAACTTCAAGAAATGGAGAAACAAGTTGTGAAGGCAACTTCACCGCCATCAACCACTTCTGTTCACGGGTTCCCCCATCGATCCCTGCAGTCGATCATGGCGGTCACTGACTTGTCTGCAAAAACAATAAGTTCACCAGTTCTTCAGAGAAACACTGCCACTCTGACCAGGACAAGTGGTGACAAGATAAGGCAACCTTTTGAATGCTTATGTTTGCCTCTAAGAAGAGGTAAGTGTACTGACAAACACGGTTCCCCGGCCCAGCTGCAGGTCCTGACCTCCACATCATCAGTCATATACCAGGGTTGGGGTTTGGCATTGATTAGTCTCCTTCACTGGGGGATTCACAGCCTGCTCAGCCATCATTGACCATTTCAGGCCTGTTGACACACGGATGCTGTATCAGACAATGTCTGAGTTGTCCCAGTGGCTTTTGGCACCTCCACCACGGCATCCTCAGCTAGTCCATTTTCAGCTTTACCATTGATGCTCCAGTTCTTGGTCCCAGCCACAGTGCCAGACCCAGAATGGCCTCCGTCGATGGGACCCCCATTGACAGCTCCTACTCAATTGTCTCCTTGTCCTGTCAATTCTTAGATGGTGTTGATGACAATAAACTGGAGCATAATCCAGAGTATATGGAGGAAGAGGCCATGGATGAAGAAGAGGCAATAGATGTGGTGGGCTCAAGCTTCACTCAGTCCTCCTGCTCAGAGGACAGTGTGAAAAACACACCAAGGTCTCCACCTCAGGATGCCTCATTTCAGGCCTTCTTAAAACAAGGTCAGGCCAGAATGGGGTTTCAGGCAGTGAAGGACAATTCTCGAGGAGAAATCTTGAGTTCTCAAGGTTTCAGCCTCCCCACAGTTATAATTCCTCCACTGCCTTCAGCTGTTAGGATGCTACTGGCACATGCCTGCTCAATTACCTACAGTACATAGGAAGGCTGATAAACAATATCTGGCCCCTATTGCTATGATTCTTCACAGCCTAAAAGGGATTCAGAGGTCTTCATGGCTGCTCATGACAGAGCTAAAGCTCACAAGCACGAGTTCCTTCTCTTGACAAGGAGTCAAGGAAACTAGACGTGATAGGAAGACGACTTTTGCTTCTGCTTCCCTCGGTCTCAGGATTGCTAACTATCAGGCATATATGATAAAATATCAGAATTGCATTTGGAAAACTATGGTCACCCTGGCTGAAAATTGCCAGAGGGCCAGGATAAAATATTGGCACACGGCCTCAGGAAGTCTTAGTGGAGGCCACATTTCCTCTTCCTACAACAATGGAGGGAGAGCAGTACAGATGCCAGGGTCTTGAAGGTGGTTCAGAAAGGACATTCCCCAGAGTTCCTTTAGGTCCTTCCATTGACCCCTTCCCCATCATCCAACAGGTATCCTCTGGGACATCTTGCCTTCCTGCTGAAGGAGGTTCAACCCCACCTCCACAAAAGGGCTCTAGAGCCTGTCCCTGTTTCATAACAGAATCTGGGCAATGGACCGAGGACCTCAGGCCTTAGTAGACCTTTCGAGGACTAAATCAAGTACAAAACATTTAGAATGGTGTGATTGCAGTCCTTCCTCCCTCTCTTGCTAACAGAGGACTAGATGGTTGCTCTGGACTTGAAGGATACATACCTTCAATTCAGAATCCTAAAGTCACACAGCAAATTCCTACATTTCGTGCTTCAGCGCCACTGCCAGTTTCACGTCTTGCCCTTAAGTTTATGCCCTGCACTGTGTGTCTTTACAAAGTATTTGCCTATAGTGGCAGCTGCCCTCCACAGGGAGGCCACTATGTCTTCCCCTACATAGACAACTGGCTCTTAAAAGCCCCATCATGGGAAGTGATGGGTTACACACTATTCCAGACCCAACAGTTGTTCAACCAGCTGGGCATCCTGTCAATTAACCAAGTCAGTCCTCACTCCTTACCAGAGGCTCCAATATATAGGAGCAATTCTGGATGCAAGTCTGGGATGGGCGTCCTGCCCTCCGACTGTTCTGTGGCACTAGTGGTCCATGCACAACTGGTATCATCCAGTGACTATGTCTCAGCCAGATGCCATTTAAGGTTAATAGGCCTAATGGCAGCTGCCATACTGACTGTCTCCCCAACTTGCCTCCATATTAGAATCCATTAATGAGCCAAGGCGCAGGGTACAGGGCTCTGACAAATTGGTGTATCACATTCAGGTGACTGGGCTTTGTTGCTGCCTGCTCTGGTGGTTGGACCATCCCGCCTTGAACTAGGGTCCCCATTCTTCAGCAATCCCCAATCCTGGTGATGATCATGGAGGGATCATAGAGGTATTGGTTTAGGTGGGTGCCCATCTGGACCCTTTCAGAACTTGGGGCCCAATGAACCCTCTGGATATGGTTATGCTTAGAAACAACTATGGAGAGGAGGACTGTTCTGCATGGCCTACAGGTCTTCATCACCCTCTTCCAAGGGTCCCAGCTACTGATCCACTCAGACAGTATTTTGGTGATGTATTGCATCATCTGACAAAGCTAGTTCATTTATATCCACTCTGCAGAAAAGGGATGAGTTTAGCACTTGGCAGTAGAACAGACATATTTCTGTCCACAGTTTTTCTACCAGGGACACAGAACACTAGCGGATCACCTAAGTCGGTCCCAGGCAATAGTGCCACAAATGGGAGCTCTCTGACTCTTGCAGGACCTACTTCTTCAAAAATTGGGTCATTCATCCTGCAAAAATTACTGTGTGGTCTTGACACCAACAGCTTAGAGTTCCATGATGTGGCTCAATGGGGAGATTCTCTCAAGATCTACCGTTACAGTAGGTAACTATTTTTATAGGATCACAGGGTTTTAAAAATTGATTAGCAGTTTTTTCTGGACAATACTAACTGTACAGAAAGCATTTATATAGGTTTTCTAGAAGTGTCATGCTTGTTAAACACAATGAGGCAAGTGATATGCATTTCACAATGTTTTAGAACTTTTATGAGCAAAACGCTAATCAATTTTTAGAGTTATTTAAAACCCTGGGATTAGCAGTTGGCAGTCATATGTTTTAACACACCGATAAACATAAATTGCATTTGCAGAAAAAGACCCAAATATCTATGAAGTCTACCCATATCACTGCCTAGCTCCATGTACCTATCCATCTCACTCTGCCTCGCTCTTGTCCCCTCTTTTCCCGCCATCTGTCCTCTCCACCACACTGTCTTTGCTTTATTTTCCCTTCCCCCAGTCCACGCCTCTTCCTTCTACCGCTATTCATCTTTCCCACCATACCGCCACACACCTACCATTTACCCTAGTCTGCTTCTGTCTCCTTCCCTTAATCTAGAACTGCCCGTCAGTGCCTTTTTCCTTCCTCTCCTTCTCCCTCCTACCCCTTGTTCCAGAGGGAGAAAGTCCCACTTCATCATCCTCCACTCCTTTCCTACTCTAGTGGACAACATGGAACCTAACCCAGGTCTCTTCGCTCTTCCCTCCTCTACCTCAACCTTCCCCAGAGGCCTCAGCATTTTCCACCTAAATGCCAGGAGCCTGCACCCTAAACTTGACCCTCTCTGATATCCCAACACACCACTAGCCTCCTATGCATTTCTGAATCTTGACCCTTCCAAGATACCTGACTCTCACTTGGCTCTCCAAGTACCACCTGTTTCATCAGGACTGTGGCAGGTGTGGCAGTGAAGTTGCCCTGTATGTTTGCTAGAACCTATCCTGCACAGTCACCTTCACAGAGTCTGTGCCATTATCTCATAAGCTCCTTCTAGTTAAGCTATCCCTCCCTTCCACTCTCCCCATCTTTATCAGTGTCCTGTATGTCTCCCTAAAATTTTGTCCTCCTTGGCCAACTCCATCCCTTGTGTCGTTTCCAGTGCCTCATCTGGGAGCTCTTCCTCCTTGAGGGTTTCAATACCAGTTGGCTCTCCCCTGCCTCAAGCCTCACACCAACAGGACTCGGTCATTAAACCATTCTCAGCTAATCTCAGAACCCACCCAGCTCATCCTCACTCCACTAATAGCACTCTTTGGACTGGTTGCTTTCCTTCAACCTGCACTGTATCCTTGTAGCTGGCACACTACTGAAACCTACAGTGAACATTATATGACACACTGCATTAGGAAAGTCAGGCCCACCCCATCTATCCCGAAATACATTTTGGACCAGGTTCCTCTGGCTGTTGATTACAGTGCCATCCTAAATGACCTCGCACTCACAGTTTGGTCCCCCATGTGTTCTGCTCTAGGCATTGATTTGATTCTCTCTCACCAAATTTAATTACACTTGGGATAGGCACATGCCCACCCACCCCACACTGCCCAGAAGTCCAGGGTCAAAAACTCCCACCGCCCATGGATTACATATGACATTATTGACTTATGCTGGTCCTGTAACAAGGCCTGGCATGCTGAACATTCACACTTTCTAGCTGACCTCTTAACCTAGAGGTCAGTAATCAGGAACTCCTGTCCGGGCTGCTAAGGCCTCTCTTCAAATCTACCTTCAGTCAAAGCTTAGTTCCCCAGCAAAATTCTGGAAAGTTATCCACTCCCTCTTTGACCTACCCACCCAGTCTGCTCCCCAGCCCTCCTTGTGGGGCTCACCAGTCTCTGACTCTCATTCTGTTGTTGATCATTTTAACAAATTCTTTGCCTCCTGTGCACTCCCCTCTCCCTCATCCCTCTCCCATTCTTTCCCCTGCTGCCTATCCCCAGTCTCACTCAGCTGAGGGTCTCCACTTTGCCCCATTTCCCTCATGAAGCCCTTCTAGCCCTCACTTCACTTAACCCAGCCAAGTACAGCCCTGCTGGACTGGACCCAGCTGCCTCCATATCTTGACACCTGCTATTGCTGCTCCACTCTCTCATATTCCTGAACCTCTCCTTTTCCCTTAGAGCTGTTCCTCAAGCCTAGAAGATTGCTAATGTTCTTCCTCTGCAGAGAGGGAGATTCCTTCTCCCTGGGAACTTCCAGTCTATCTCATCCCTCCTCTCCTTTGCAAAACTGCAGAAAGTATTGTCTACTCCAGGCTTGCTGACTACCTTTACTCCTCTGACCTCATCTCTCCCTTTGTTTGGTTTTAGGAACACCATTCCTTGGTCTCTTCCCTGCTTGCAAGTAACTGATGCCATCCTCACTGGGATGAATCAGGATGCATTACTGTGGCCATATTTAGTGATCTAGCTAAATCTTTTGACTCTGTATCTACCCACTCCTCCTGAACAAGCTGAGAAGTGTTTGCCTCTCAGTTCCTGTTGTGGACTGGTTCTGTTCCTACCACAGTCAACCAACAGTTGGTACAGGTGGGATGCATCCTGTCTCCACCCTCCCCATCCCAACCAGGGTCCCACAGGGCTCCATACTGGAACATATTCTTTTCTCTGTTTTCCTTAATGATCTGTCCTCTGCTTGTGTCCCTGCACATATCCATATGTATGCTGACGACACTGTCCTTTACATCTCTGGCCCCTCCTCCGCAGCCATTGAGAGCACACTCCAGAAGGACTTCCATAATGTTCTATTCTGGTTTTGTGCCAACTAACTCTTGAGTCAAAACCAAAAGACTGTCTCCATGACCTTCGGCATCAGCCAGAAATTGGCCAGGCTGTCGCTTTTCCCTATCTTCTACTCACTGGATGGCATGCTACTTGACATAGTCCCTGCCGTTAAATATCTCAGTGTGTGGCTAGATACAAGCTTGACTTCTCGCCCACATTGATGCAATCCACACCATACCACACTCCACCCCTAAACTAGGTGTCCTGTACCACAACAAGGACTGCCTGTCCCACCAGGAACTGGTCACCAAAATGATTCTCCTGGTCTTTGACTATGCGGATATTGTCTGTGGCACTGCCTCCTCCTCCTCCTTTGTCAGACTGGACACCCTCTGCATTGACTTCTGCCACTTGCTACAAATTCATCCCTTCAAACTCATCATTGCTGATTCTGCTTTTCCTTTCCATTCTCCCTTTCCCCTCACATTGCCAGTCCCATGGTGCTTCATTCTATCAAATTCTGATTTGGTTTCCTCCTCTCTTATCTGTCCTCATGCCTTCTGTCTCATTCCCGTCTTCTCCCATGTTCTTCGCTGTAGAGATCCACCTACTTTCCCCTCCCCACTCCAGCATCTCTGCTGGGCAAGCTGCCTTTTCCTACTGCCTCCCATCTCTTTGTAACTTACTTCTTCTTCAGTCTGCTTTGTCTCCTCTGTCTCAACCCTTAGACATCACTTAAGGTGCCTTCCTAGTCCCACATGTCACTGTCAACCCCTTTGACTCCACTTTCCACCTCCTTTACACCTCTAGCAATCTTCCCCTGCACTTGGCTGTGTCAGAGGCAGTCTATCAAGCTGCAGCACTATGTACTTTACTCCATACTAATAAGTTTATGTAGTATTTATTATGCCCTTGTCATGACTCTGCTTGTAAATGTTGCCTGTTATACTTCCACCAGTAGCTATTCTTCTTAGCATGCTCTGCAGTCAAAGCTGTCATTGAGTTGCTCCGTTGCTGTATCATTGTTTGCACTACTTTTGCTTGTACTCACATCCCCCCGTCCCACCTGAAAACAAGCCTTGCCTCAGTGTGCCTTTCCCAGTTACCAATTTTCTATAAATAAAATGCTCATCTAATGCTGGGCTGGATTTAGAGATCCGATAGCTAGTGGCTGGCCTGAACATCATTCCCTTTCCTAGGTATCCTTCCCCTCTTAGCCTCTGTCTTTGGATCCCAGTGGTCCCTGCTATCTGTCCCACCCAAGTTTAAACCTCATCACAGTCTTGGCTTCAACTGCCTCTCTGGACTGTCTATTCCATTCATCCACCACTCACTCTGTAAAGAAGAAATGCCTCTCATCCCTCCTGAATCCCCTCCAGTCTCCACCCATGTCCTTTTGCCACTGTGCTCGTTCTTTGTGGAGAAGTGCTATAGTCCACCCTGATGGTTCCTCACAAGAACTTATATGTCTCAGTCACCATCATGTGTGTTATCAGCACATAAAAACAGCATGGATTCACAATGGGTAGGTTGTGTCAGACAAATCTGATCAACTGCTTGGACTGGCTCATGAAGACAGTGGACAAAGGACAGGCAGTGGGCGTACTATTTTTTTTTTTTTTTTTTTTTGTTTAATAATTTTTTTATATATAGGGATGTTTTATCCCGACTGCTGGAGGGCTCATTGTCGGCGGACCGACCATCCGTGGCTCTGTCCCCCTTGCAGGGATTACGTGGCACGGCAGTGGGCAGGGTTTTTGTGGCTACTAAGGTAGCTGCAGAATCCTAATGCCCCACCTGCAGGATGCCGTGCAAAAGGGCTGGAGTACGAGGCTTCTGCCAAGCACCTAACAGCGCCCTCCCCTCCCTCCCCAGACTGCTTTCTACTGAAGCAGTGCCTAACCCCACCCCAGGAGAGGAGAGAGTTGCCTTGGGTGGCTCAGTCCAGCTCTTGCCCTTCTCCCCGGCCACCACCACAACCCAGGCTCTTTTCTCTCAACCTGGATCACAGGCGAGGCAGCAGTGTATTGTATCTGGACTTTAGCAAACCTGTGACTCAGTCCCACATAGCAGCATAGTTAAGAACTTCGAGGACCTGGGGAAGGGACTAGATTATAGGACAGGTCAGAAATTAGCTAGTTGGAAGAACACAAAGAGTAGTCTTAAATGGAAAATTCTCTGAGGTATTGAAAGTCACCATTGGGGTTCCCATGGATCAGTTTTAAGCCCAGTACTTTGATTTATTTTTGACACGAAGTAACAGATCCAAAGGAAGATGTGCCTATTTACAGATCATACAAAAATCTGTGGTAGAGCGGACAGTGATGAAGAAGTGAAGACACTGAGGGAAATCTAAAGAGACGGAGAAATGTTCATGAGTCTAGCAACTACAATTCGTTGCAACAAAGTGCAAAGTTACACACATGGGGATCGTGAAGCTGAAGACAGACTACAGAATGGGAGATGCACTGTTACAAAACATAACAGAGGGAGGGATCACAAGGTCTTTATAGCAGGTGACATAAAGCAGTCAGTGCAGTGCAACAGAGCAGTGGGGAAGGAAAATAGAAAGCTGGGGTGCATTGGCAGGGGATCAGCAGTAGAAAGGAGGAGGTGATCCTGCCACTATGCAGATTCCTAGTGTGGCCACATTTTGAGTTCTGCATGCAGTTCTGGAGTCTGCACTTGAAAAGGACAGAGATAGGGTGTGAAGCAGTCTAGGGGAAGCAACAAAAATTATTCGGGGCAGCGAGATAAGTTCTACATGAAGAGGCTTGAGGACCTCAACATGTATATACTAGTCCGAACCAGTGGCACTGAGGGTTGAAGCGCTGGACGCCACACCTCGCGCCACGCCAGTGACCAGGGTTTGGGAGCGAGCCCGGACCGCGGGGTTGGCAGGAGAGAGAGGATCAAGCATCTGATGGATTGCTCTCTCTCTCGGGAGGGATCCAGGAGTAGCCTGGTGCAGAGTGGCCCCAGGTGAAGACTGGCGGCACTGCTGTGCTCACGGACTTGCAAAAGCAAGGGAAGCGTTGGACAGCTGCCTTCCGGATGTGGGTGGGAGCACCCACGCTATGGGATTGGCGTGCATTGCATGACCCACATGTGGGAGGTGTAACACAACGGACTAAGGGAAAAACGCGAGAGGATCAGGCGACAGCACCTATCCTCCATGCCCCATGACCGAGCTCTCGACTGGTCTCCATCCTCCTCCGTCCACCCCATATCCGTCGTCTGGAGACTGCCTTATTAAGAGCACCCAAGTAGGAGGAGGTGACCCACCGGATGAGTTAAACTGGGGTGCTGGCGGCGGAGAGGGAGGAGAAGGAGACATAGTTAGCGGTTCTTCAGGTGGGCAGGACAGGGATTGGATGCCTGAGAGAGGACCTCGGGGCCATGACAGGAGTGAAAAGAGATGATAGAAAAACAAAAAACATGTATATACTGGCGATTGGGAGGAGAGTTTCTTCAGTGAATCAACAAGGTAGACACTGGAAAACTGTTTTACAGTGAGCAGAAACGTGGGCACAAAGGGGAATGCAAAGAAACTGGCATGAGGTAGATATAGGAAGGGCATCAGAAAGTGCTGTATTTCTTCACAGTGATTGCAGTAGATAGGTGGAATGGGCTGCCAGAGGATGGTCTGTGCCAAACCAGTGGAGGATTCAGGCGAGGATAGGACAAAAACATAACATTTCTCGGCACAAAAGATCACTTGGCCCACCCAGTCTGCATAGATGTTCCCTGCCTAATCTGCCTCTGCAGACCTATCTGGTCTCTGGTGACCTCCCACCTCCCTTCCTCTTCTGTAATATTCCCCTATGACTGTAATATTCCCTATGACTGTAATATCCCTCTATGACTGTAATATCCCCTCTGACTGTAATATTCCCTCTGACTGTAATATTCCCTATGACTGTTTCACACATGCTTGAAACCCCCTCCCCATCCCCATTATTTCTGCTGGCAGTCTGCTCCAGGCATCTGCCATCCTCTTACTAAAGAAATATTTCCTCCGTGTCTCTTGAACTCCCGCACTCAGCTTTATCGCATGCACCCGGTCTCGGTGCTTGTTCTTTATCCTTTAAAGCACTCCGAGCCCTTGCTGGACTGAGCACTATATCAACAAAATTTGCCTTGCCAGGGACTACACCCTTCACCCTCTGCTCCCTGTTTTACTCCTGTGAGGTACTTGTAGGTATCTGTGATGTACTTCTGTAGCAGGGAGTATGACGGTTGCAGTATATGCAAACATTTACAGATTCAGAACATTAAATACTTGCAATCAGATTCAAGACTTTTACCCCAAGGTGGTGACTCAGATCCTTTGTTATAATTAAAAGACCTTGCCCAGGGCAGTGACTCAGATCCTTTGTTATAATTACAAAAGCCCTGCAAAAGCTGAGGGTTTGCTGCTGCATAAACCACTGAGACAGACACACACACACACACACACTGACACAGCAGGAACATCATAAAGGCTTTTAACTGTTGTAGCCTCAAAAGAAAACTACATGGAACCCGTGTGTATTTATTTTTATAAAAGCTATGTTTAATAAAGTCTTTAGGCTGGCCCAGTGGCACTGAGGCTGAGGCACTGGTTACCTTACCTCGTGGCGGCCATGTTGAGAGCAGGCACGGTAGCTAGGGGTCAGCAGGGAGGAGAAGGATTGAGTCCGTTGGACTGCTCTCCTTCTCTGGGAAGGGGATCCATGACAGTCAGCGCCTGATTGCCCCAGCGGAGGCTGGAGGGCAAGCCGCTGTGCTGTACCTCGGGAGGAGTTGGGGAAGATGCCAGGAGGAGCGCCTGCAGACGCATGCGCACTCCCTTCACTGGCGTCCTGGCACACCCTCCGCCTCGGGGACAAAAAAAGAAAAAGGTAGACCTCCTGGTTGGGCTGCTTGATACCCATCCAATGGAACACTGTCTCTGGGGAAGTTGCGATCTGGATCCGGACAGGGTGGATGAGATGGGGCTCCCACCACCCCACTGTGGGGGTAAGCCACAGGAAACTGGCAATGACTCTAATGGAACACAGGGGTTGTCAGATGGCAGGCGGAGTCCCAAGGGTTGCCAGGAATGGGAGCAGATCAGGTAGGTCGCAGAAAGAGATAACCAAAACAAAGTCTTTATTAACCTTTTAGTAGACTTGGTCAAATTAGTATTTCTGGTCCTCACACTGATGAAGAGTACCATTTCAGAAATATATGAAGTAGTTTATGTCCCGTTGCCCACAGAGTTCAGTACAAGGACACTGATGAATTATGCCAACAGTGAAGGCCGGAGCAAGGATATTATCTGCATCATGCAGTTCTAAATGCGCCCTTACACCAGCATCAAGTCAGAACCACTCACTGATTTTACTAAAATACCAGAAAAACTGAAACAAGAATGAAAGGAGAACCAATATTTGAATAATAGCTTCTACATAAATTATAGGTTTACAGGTAAAATACTGTTCTCCCCTAATGGCTTAAATAATACTTGGGGGCACTTTTTTACTCATTTCAACTTATTTTTATATATTTACAATATTCAGCTTCCCTTCATCTGAACCAGGATTAACATGACATCAAGGACATAAACTGTTACTGGCCCAATGAGAGGAAGTCTAGAAGATCGTAATCAAGTTAAATATGCAGACTCGTAATGAAAAGGGAAGTCAAATGTAGCACTATATATATGAGTTACAAGGAGTAAGGAGACGAAAATGTTTTTTCAGAGTTTCTCCAGAGCTGGTGGATGTTATTTAAGGCTTGTGACCATTACATTAAAGTTTCTTTGACATTCATAGCTGGATCTCTGAAGTATATCCACTTTCTAAAATGGACTTCTGGCTGCTGAAAATGCAGTTTTATATATTCTGTCATAGTGTAGTTGTGACATTTTGGCAGTTAAGCTGTCTGTCTGGCATACTTATGACCTAAGTTTCCGTTTTACCATTTCACCTCTGTTACACAGGTCCATGAGGGCATCCGAACACCGGTGTGTAAAGGTGTGTGCAAGTGCTTCTGTCGTTCGAAGGGACATGGCTTCATCACCCCAGCTGATGGTGGACCTGATGTATTCGTGCACATCTCTGAGGAAGTTGCCATATCAACTGTCTGTGAAGGGGTCCATAGTAGAGATTTCATTGCTTTATTCCCACCCACTCCAAATATTCGAGATCTTCTTTGAAGATATCTTCTCATCAGGCCACACCTATGGAACTATAAGCTGCCCGGCCCTAGGACCAGACAGAAACGTTTTCAAGAGGTCCACCGGGGCCGCCTAACCATTTATATCAGATATTGGCTGTTACATAAATGGGCGGTCCTCCTTTTCTCAGTATTTTTCCGCCATTGACAATACTTGTTGGAGAACTGATGGAAACGCTGCTGCCTTAGCTGCCATTTTATTTTTTTCCGCTTTAGAAAAGTTACCACATTTACAGTGATTTTCGATGACCTGTATGTCATCGAAGGAACCATTGAAATTATTCGATACTGTGACTGTGGTGAGATCTACACTGGTGACTCCCATGATGTCTGTGTCTGTTGCCTAGGCCTGGACCATAGTGCTAAAGCCTGTCCAATCTGCAGTGGTTTCAGTTCTACCACCTGGCAACACTGAAAAGGGCTCTAGAGAAATATCTCAGGAAGTAACAGGTTGCCCACATGGAGAACAATCTCTAGCAGAAGAGCACCGCATGTCGCCAGCCTACTGTTCAGGTCCAGGTTCTTGAAATCCTGGGACAAGCAGTCTGGGAGCCATAAACATAAGCACTATGATAAGGAGATGGAGAGAACTCCTGGTGTGCTCCAGGTTGCCCTCCACACAGCAGGTACTCCCTCCTCTGTGCCATTGACTGCTACAGTGGCAATGCTGCTTGCCACCAGCTGTTGACACATTTCAAGGTCAGGGCATGGCACTGGCACTACCAGGCCTAGTACGGCTGGTATGTTGCCATTGATGTTGGGGACTCAGCCTCCCCCTCGACTCTTGCTATGCACCATTGACCACATGGACACCAATGATCAGGCGGTTCTGTCTTCATTCACAGATATGCTCAGATGCCTGCTACCTCCTCCCACTGTTTCAGGGTGCCTGTCAACGTGGACTTGTACTAATCCCTCTGCGATGATGCAAAGTAGAGCCTTGCGTCCATCCACCTCCTAGGAAACTGCTGACATCGCCAGCATGCTTTCCAGCGCCTGTTGACCTGGTCGATGATGATTTTAAATATAATCCTGACTTAATCATGCAGGATGATGAAGAGGAGCCTGGGGACTATGCTGGAGCACTTATCAAGGGCATCAACTCTACTGTGTCCACCTGCAGTGAGGACTTGGTGGTCCACGCTGCAGGGCCCCACCAGAGGACCCAACTTTCCTCACCATGATGCAGCAGCAGTTACAGGCTGCCCTGGACTTTGATGTAGAGGAGCAGGACACCACCAAGAAAAACGAATAGACTTACTGGAGTTGCCTGATTCTCCTCCTGTTTTGGTACCACCTCTCCTTCCTGTGCTAGAGGATGTCTCCTTTACTGCCTGGTACAGGCTAAATGTCTTCAGCCATACCAAGGAAGGCCAGACAGAGCCGTCCCGGTGGGCGCTGAGGGTTGAGGCTGGGCGTCCTCGTGCCACTCCGGCGTCCCGGGTTGAGGGTGAGCCAGGGCCATTGGGGGTTGGTGGGGATGGAGAAGATGAAGTGTCCGGAGGACTACTCTCTTCCTGGGGTGGGATCCAGGGATTACCGTACTCGTGGCGGCTCTAGCGGAAGCTGGGAGCATTTTCGTCCAGTAGCACTGTTCAGAAAGTAGTGTGGCAGGTGTCTCACGGGACAGCCTGCATATCGGTGCCATTGCATTTCACGCTCATGGGGAAAATACACCAGGGAAAAAGCCTCCTACACTGTCAGTGAGATGACAGTGGCTGGGTGGGGTTGCCCATATCCCAAATGCCGCCCTTCGCACAGTATCCTCCTCCACCTCCGACCCGATGACAACTGGTAGGCACTTCACACTTAAGGAGCCAGCCGCTGAGGAGGATGAAATCAGCCCTTTAGATGGTACCAGAAATCATGACCTGCCTGGGGCCGCTCGTGGGGTGGATTATGGGAGAAGCGAGGATTCAGGCTGAGAGTAGGGCAGACTCCAAGTAGATATTCCTGAAGGATGTCCGGGTGTAGGTGAAGAAAACAGTTAAAAAAAAGGAAGGCAGACAGAATGTAATGCGGACTCCTTCTGGAAGCCCTTCTTTGCCACCCAGCCTGAGGCAGTCTCTGTGGTTATCAGTGTTTGCCATGATAGGTCAAGGGCAAGGCCCTGATTTTTCTGTGGCAGTTTGGGTCTAAATTCTGCTGCAAGTCCTCCTGTTGCTGCAGAACTTCTGTGGCAGTTGTTTCTATTTCTGCAGAAATTCTGTGACAGCAGTTGGGGACTTTGGTAGCAGTCAGCACCCCACCCCACCAAGTAGGTGAAAATTTTGGTTTTGGGTTCAGAAATACAAACCAGAGCAAGTTGTCAAATAATTTCTGAATTCTTAGTATTAGAAAGTTAAAAAATTCATCTCAGCCCCATCAACCTCCCCATCCCAACCTGAGTCCCCAGGGCCACCAAATGAGTGAGTAATAATTTTATTGGCTGCCACACTCACAGTGATCCTTATCCTTCTAGTTTATCACTAGGCCAGAATGCCAGTTTCTCATACCAGTAGTGCTTTGTGCAACTGGCGGTGAAATTAGAAGCATGAGGATTACTGCACTGTGTGGGACCTGATGCAAATATTTCTACTTCAGATAAAGGAACTCAGCTGGCCTGGTGGCACTGAGGGTTAAGGGGCTGGATTCTACACGTGACCCGAGTTCACGACGGATTCTGGTCTACAGGGAGGACAAGATCAAGTGTCCGGAGAACTGCTCTCCTCTCCTGGGGTGGGCACTGTAGGACATGCCGCTCTGCAGCAGCCGCTGGTGGAGACCGGAAGCAACATAATAGTATGCGGCTTACATGGGTTAGGTGACAGCCGGACGTTTGCAAGGGCGCCCTCGGCGCCGAACATCATTACGTCCGAACCTGGAGCGTAACTAAGGAGGAAAACCCCGAAGCTTTGGGAGGCGATGGCAGGGGACTCAAGTGGTGGTAGCCCACACGCCCAATGCCGGTCCCAATCCGACTTGACTCTCCATGGTCCTGCGCTCTTGTTACCGGGACCCAGCACATGATTCCTTGGTCGGGGACGGGTATGGTGGGCAGCAGAGGTAACATCGAGGAGACCCCATTGGAGAGAAACTAAGTTTGAAAAAAAATAAAGGGACTCAAGTAGGTTCTCAGGATGGGGTAAGGAGGATGGTGGTGCTGAGTTGGATTGGGGTGCCTATTTTGCTTTTTAGGAAAGCCCTAGCAGACAAAATAATGGGCAGGGTCTGTACCAAGGTGCTTTTTAGATTTTTGTTTTAAATTTCACAGAATTCCAAAAAGCATTTTGCAGAATGTAATATAAACCACAAGAATAGTTTATAGGATTTATATGATCCATGGAATAACTGCAGTTTATATGATCCATGGAATTATTTTCCTTGGTCAGAGTCGATGTAAACTGCAGATTTGTTTTACCTACAGTTTATGCTGACACTTTCATTTTATTAATTTATTGTGCTTTATCTGCTCATCTGCCAGCTCCCATTGGTCCGCTGTACACCACGTCAGCCCAGCCATACACCCTGGGACTTGCCTCACTCTTAAACACCCCAGCTTACCCCCAGGGACATAGCCGCCGAGGGCCTTCCACCTGACGGAGACTGAAAGGGGCGAGAGCCGGTCGGTGGCATGTAACATGAGGCGGATGTTATTATGTGCTGACGGAACCTCCATTTTTCCTGGGAGGCATGTTGTGCAATGACGCTGGGGTCGTAAGCCGAATGTCTGACATGCCTCCCAAATGTAGCCCTCCTGGCTGTTGTACCTCAGGCTACCCAGGGGTTACACCAACTACTTACCGCCCCCAGAGGAGAGCAGTCCACAGAACACTCAGTCCTCTTCCTCCCCGGCTGGCCCTCCAACTTCCAAGGCTCATTGCCGAACCCAGGGTGTCATGAATGGTAGCACTACCACTGTGCCAGTGGGCTTCTAAATAACTGACTCTTCAGTATAAACTGTGAAATAATATTCTGCATTTCATGTAAACTGCAGAACGGTATTATACAGTTCAGGAAACCAAGGAATAATATTCTGCAGTTCATGTGAACCGAGGAATAATATTCCACAGTTCATGTAAACTTGTGAATAATATTCTGTGATTTTCCACGGTTTACATTAAATTCTGCTGAAATCTCCATGGTCGCGAATCGTGGAAAAATCGGGGCCTTTGTCAAGGGCAACTAAGCATCTGAGTTCTCTCTCTCCGATAAAGAGTCCAGGAGGTTAGATGTGATTGCCAAAATGACTTTGGCCTTGGCTTCACTGGGTCTTCAGATTGCTAACTATTAGGCACACATGATAGAGTACCAGAACACTCTCTGGAGAAAAGCCAAGGCACTTACACAAGCCTTACCAGAAGGCACCCCAAACCAGAACTTCTTAAGGCTATCACTGCTGGGGCTGGTGTGGGCAAACATTTGCTTCACATGGTGTATGAAGTGTCAGATGCATCTGCCAGGGCTGCTGCCTCGGGCATCTGTCTAAGGAGGTGCTCTGGGTGGCAGGGTTTGCGAATGATGTGCAACAGTCTATCCTCAGAGCTTCTTTTAGAGGACATAAACTGTTTGGTTCTGATGTCCAAGACATTGTCTATAAGTCAGGCCTCAGGCGTAACCCTAGTCATGCACTCCTCTACCATATCCATCCAAAGGTTAAGCAAAGGTACCTTTTGTTCATCTGGTGCCAGGCACTGCCACCGTCAAGCCACCAGACAGCTAGGTAGGGGCAAGGGGCAGGAGCCTTGCCCATGCCAGGCAGCACCCAGGTGTCCATTCAAAAGCCCTAAAGGTGGTGGTGTAGGAGAAGCCCGCCACAACCAGCTTCATGTAACTCCTTGTACTCCCCAGTCTTCAGGTACCTCCAGGAATGGTTGCAGGGGTCATCTCCTTCACTTAACTCAGTGGAAGGAGGTGACCACAGATGCCTGGGTTCTAAAATTAAGTAGAACAAGGACATGCTGTGGAACTTTTGGACATACCTCCAGATCATCTGCCAGTAAGAAATCACTGTTACCCAGACTACCTTCCTCTCTTCCTGGAGGAAATTCAGACTGCTTCAAAAGAAGGCCAGAGAGCCTGTACCTTTCAAACAAAGAAACACTGTGTTCTACACCTGGTACTTCCTAGTCCCAAGTGGGCAGAAGATCGGTGGCCTGTTCTAGATCTCAGGACCTGAACTGCCTTATAGAGCACAAAAGTTCAGAATGGTTACCCTGCAAGGCCTACTCCCACTGCTGCAGGTAGGGAATTGGATCTGTTCCCTCAGCACTAAGGATGCCTACCTTCATCAGGATTTGCAGACCTCTCATAAAATACTTGAAGTTCCTGTTCCAGGGAGAACATTACCAATTCAGAGTATTGGAATTTGCTTGTCCTCTGTGCCCATGGGTCTTTACAAATGCTTGGCACGGTGGCGGAAACTGCCATGTGTAAGGTCTCCATGTCTTTTCCTGCCTGGATGACTGGTAATTGAAACCCACTCAAAGGATCAACTGCAGCACACTTTAGCTTGAACCAGGCAAATCTTCAGTGCTCTGGTAGTTACTGTTAACATACCCAAATCTATCTGGCCCAGTGGCGCTGAGGATTGAGGCACTCGGCGCCACACCTTGCGCCACACAAGTGACCGGGTTGGGAGTGAGCTAGAGTTGCTCGGGGTCAGCTGAGGAGGGAGGATTGAGCATCTGAGGGACAGCTCTCCTCTCCTTGGAGGGAGAGGTTTTTAGATCTGTGGTGTTCGCAGCTCCTGGTGGTGGCTGGGAGCACGACCGTCACAATCTCGATGTGTGGGGAGGCTTTGCGGACATCTCCTGGTTGGATGCAGGCGTGCTCATGGCAGGCTGGATGTCATTGCATGTTCAAAACCTAGGGAGGGACCAAACAAGGAAACACCCTAGCACACAGGAGGATGACAGCGGCCTCAAGGACCAGGCCACATTTCCATCACCTGAGTCATCGACCAGCTCTCCTGGACCCTCTCCTCTCCCGGAACTGGCAGTCTGGTTTCTGGGGGGGGGTGGGGGAGGGTGGAAGCCAGCGGGTCAGCCAGGAACCATGGCAAGTTGGAGTAGGGATCCTGTCCCGACTTCCTGATCAAGGGGCTCTCAGGTCAGGTGGTAGGTCCTCAGTTGGAGAGGTGCGCCTGAGGGAGAACCCGTGGGTCGGCGACCAGAGGAAAAAGAATTGAGAAAAAAAAAAAACCCAGAGCTATGTTGGCACCTTGCCAATGCCTGCAGAACATAGGAGCAGTCTTGGACACAGCTTAGGGCTCAGTCTTCCTGCCCCTGGACAGGGCCCAGTGTCTCATTGCTAAGGCACGGCTAGTACACAGTGCAAGTATGTCTCAGAGGACATTCCTGTGGCTCCTGGGCCTTATGGCAGTGGCCATTGTCACAGTACCTTTGACCAGACCGCAGAGGATCCCCCAGTGGACCCTAAGAGTTCAATGGGACCAGCTCAAGATGATCTAGAACAAAGGGTTTTAGTTACTTCTATACACAAGAGCTCCAGTGGTGGATGGAACCCAATAATCTGTTAAAGGGTACCCTTCTAATCCCCTTCCCTCACCACATTCTAACAATGGATGCCTCAGGGATGTGCTGGGGTGCACACCTGGGCCCCCATCAGACACAGGGTACATAGACCCCAGTGGAAACACCTTGAACATAAACATTCTAGAAATGCAAGCTGTTCTATGCGGGCTATAGGCCTTCCAGCCTCATTTGTCCCTGGGTAAACAGACAACATCAGTGTGATGCACTATATCAACAAGCAAGGGATGATTCATTCTTGTTGCCTATGCAGGGAAGTGAGGAGAGTCTGTTATTGGGCTCTGGGACATGATCTAGAACTGTCAGCAGTACTTGTTCCAGGTGTCTAAAATGTCTTGGCAGACAGGCTAAGCAGGTCACAGTCCAGAATTCATGGGAAATGCTGACCTTAGTGGTTGAAGATCTGTTCGACAGATGGGGTCATCCAGAGTTGGACCTTTTGCATACCCACACGTTGCAAAACTACCACTTTACTGCTTGTTTGCTCCAGGGCCTGGAACTTTCTGATGAGACACTTTGTCCCTTTCCTGGAAAGGTAGGTTCCTGTATGCCTTCTCTCCCTTCCTCCTAATTCAGAGGTGCTACTCAAGCTCCAGATAGAGGGCCTACTCTGTTTCTCATTGCTTTCATATGGCCTTGACGGATCTGGTTCTCTTACTCCATCAACTGCCAGTGGAGCCACCAGTGCCTCTGCCCCTGTGCAAGGGCCTACTGTCACAGGAACAGGGAACCTTGGTCCATCTGGACTTCAGGTCACTTCACCTCTGTGCAGGGCTCCTGAAAACATAGCCATTGCTCGGTTTGGAGTTTCCCAGAAAGGGCTGATGTTCTGGTGGCTGCCAGAAAGCCTTCCACCAGATCAACTTATTTTGTGAAGTGGAAGTGGTTTGCTCTATGAGCCACTTCTTATGACTTGGACCCGCTTACATGTCCAGTTAACCAGGTTCTGGAGTATCTGCTGTCCCTTATCAGTTGCAGTCTGCAGTATTCTTCCTTCAGAGTGCATGTGCCATTTCAGCTTTCCATATACCTATTGAGGGTCATACAGTGCCCCAGCTGAGGTGGCCCATATGGTCTTGGAGAGGCATACTACTTCAGAAGCCTCCCATTCATAATCTAGTTTGGGACCTGAATTTTGTTTTGAAAATCATAGAATCATAGAAATTTGGCGGCAGAAACACAGGCGTTGACGGCAGAAGGAGGCCACTAGGTCTGTCTGTCTGCCCATTTGTTTAGACCTGTTTTGACACTCTAGCTGCCCTTTGTAGTCAGGGCTCCCTTGTGTCTATCCCATGCATTCTTGAATCCTCCCCACAGTGTTAACCCCACAATATCTTGGGGCAGGCTGTTCCAGGCGTCTGCCACTCTTTCTGTCAAGAAAAACTTCCTGGTGTTGGTAGAGAACTTCCCTCCTTGCAGCCTGAGGTCATGTTCCATGGTCCTGGAGCTCTTCTTGAAGTGAAAACGTTCCTGTGCTTGTACCTAGTTAATAAATTTTATGTACTTGAATGTTTCTGTCATGTCCCTGTCTCTCTTTCTCTGCTCCAGGAGTACATTCAGGAAGAAGGACCCTTCTGGCCCATCTAGTCTGCCCAACCCTCCTTGTCACATAACCCCTCCCCACCTGCCCCACCCTCCCCAATACTCAGTTCCAGACCAGTACTCAGAAAACAAATTGTACATACCCCAGTAATGCAAAGCATCATGGGATGCATATTCTTATGCAAATGTCCATGAATTAATTTGGACTGGCTCAACTTTAAGCATAATTGCATGGTGCAGTAGGCCTCACAGTCAACAAAGGCTGAGAACAGCAGACACAGACACTACTCAGAAAAGCTTACTTTGGCTCCTTTTGAGACAGCCGCAACTTGTGGTTACATTTTCTTTCTTGGAAAGTGTTTTAGTTATCACTTCCTCTCGAAGGACTTCAGAGCTACAGGCTTTAATGTGTGAGCCTCCTTATTTGATTTTTCATACAGACAGGGTGTCCTTGCATACTAGTCCTATGTTTCTACCAGAGATGGTATCCAGTTGACTTATCAAATTATCCAGCTGCCAATTTATTATCCTGAGCATGCCATTGTACGGAGAATACTGGTACTATATACATCAGACAATGGACTGCAAAAGTCTTTGCAGTTTTTGTTTCTTTCACCACTGAGAAAGAGGGTGCCCCAATTTCTAAACAGTGCCTGTCCAAATGGTTTGCAAGCTGTATTACTTTCTGTTACTGGAAGTATGGAACTTCCTGGGGTTGTTCATGGTCATTCCACAAAAGGCATGGATTCTTCTGTTGCTTGTTTCCAAATGTGTCTGCTGCAGACATCTGTGCAGCTGCCACCTGGACTACTGTCCACACTTTCACTAAACACTACAGTCGGGACATTGCCTTTTTAACCATCATAAATTTTATTTATTAAAATACAAACCAAAACTACAAAGCATAGTTATTCAAATCAGCATCAGCAAGTCATGATATCAATAATAAGGAAGATTACAAATTAGTAAGTTAAAAGAAACTGAAATCATACCAGAGTATACCAAGTGACCTAAAGTAGATAGGGACCATCTTAAAGCATTTATGGTGATAGAGCAAATATAAGTTCCTTACCAAGTTTAACACTGGGAAGGGCATTAATTGATTGAATAAGTTGAAGTTAGACTACAGATGTCCAGAAAACAGGACCAGACACTACAGAATACTTCACAGTTCCCAAGAATATGTAGCTAATTCCTCATTGTTAGCTAAGGTGGACATTGCCTTGCAGAAAGGGTCTGGCTTTGGCCTAGTTGTGCTTCAGGGCCTTCTTTCTAGGCCTGTAGGCTCCAGACACCCAGCCTTTTTGATGGTCAGTATGGTACACATTCCATAGGTGTGGCCTGATTCCTCAAAAAAGAATAGTTACTGATTTACTGTAACAGTAGCTCTTCAAGAGAATCTGTTTCATCAGGCCTTGCCATCCCACCTTCATTCCTCCTACAGGGCTCGGAGACTCTAATTAGTGCTGTTTCTTCTCATGATGGTCTACCTATAGCTCTCTGCCTTGCCTGGTTGGCAGAACTGTACATTACTTCCTGGTTCCCTATAGAGAGGTCCTTCAAGCATGATCTTTGGCAAGGAATATGAGAGGAAGGGCCACCCATGTTTATGTAGCAGCCGACATCTCGCGATCGTCATGGGTGGCCCCTGGTGACTGCTTTAAAAGTTTTCTACATGGTCGAGAGCATGGTGGCTTATAAATCTTGGGTGTGGCCTGATGAAGAGATTCTCTTGAAGATGTACTGTTGTGGGAAGTAAGTAACTAATTGTTCTTTTTTGCACCTAGTTATAATAAAACTCCCTTCAGTTTTGAAACAATGCTATGACCAAATAAAACTTGCAACTTACAGTCATCAACATCTTTGACCGATGCTGCAAGCTTTGTGGGAAGAATCCTAATGCAGGACAAAGAAGTGCAATCAAATGCTTGTAAAACAGCAGATGAAATCGGCACATTTTCTTTAGTGTAATAACCTGGTAAAATTCTATCATTTTTTTGTTTCATACTTAAGACAGTCACATAATAAACCTCAAGAAATGGAGGTCATAATCCCTGAGTGGGACTGATTTGGGGAGGAGGGTTAACGGTTTTAAATGATTATATAATTGCATTGTGTGCACCATTGACTTGCTTGCTATACTTGTTGAAATAAAGGTATTAGTCAGTTGAAACCCTGCTCATCATACTGGAGAGCCAGAATTGATCCAGGAGTTTTAGTGGGGCTGTCAAGAGGTGGAGACACTATCTGAGGAATGCACCTTCCTCTCAGGGAGGTCTTACTGGCACATCTCCGGTGTTCCTGGCCCTGGTGACCCAGGGAGATGAGTCAAGGCAGGTCCACATAATTTTGTCTTGCCCTCCAGCTTCACTTGTCAGCATTTCAGTGTCACCATGGTCTATCTGGTGCTGTATAAGGCTGGTTTTAAATGTCCTTTTTTTTTTATACTCGAGTGCCATTTCAGACAAATCAAGAGCCACTGCTCAACAAGGTTGAGTCTTGTTAGTTGAGTGGTGGCCTTGATTTGTCCAATCAGCACTCTTAAGTATAAAAAAGATGTTTAAAACTGTCCTATACGAGCCTATGGAGCGTGCCCACGCATTCTACATATCCTTACATCACCGGGGGCAGAGCCCAGGACCATGACTGGAAGAGATTGGGCTCACGTACTCACAGAGCCAAAATACAATCCTTCTTATTCAAATTACAGACAACAACAAAAAATTAAAGATCTTCATCAGGGTTATCTCCGTCATCCGGTCACACCGTAGAAACTTCACAGTCACTAAAGCAGGATCCACACGGAAGATTTTCAGTAGTACAACTTGGGCGCCTCGACATGCCATCGACATCCATCAATGTCGCCAACCCTGTAAAGGTGGCCCTGCTCTCCTCAGTTTTTTTTCCTCCATCATTGACTCGCTTGCATGGGTCTCTGTGGAAGCTCCAACGTAGTATTCACACCTTTTCACCTGCAGCTCTTTCTTCAGCTTTTTTCAGAATCTCTTTTATTAAGAGATTCCTCCAATCTGTTTATGTCAAGAGTTAATCCTCGACTTCTCTCTTCCATTGCTGCGGAAAGAAGATTGCCTCCACAGATGAACATTCTTTCTGCATCTTCTGTCTTGGGCCTGACCACAAAGTTTCTGACTGAGCTGTGCCAGAAGTTTAAGTAAACAACCTCAGGTGATGCAGAAATGGAATTAAAATGTCCTGATGGATCAACAAGTAGCACGGTTTCGGGCAGGGGTCTTCGGGCTCCCAGACTCTGTCGCTGATCCTTAGGGGAAAAGCCATAAAAAGATTGAGATTCGATCCCTGCCCCGCATCAGTCTCGTTCCCGACAACCTCTTCTTCTTCTGGAGGATCCTCGCCGGCTGCTGCTGCACCAATGCACAGAAATGCTGTCCGGTCTCTGTGCCCACCAGACCCATACCGACAGCATCTCCACCAGACTCTCAGGGTGGCCGGCTGTCAACCTCCAGGTTGTGTTGTCGATGACTCTGCCGTCGAGACCTGCCCTTCTCCTCCAGGGCAAAAGCTCTAGGTTCTCAGGATTTAGAAGGTGGGCTGTCACACAGGTGCCGTTCTCCCACCCCTGCCCCCATCAACTTGAGTAAAATCCTGACAAAATTCACTACAGTGATAGGGCAGCAGCTGGGTGCGCCAGGCCCTGCTTGCCGACACCATCGATGGCGGCTTTGTCATTGATGCCAGCTCATCAATCACGGAAGCTCCCGCAGACCATTGGTGGCGCACCCGGCGCCATACCTAGATTTAGAAGAGGTCGATGCTTAAGAGGAGTACCATCCAGACCTCATTATTCCTGATGATGAGGAGGAGGAAAATCCTGGTCTCTGACAGATTCACTGCTTTCTCTGTCAGTAAGGATTTAGTAAAGCATGCTCCTAGGTCTCCCCTGAGTACCCCACATTGTTTAATGTGATGCTCTCCTCAGCCATGGGCTTTCACACTGATGAAGAGGATGCCACCAGGAAAGAGTTGCTGGACTTTCTGGAGATCCCAGAATCTCCCCAAAAATCGTTCCTCCAATCTTACCTGACTTGAGGAATGCAGCCACGGCAGCCTGGCACAGACCAGACATGGTGCCAGCTATGCCTCACAGGGCAGAAAAACATTATCATGCCCTGGAGATTTCCTGCTATGCTGCCCAGCCTGAGACAGACTCTGTTGTCACTCATTAAGGCAGCCCATACATGTCTAAGGTGCCTAAACACCTTTAATGCCTTTCCCCCAGATAGAGTCTTGCAGAATCTACCTCGGGCAAGAGGGTGTATGCTTCCTACATGGGGTCTGGAGGATTGTAAACTACCTGTCTCACATGCTAAAGTACCAAAATGCCAATTGGAAGAATGGCAAGGCCACTGCCAAGGCCCTCCCAGATAGCAAACAAAAGCAGGAGCTGCTTCAGTGTCTCCAGGCAGCTGAGGATGTTAGCAAACACTCCTCAGAACCCTCTGTTATATGGCTGACACCATTGCCAGGGCTGCTGCCTGGACATGTGCTACATAGACACTCCTGGCTGAGAGTATCCAGTTTTGCTGCCGATGTTCAGCAAAAAGTGCTCAGTACCCCTTTAATGGCACTAAGTTGTTTGGCCGTGATGTCCAGGACATCATCATAGATTTGCAAGCCTCGGGCAGGGCTCCCAAGTCTGTCCAGTCCCTCTGCCATACCCAACCAAGAGATAGAGGATGCCCACCCTTTCACAAAGTGATCAATAGGCCTGGCACAGCCTCCTGGCCCCAAGGAAAGCGTGAGCCCTGGCTGCCTTGCCCATCCTCCAGTGCTGGAGATGCAGCCAAGCATCCCCAAAGTTGGGTACCAGCCCCTGTGGCTGGCTCCACCTATCTTGACTCCTTGCCAGACCCCTCCCCCTCTGGTCCCCTGACCAGGGGCGGTGGTTGGAGGTCGGTTTTCCCTCATCTGAATCAATGGAGATCCATAACCTCGGATGCATGGATTGTGCAGATCATAGAAAGGGGACACCTTGGAGCTCATTGATCAGTCTCTGTAAACTCATGCCCCACCTCCAGTTATCACCGGCTCACCTATCTGTTCTCTGGGAGGGGAAGTACAGTCTCTTATGCACAAGCAGGCTATCGAGCCAGTACCCAGGCACCAGAGAAACAAGGTTTTCTTCCAGGTTTTGCCTTGTCCCCATAAAAATCTGCAATCTGAGGCTGATTCTAGACCTAAAGGACCTCATTCTGAAGGTCTAGTACAAAAATTCTAGATGGTAACTTTGCCAGGCCTGATACCTCTCTTCAAAACAGGGTTGGCTCTGCTCATTGGACATGCAGGATGTGTACCTGCACATGTTGGTCTTTCCTCCTCACAGGAAGTTTTTTCATTTTGCCTTTCAGGCGAGCATCATCAGTTGAGTGCTACCCTTGGCTTGTCCTCTGTGCCACAGGTCTTCACCAAGTGCTTAGCACTGCAGCAGCAGCTCTCAGAAGGAGGACTGTATGTTTTCCTTATCTAGATGATTGGTGTCTAATAGCCCCATCCAGAGACAGCTTTTGCTGACTCTGGAGCGAACACTCAACTTTTCTACTCCTGAGCATCACTGTAAGTCTGCCCAGGTCGGTCCTTGTACCGCCTCAAAGGCTGCAGTATATAGGGGCGGTTCTGGACTCTGCGCGGGGAAGGCCTTCCTGCCAAACCGGGCAGAGTGCCTTGGAGTCTAAGCTCAGAAAGTCACTCAAAGCCGCTATGTTCCTGCCAGGGTGTACCTGAGAGTACTGGGCCTGATGGCAACTGCTATACCCACTATATGGCCAAACTTCATATGCACATTCTCCAATGGACCTTCCAGGTACAGTGGGACCAACGCATGGATGAGCTGGATTGCTGGTTCCTGGTCTCTTCTCCAGTCCACAAGGTACTGCAGTAGTGGATGGACCCTTGAATCTGCTTCAAGGCATCCATTCCAGATCTCCTCCTCACAGCCGATCCTTACCATGGTTGTCTCAGGTCTGGGCTGGGAGCACTCCTGGGTCCCTTCCAGACCCAGGGCTCTTGGTCCCAGTTGGAAACCTCCTGCATATCAGTGTCTTGGAAATGAGGAAGGTGCTCTTCGCCATGTAGGCCTTTCAGGAACACCTTGCTCCAGGTCAGCTGCTGTGCATTTAGACAATCTAAGTGTAGTATACTACATCAACAAGCAGAGGAGACTGATTTTACCTCTATGCATGGAGGCCATGAGAGTGTGGTACTGGGCACTGGATCATGATCTTGACACTCTTGTGGTCCACATGCCAGGCATACTAACCACTCTGATGGACAATCTCAGCCAGACTCAGTCCAGCATGCATGGGAGCTCCTCTCATTCATCGCAGAAGACTTGTTCGACAGAGGGTCGCCCAGAGTTGGACCTTTGTGGTCCCCTCTGTATAAACCTGCCCAAGTTCTGCTAGCTAGAGCCAGGGCCTGGAGTTTTCTGGTGAGATGCGTTGTCCCTCTGGAGGTTCCTTTTGCCTTCTCTCCATTTCCTCTTATTCAGATGATGCTAATCAAGCTGCAGATGGTGGGAGCCAACATGATTCTGGTAGTTCCATTCTGGCCTTGACAGATATGGTTTCCCTGCTTAAGCAGCTGGCAGAGAAACTCGGTCCTCTCCCCCTCTGCAGGAACCTGCTGACCCAGGATCAGGGGACCCTGGTCCATTCCAACCTGGGGTCCTCCATCTGCATGCTGGCTCCTGAGAACATAGCCATTGCCAGGTTTTGGGGACTCTTAACAGAGTGGTGAATGTCCTAGTGGCCACCTGGAAGCCTACCACTCAAGCCACATATGCCATGAATCGGAAGCAGTTTGCCATCTGGGCTGCCAAACATAGTTTGAACCCTTCACCTGCCTAGTGAACCACATCCTGGACTACCTGATTCTCTGTTTGACTCGGTCTTCAGCAGTCCTCCCTCAAGATGCACCTTTTGGCTATTTCTGCCATTCATGAGCCCATGGGTGACCGCAGACGATTGCTCAGCTGGATGTCTCCTGTACCTTTCTCAGGGCATCTGCATCTGAAACCCCAGTCCGGCCTCCTGTCCCGACTTGGGATTGAATTTTGTTTTAGAGAAGTTGACCCTGTCTCCTTTTTGAGCCAGTCGCAACTGTGAACTGTGCTTTCTCTCTCGGAAAGTGTTATTTTTAGTTGCCTTTGCTTCTGCTCAAAGAATTTCAGAGCTGCAAGCCCTCCGTTTGAGGAGCCTTATTTGATTTTCACAAAGACAGGCTTTGCACACAAACCCTTGATTTCTCCTTAAGGTGGTCTTTGAGTTTACACTCAACCAGTCTATCCACCTTCCTGTGTATTTTCAGGGTATGCCAACCAGGGAACCACTGCTTTATACGTCAGATGTGTGCAGAACTTTGAAGTACTGCCTGCTTGGACTAGGAAATGTAGAAAGTTGAGGCAGTTGTTTTGTTTACTGCGCTCCAGGTAGAGAGGGTGCTTCAGTTTCTAAGCAGTGTTTATCCAGATGGTTGGAAAATTACATTGTGTTCTGCTCTGAAAGTATGGCAAAGAATTGCCTGGTGCTGTCAAGGGTCATTCCACAAGAGGCATGGTTACTTCTGTGACTTGTTTCCTAGTGGTCTCAGTCATTGACATCTGTGTAGCTGCTACCTGGAGTACCATCCAGTTTTTAACTAAGCACTTCAATCTGGACATTGCCTCTAGAGCCCATGCAGGATTTAGCAGGACTGTGCTGCAGGGCCTCTCTGTCTTAAGTTATGGTGAGCCCTCCTCCCAGACTGTCTGTTTTCACTACCTGTAACTGCTTGGGACTCGCTCTCACGGTGTGACCTGATGACTGAGATAACCTCGACGTAAGACAGAACAGGTAACGTAAGAACTTACCGTAACAGTAGATCTTTGAATGGGTCTCAGTCATCAGATCTGCTTTCCTTCCCACCATCCCCTTCTTGGGGCTTCTGTCTAGGAACTGGCTGTCTGGTGTATCCACCTGTCTAGGAACTGGCTGTCTGGTGTATCAGCCTTTCATTTAGGTCTAGGCACTTCTCTCTTTCTCTCTCTCTCCTCGGTCCCCATGGCTAGAGCTTTGCTCCCTTGCCTCTGGGGAAGATCTTCGTGGCCAGGGGCCACCACGCCTTTATAAGGTTAGTGATGTCGATGGATGTTGTGGCGTGGGTGACTTCAGTTTGTACTGCTGAAAATCTTTCATGTGGATCCTGCTTCACCTACAGTGAAGTTGCTACAGTTGACCTGATGACTGAGATTCCCTTGAAGATCTACTGTTACAGGAAGTTCTTACTTAACTGTCCTTTACTGCAGCACTGAACTTTGAGGCTGGTAAGGGTCCTTCTCTGTTTTGGCAGCAATTAGTGAAGAGCAGGAAAGGTGCTCTTTAATATTACCCTCCCTCTTGTTTCCACTGTTGTCCTCCCTTTGGCCGATGATCACACTGAGTTATCCCACCTTGCCTTGAAAACATTTATGGTCTCTGAGAGCTGCTCAGCCCAGAATTCACATGTGAATGTTCGTAGCTTACTCTTATTCAAAATGGCCTGCCAGGGCTGAGTGAGTTTTAAGAAGCATATCAACAACCAGGGTCACAGTCACATGCTTTTGGGGGGGGCGGAGGTGAGACAGCTTGCTAAGCACTGTGGACTCACTCAGCCCTAGGTGGCCATTTTGAATAAAGTTAAGCATAGAACATTTCAACTCACATGTGAGGTCCGGGGCTAAATTTAAGAGTTCAAGGTAAGTCCCTACTGTACCCCCAGATGCATTTTATACAATGTCAATTAGCCAGTCAAATTTCTCTCTCTCTCTCTCTTTGCCATTTTATGAAGCTACTTTGTTCTCCCAAATATACTGAATAACACTGTTGGGAACATGACCATGTAATACAGACCTGGCTCACTGGTACTTTCTTCACCCTCCTGCCTTTTTCTAGGTAAAGACCTGCTAGGAGAGTATGCTGAACTTTTAAACCATTTACTTTGTAATCTGTCATTTTTCCTTACACGTCCCCATCTTAAGGCAGGCAGACTACAGGATGGGGGCATATTAGAGAAGCACTTGGCATGGCTCAAACCGAGATGCATGCAGAACAGAAATGGTCCGTCATTAAGATGGGATAATCGAGGCCACCAACATTTGTACAAAGGCTCGAGAAAGAATTCCAGAGCGAAGAGACCAAGCTGGTATAGCAAGAAGGTGGAAGAAAGAGGGCGGCCTTCCAAGTAAAGCGTACTTCAAGGGAGGAGGAGACAGGGTATTCACTGAGAAATCTTGAGAGGCAGGGAGAGAGGTCTGGGCAGCCAAGGCTGAGAAAGAACTCAGACTGGCGCAGGGGATTAAGGATGGGGATGAGGACTTCTTCCGCTACATTAAGGAGAAAAGAAGCAGAAAGGATAGGATAGTTAGGATAAAGAGGGAGGGAGGGAGGGTGGGCAGAAAAGGGTGAGGAGCAGGCAGAGGCACTAAATGAGTATTTTAGCAGTCTTCACCAGGAAGTGAAGAGCCTATGCCACAGGGAAGAATAATGGAACCTGGGGGGAGGACAGGAGAGTGGGGTAGACAGGGTCTTAAGAGGACTAAGGAACTGTGAGTGGACAAGGCACCTGGCCCAGATGGGGTGCACCTGAGGATCCTGAGGGAATTGGCAGAGGTACTAGCAGCCCGCTGACTGACCTGTTCAACACCCGCTGGAGAAGTGGAGTGCTACGTGAGGACTGGAGGACAGCTCATGTTGTACCTCTCACAAAAAGTGGACCCAGGGATGAGCCAGGTAATTACGGCCAGTGAGTCTGACTTCCATAGTGGGGAGTTAAGAGGCCATTCAAGGCTGGTGTCCTTCCTTGAGGCTAATTGTCTCCAAGATGACAGGCAACATGGGTTTGTCAGGGGGAGATCTTGTCAAACCAATGTGACAGACTTCTTCGGCTGGGTTACAAGGTCGTTGAACAGGGGCAGGTGGTGGACATCCTATACCTGTACTTCATCAAGGTGTTCGATTCAGTGCCACATGGCAGGCTGATCAGCAAGCTGGGGACCTGGGAATAGGGGACAAAATGCTGAGATGAGTCAAGAGCTGGCTAGGGCACAGGAGCCAGAGAGCGGTGGTAGGAAGGAACTGTCCAAACCTAGGCCTTTAACCAGTGATGTCCTGCAGGGCTCAGTTCTTGGTCCTGTGCTGTTCAACATATTTACAAGTGACATAGTGGTGGAGGTTAACAGTAAAATCTGCCTTTTGCTGATGATACTAAACTCTGTGAGAGGGTGGACACAGAGGAAGGAGACAGGATTTAAGGGAGGACCTGGCTAAACTGGAGAAATGGTCAGGAGTCTAGCAGCTGGGTTTCGTGCTCGGAGGTGTTAAGTAATGCACATGGAGCTAAAACCCAAGGGCCAAATACTGGCTGGGGAATGCAGGTGACAGTGACAGAGAAGAAAAGGGCCTCTGAGTAATGGTCTGGAGTGCAGGAAACACACAGTACAGTGCTGAAAGGCAGCAGCCAAAGCAAATAAAATACCAGGCTGCATCGCCTGGGGAATCGCCTAGGAGGGAGGGAGGAAGTTATTCTGTTACTGTACATGTCACTGGTGAGATCACACCTGGAATACTGTGTTCAGTTCCATTGCCCTTACCTGAAGAAGGATATCAAACTACTGGAGGGGGTCCAGTGAAGGGAAATCAAAATGATCCAGGGATTGGGGGACAGATCATATGAGGAAAGGCTGAGGAACTAAATATGTACTCCCTGGACAAAAGAACAGAGAGAGAGGATATGATTGAGACCTTCAAGTACCTTAAAGGAATGCACAGAGTTGATGCTGAGGGCATCTTTAACTTAAGAAAGGAGGGTACAACAAGGGGCATAGCCTAAAACTGGTGGGGGTAGATTCAGGAAAGAAATGAGGAGGCACTTTTTCACTGAAAGGGTGGTGATGGGCTGGGATAAGTTGCCAGAAGAGATAGTGGCAGCAAAGATGGTGACCAGTTTCAAGGGGGTGGGACAGGATGAACAAGAAAATTAGGAAGGAAGGGGCAGAACTGGGATGTGGATGATGGAGAGAAGTGGGATGGTGGAGGATGACTCTAGGAGGAGGTGGGGGGTGGCGCAGCTCCAGGAACTAGCTGAACTGCACACTGAGAGCAGACTAGATAGTCCATTATGGCCTGTTTCTGCTGACAGTTTCATATGTTTGTATGCCTCTTGCAGTCACCCAGCCCTGCTACCCCTACCTGCTGTGCCTTCCAACCCCACCACTTGCCCTCTGTGTTAGTCTCCTCCTGAGCCCAGGGAAGCGGAGGTGACAGGTGGGTATCTTGGGACTTGTGCATGCCAGATATCATCTTGCAGGTGCTGCTTGTTTGGTCACTTTTTCCCTGTCCCAAACACGTTGACAGCCAGGGCTCAAGTATGCATGCACCTAGTTGCGTGCCGTGGCACAGAGCCAGTCGACAGCTGCAGCACCTCCACCTGCGTTCATGCAGATGGTAGCAGTGTGAATGCGGTTACAGGAGTTTTTCTTCCCATAGAAGGAGAACGTCTTCTGGCACAGTCAGTCTTCCTCCCAACACCCCCCCTAGAAAAGTCTGAGCTTGTCCTTGAGCCTGGGTCTCTGGTGTTACACTCTGGACAGGCTGGCTTAAAAACAACCGTAAAATTATCAAAATGTTCATAAGGTTCTTATTCAGGAAATCACAATATTTCTGAAAGGTTCTAAACTTATTGCAATGGTCCTCCTTCCATAATAGGAATATTAATAAATATGGGCCCAAAGATGTCTGGTATGCCGTACACAAGGGTGAGGCTACTTATAGCTATCAACATAGAAAAGCAGCTGATCAGGAAATTCTGTGTGTGAAAACAATTATCAGGGGCAGTAATAGTGTTTTATAGGAACACTGTAAAGTTGATCTTTAAAGGTAAAATTTCCAAGTTCTTCCTTTCACCCTTTGTTATTGTTTTCTCAATTAGCACAAGTGCTTTTGATCTGCATGTTAACCTTTGCAATTAGTTTGCTGTTAAAAGCCATTTAAGATCTACATTGAGTGGGAATTAGATCTTGTTGTCATGGTAGCAATGTAATGTATCAGGAATGCTAAATTATGGATTGAGGCCTCCAAATTAACACTACAAACGAAGTCTGGGTTTTCGGCTGACTTGCTGCATCTGTTGGATGGAAGAGAATCAGCTGTTAAGATGCACAGTTACCATTTTTCTCATTTCTTGAGGCCGCAGGTGGGTGTTGTGTTATCACCAACAGTGGGCATTAATAGTAATGAACCATTAACTAAGCAATAAGTGAATCAGTAAAGTCCTTGAAAGGTGAGCTTTATCCTCCAGTGATGCACTACTTAGGCATGATGAGAAGATAGTATTCACTTTGGAGAACCTGCTACCATTATGTATTTGGTAATGATTACGCACTTGGTAATGATGTGGTTTAATGTGATGTGTGCTTTTGTTTTCCAAGCTTGGCCGCTTTTATTCCTCATTTTGCACACACACACACACATATACACACACACACACCATTTGTGGTGTGTGTTGTAAACCTTGACATTCATGGATGTGTTTGGGGGTCCTCTAAACCGCTTAAATGGTCCAAGGTTTTGTTTTTGTTCCTTCACCTTCTAAACTACTGACAACTTATCGAACATTCACAACTCACATTTTAAACAGTTCAGTAAAGATGACAGAAACGGAAGCTGGCCTGGTAGAGCAGGTGTAGCACTACCACTTGCTACGCTGGCAGCCACAGTTCAGGAGTGAACCCGAGTTATTGGGGGCCAGCTGGGGAAGGGAGGATCGAACACTCCACCTACTGCTCGCCTCCATCGGGTGAATAAGGATGTGCCTTCTCACAGTACACCTGATATCTAGAAGAGTCTGGGTGTCATGGCAGTTGAGAGGCCACTCCTGAGATGGATGCCGACAGTCGACAGAGGCTGTATGCATTATTGCACGGCAGCCATCCCATGGAGTAAACAAGAAAAAATATCCTTGACAGATACTGGATAAAGGATGGTTTCCTGTAGGCTTGGCCCACCAAATAGGCAGCCTTGTGCTGGATCTTGCTGGGGAGGGCTGCCCTCCAGTACTACCACAGGTGGTAAGTTGTAGGAAGATGGCAGCAGGTAAGCGCAAGGAATGGTTAGTGACTGAGCTGAGGAACCGTCTAGACGTGGCTGGTCAAGCGGTAGAGGAATAAACAGGATTGGAAAAACAAAATGATAGAAAATTTGTTGTATTCTAGTCATAATTAATGGCGGTTTGATGTTTATACAGTTGGTAAATGTGTCTTTTGCGTCATTCAACGTCACTGGGCATTCATTTGCTGCTAGGGTTACACATGGTCGCCTACTGCGGGCCAGCATGTTCCAGAACTGTGACGTCATCTTAGAACCCTTGCTCCTCCCCATGCTGATGCAGTTGGCTTTGAATCTTCAGTTATTTTTTTTAATTTAATTCATAACTTTTCCATCCTGAATTCTGCTTACATATGCTCAGGTGTCCATGTCCAGCTCCTCGCCTCCACCCACAGTTTTCAACCCTCTAGGTAGCCCCCCCCGAACAGAGCCAAATTGGGACGGGTCACCCTCATCTGAGCATCTAAGGGTAGTGAGAGCTGAGGGTAGCGCAGAACTCTGAATTGGGCATCACACTGCAGGTTAGGGCATTCATCCCTGTTTTTGTTCCTCTCCTGCAGACACTTCACTAACAGGGCTCAATGGTTGCCACACAGCAAAATCATGTGTCCGCCCTCCATCCTGCTATGCCTGCATTACCACCCACGTCCCCAGGTGGCAGTGTTGTGTGGAGCTAGGTTCCAGCCCTCCTAGGAGAAGGAGTACATTGCCAGAAAGAGCAAGCAACATAGCTAGGGAGCTGCCAGTCTGAAGACTTAGTACGAAACTTTACTGTCTTCTCCCACTGGAGTAACTCTCAGCAGTGAATTTTGTTTGATTTACAGACAAAATTCCTAAATTTAAATCGTGCCTGGGGTTTATTTACTGAATTGGCTCCTTCTTTAACCTCAGATTTCTGTTGGTGTATGGGTGTTTTGCCATTCTGCCTAAATTCTACTAGAATTCCTCAAAGGGCTGGGTATAAGAAAAATATTTAAGGTCCGTGTTTAGCCTGGTGCCAAGGTAAGCCTTTTTTTTTTTACATATTTTCTTTCAAAGCAGTCCCTGCCACACCTGCATCGCTTGGTTCTCTGCTCAGCACGAGCTTGCTTGGGTTCCAAGTTCCTTTCTTTTCTGTGAGTGTCTGGTAACCCCAGGAGCCACTTGAATTTTTTGGTGGTTATTTATTTAAAATTTATTTATTTCAAAGATTTTTTTTTCTTATATATTTTACCTCCTCTGCGGCTGGGGGTGTTACCTGTGGTTCCCCGAGTCTGGCTTGACCTCACAGCCCCGCTCTACCCCAAGCTCTACCTCTTCCTCTGGTCCTGCACAGGTCCTTCTCTTGCAGGCGTATGCAACCACCATCGCCAAAGCCAGGGGAGGGTCTTGATCAGGGGAGCATCCACCATTTTGAAGCCAGGTGGCACCACCAGACCGCCATCATGTAGCACGCCAAGGTGTTTTTCATGCTCCCCCTCAAGCGTGGTCATGCAGTGACGCCCACACGGAAAGATCTGTAGCGCCAGCCGCGCATCCCTAATTTTGCTCCCAGCGCCGGTAGTACCTCCGGTCTCCACCAGAGGGCACTGTTGCCCGGGATGCCCCTGGATCCAACCCCAGGGAGAGGAGAGCTGTCCTTGGATGCTCAATCCTGATCCCTCCTGCCGACCCCTGCACCCGGGTGCGTTCGAACCGATCGCTGGCGTCGCTGAGTGTGGCGTGGCACAAGGTGTGGCGTCCAGCGCCTCAACCTCAGCGCCACCGGTCCGGCTATTTGTTTCAAAGATTTAACGGGAAAGACATACTGAGCTAAAAAGTACATTAAAGGAAGCAGTTGTTTGCAGGGGCTCGCCCCTGCAAACCTTGCTCCTGTTTGCTTTTCTGAGAAAAGCCCTTTTTTTTGTTAGTCACAAAGCAATTTAATTTCACAAGTACCACTCCGTAGTATGGTGGCACTGGGGCGGCTCCATTAAGTGTAAAGGTGCAGAGCGACACAGTGCACTTCAATGCATTTGTATAGAAGCGCATGGTTGCGCCTAACCTTTACACTTAATGGAGCCACCCCAGCTTCCGCCATACTTTGGGTAGCAGACTTTGCAAAATTAAATGAAATTACTTGTGCCATTAAGAAAAAGGCACTTTTCTCAGAAAAGCTATACCTAAACAGAAAAGCTACTTCCTTTAAAGAAAACCTGTGGAAATCGGGAGTCCCTTCCCCAAAAGCCTTAACTCCCGTTAAGCATTTCACAAAGTGAAGCATGATTTCACTTTCAGAATGCACTCTATTTTTGTTTTAGAAAGTCCAGCGTTCTACAAAATGTTGGAACAAGCGCAGATCCATTTCACAGGGAACGTATGGCACCGCACTTTCGCGCGAAATGGATCTGCACTGGTTCCAACAGTTTGTAGAATACCGGACTTTCCAAAACAAAAATAAAGTGCATTCCGATAAGTGAAAACTGTGCTTCACTTGTAAAACACTTAATCGGAGGGTAAGGCTTTTGGAGGAGGGGGGACTCCGATTTCCACATCTTTTCTTTAACAAAATACATAAGTAAATAACAAGCAATATGGAACATCAACAATAAATACAGATGTGCATACTAATATTTAATACAGAGTTAAAAAAAAAGTAGATGAAATTGCATTTAGACAGAAGCAGTGTAACAATCCCAACTGGAGCGTATAAGTAGAGGGGGACAGCAAAGCAAAACAGGCTGGCACTATAACCGAGAGGTTAGAGTGATGAGCTGTGAATGAGCTTGTACATTTAACAGACTTCTGTTTAATTCTCACAACGTTAATTTACATACTGTGTGACTCTGAGCAAGTCTCTTAACATCCCTAGCGCTTGGGTTGCCCCTGAAAACAGGGGTTTGTACCTAATGGGCTTAACCTGGTTACTAAAGAATAAAAACAAAAAAGGGTCAGAGCAACCAGTAGTAAGGTAAGGGGGGTGGGTGGTCGCAAGATATGAGGTCATGGTCAGTTACAGGAGGGAGATATAAAGTCACAAAAAGAGACTTAAGGGAAGGTAGAAGAGGCAGAGGGATAGACAGGGAGAGAGGACCAGAGTTTGGGAATTGGTATGAGAAGGCTGCAATAAACTTCTTGTGGGGATGGAAAGGAGTAGGAAACAGTGCTTTGGAATGGGTAGACGTGTGAGGGGAACTAGGAGGAAGGGAGCCAAACCAGAATTTGGATAAAAGGAGACACAGTAGGTAAGTCACCTGGCATCAAGTGTGGGGAGTAAAGAGAGCAGTGGTGGGTACGCAAGGACAATCCAAAATGGCAGAAGTGGTGAAAGAGAGGTGGTTTGGGAGCGGAACTGTATACTAGGGTCACGTAGTTGAAGATGGGGTGGATCATCTTCAAAACAATTTCATGGTTATCAGGAAGTGAGATACTTGCTTTTTCCGTAGGGGGCACCAAGCTTGGTGCAGGTCAGACAGCAGCACGTAGTAAAAAGCTACAAAAGGAGCCATAAACTGCAAGTACAGAAGCCTCATTAGGATGCTTTGCAGATGCACAAAAAAAAAAATCAAGCTCTCCAGTAGGTGCAAGAAAGGACACTTGCTGTAACTCTGGATCACCATGAATCTGCACTAGCTGGCTCAGTGGTGCAGAGGACTGAGGCGCTTCAGGCGCCTTACTTCTCCTGTGCTGGTGACCCCTGTTCGGAATGATTCAGGCCACAGAGAGTCGGCCGGGGTTGTTGGGCTGGGTGAGGAATGAGTGGCTGTTTGGAGATCTCCTCTCCCAGACTGGGAAGGTGAATCTTCCGGCTCTTGCCTGCTACTGGGTGGAGGCCTGCAGCATCAAGCAAATGGGGTCTGGCGCTGGTCAAGTGGGGTCACCGTTCCAGGGAGCATGCGACTTCACATGCATGTGTCACTGAGGCCACAGGGAATAAAGGGAGAAAATCAGGTAAAACCACAGTGCCTCTCTGTTACGTATGACAGCCCTAGGGGCTATCTGGTTCTGCACCACATGGATCCCTGCCAGTATGACAGCAGGAGGAGCGGCAGACAAGACTGGGGGTTCCACATGTAGCCCAATGAAAGGTGCAAGGCAGACAACTGAGGGCAAAAAGCTGTATGATTAAAAAAAAAAAAAGGAATATCTTCTGCTTAGAGCCACACTGTTTGGTTTTTGAGCCAGAATCGACAGGACCCCATGAGAACCAGAAGAGGGACGGCAGCGCCAGTGCCTAGCAGTGACCCACAATGTCACTCATGTTCCTGCAGGGTATACAGTGGTGCTGGCCCAACCACTACAAATACCTTTTTGCCAAAGAGGAGAGTGAAAAAACTACCTATCCTAAAACGTTACTGACAAAATATGAAGAACTCATAAGATAGCCAGCCCGTGGCTCTGAGGGTTGAAGCGTGGACGCCACACCCTCGCACTATGCCAGTGACCCTGTTAGGAATGAGCACAGGCACGGCCAGGGTTGGCAGGGGAGGGAGATCGAGCTTTCAGAGGACAGCTGTCCTCTCCTGAATGGTGGTGGCACTCCTGCAGAATCACTACCCCTAGGTGGAGGCTGGAAGGTAGTGTGGGCCGAGGCCAGAAAAAGGAGGGTACTGCGATTTCTCATGGACGGAACACGCCTCTACATGTGCCATCCTACTTGTGTGCCCCAGCAACGGGAAGGAGAAAATGGTGGAAAAACACCTCTGGCTGCAGATGATGACTGACCTCTCGTGGGCTCCGCACCGGGCAGGGATAAGTCCTGGTGATACTGGCAACGGGGCTGGGGAGGTCGGTCAGAAGAGGGCAGGCGGGAGTAGAAGGAGCATCAAGTACTGATTAAAAAAAAGCTCATAAGATAGCACACAGGTCCCTGTAAGAATGGACTAGTGCTTTCACATCCTGTTCCCATAAGAGGAGGAGGGGAAGAAGAGACAAACAAGACTGAAGTGAGTCTGAGGGAAGGAGGATGGGTAGATTTATGTTAAGTAACTTGCCTATGTTTCAAGAATCAATCTTCTCATAGAGCTACACTCTTTGGTCGAATGACAGACAATAAAAAATCCCAGGTAAGGGATGCTGGACACTTAGGACTCGAGTAGAGCAGGCCGTGTAACACAGCCAACCCAAAACCTTTATGTCTTCTGGAGTGGACATATGTGACATAGTGTTCTGTGAAGGTATGAACAGTACTTCTAATAGTGGCCCCACACATTTATTGTGCAGCAGTGCTGATTGTAGTTGTCAAACCAGTTTGACAGGCACTCTTTGGAGATGGTGACTCCCATCCAGTTTGGGACAAACAGCTTGGCAGCTTGCCTGTAGTCTTTGGTTCTGTCAAGGCAGAAATGGAGGAGGATCCTTCTTAGATTGAGATAATACAGCAACACCTCATCCAAGTTTTCTGGCTCGGGCTATAAAGTTGGAAGCACCAATGACTGATTGAGAAGAACTGGGACACCACCTTTAGCTCACATTTCATTACTTTTTTTTTCTGTCCCTGAGGTGCCTTCTTGGTGTGATGCAATTTTCAGCATTTTGCCCAACAGCTGTGTCATTTTCTGAGGATGTTGTTTCATTTTGATCAGAACTGAGCAGGTTGCGATGCTTTTGATGCACGTGGTACAAGAATTGATTCAAATGCACAAAATTTACCTAGGTGGGCAAAAGTGATGTAAGTGACTAATTGTGACAAACACATTCCTTTAGTAGCACTGTGCAATAGAAAAAGAAAGAAAGACGGCACCATGGCATTCCATGGGCCCTTTTCCTGTAATAAGAAATGTAAAACATTTCACAAGACCTGAGATGGTTTCATATGATATGTTATATCGGTTCTGTTCTGTTCTAGTTTCTTGGCACTTAGTCTCCTAACTGGTAGTGGCCCAGGTGAAGGTACATCTGGTTTAATTTCTGGCAGTGGCAGTAAGGATTTTCATAGATCCCTATCTCAACAAGTTCTACAAAGAAAACCAAAGGAAGGATACAGAAGAGTGCTTCTTCCTTTCACAGGAGACCCTTCCTCTATGAAGTTGAGACTGGCACATCCCACAGCAGCATCTGTCACAGAACTTGGGCAGAAAGGATGGAAAGGATCCAAATCTGGATGTATCCCCAGCCCTGTCCAGGCAAGGGAACACCCTCAGCTAGATGGTCTGGAGTGCTCTCAAGGTAATAGGGATCCTGCTGACATCAGGAGTCAAAGGATCTTCAGGATTCTGGTGAGGATAGCGAGGAAGTTGAATGGGTAGTAGAGAATCAGTCTTCCTCAGTCCCATCTCTAACTGATCCAGGGCACATTTCCTTCTGCATCAAGCACATCTGTATGATTTGGCAGCTACTGGAGCCATAGTCTGGTGCTACACTGAATGTTTATCCCATCTTGTCTTCCACAGGGAGTGTGTTTAAGTGCTTCCCTGAATGTGAGTATTTTTCACAGACACAGTAGTCATAGAGCAACTCTGCACTCCAGCAGATACTTCCATAAATGTAAAGTTGCAGATATGACACTTCACTAGAGAATAATTTTTTCGTTTTCAGTGCTCCTTTCCAAGGTTTACAGCACATCTTGGTACTTTGTCTAAAACAGATGTACAAAATGCAATTTTGTCTCCCAGTTAACCTCACAGTACCTTTGTTTATGACACCATAGTGCTCACCATGACAACAGACTGTGATGTTTCAAACAGCATTTGTGAGGTCAGCAGGGAGAGTCCAATACATTTTGAAAGACTTGGTGAAATAAGTACCGACAACAAGAAAAAGTAACACATTATAACATGTAAAGCTAATGGTTTTAAGCTTTTTATTATATAATTGAAAGCTGCTCTTTAAAGACAAATAGGATAATTTGTACATGAAGAAGCAGTGTTGTAAGTCATGGGTGAAATACTGCTTGTTCCTTGATGCACTGATCAAAAATGGGAGACTCTTCCTGTTCTGGATGCAGCCATCTCTTCCAGAGCTAAATGGATGGTTATTCCAGTAAAAGGCACAGCTACTCTTTCAGACCCAAATGAATAGGCACCAGGAAGCAGCCTGTAAATAGACCCTACATCAGGTTTTGGGTTGCAGGTTGCATCTCCCTCAACATTGGTAGCACAAGTGCTGTGTGAATGTCCAGCTGCAGCGCTGCATGATGATCTGCAGGATTCTCGAGTCACTGAGTACATATGACAGCCTTCTTTTCATGGTGGATCTCCTCTGTCCTTCAGCAAGAAGGTTGTGTTGCAGCTTTAGCAGGCGTTGGGTCGGTTTGACAGAGACATCGGTCGATAGATCATGCTTCCAAGTCTAGCTTGTTCTGTGGGCCTTTCAGAGTTGGCAGGTTGTTCAGTCTACAGTTCAAAGTGATACTTAAAGATCTGTATGAAACACTATTTTTTGGTGTGTTTCAAGAGTCAAGCAGTTGTTTAATAGTGATCCAGAGGTCGGTGTTTCAGGCGTGGCCGCAACTTCTATGATATTTTTATTTCTTTCAAGGATATGCACCTCAGGCCACCGCCACACTGTACCAACTTGGTGCAGGAGAACAACTACCTAAAAGAGATGCTACACTTCTTTCCTCCCCCTGATTCCTACTGCTGCTGCTGTTTTGCTGGGCTCGCAGGACTGCTAGAGTGATCCATCAGTTGCCACCTCCAGACAAGCTGCACCACTGATCATCATCCTGTGGGCCAATTGGATTGCAGCCACCTTCTAGCCTGTGACCTTTAAATTGCTCTTGGGCCCCTTTGTTTGATCAGCCCACTCCTGCACTTGGATTGCCGCCATTCGATTCACAGAAGCTGCTGTTGTACTGCACCATCTTGGGAGGAGAACAGCTACCTAAAAGAGCTGATAATCTTCTTTCCTCCTCTGATTCCCACTGCTGCTGTTTTCCTGAGCTGTACCTGGGCTTACTAGAAGGACCTATCAGCTGTTACCTCCAGCCAAGCTGAATCGCCGATCATCTGTAGGCCAATCAGAGTGCAGCCATTAGCCACACCAGGATCTTTTAAATCGCTGCTGGGCTGCTTTGTTTGTTCAGGCCGCTCCTGAACCTCGGACCACCGCCATGCTGTCCACAAAACCTACTGCCTTACTGCACCAACTTAGGGAGGGAGAACAGCTACCTAAATAAGCTGATGCACTCTTTCCTCTCCTCGATTCCTGCCACTGTTGTTTTCCTGAGCTGCACCTGGGCTTACTAGAGGGACCCATCAGCTGACAACTTTAGGCAACCTATACTGCTACTGGGGACTCCATGATCAGAGGCATACAGTGGGAGGGCAAGAGGAGGGTAAAAGCTGTCTGATAAGAACAAAATGCCACCTAGGCCTGACAGTGCACAAGGCCAAGCATGAGTTGTATTCACTGACAAGGGAATGGGGGGACCCGACATTCTAGTGCACTTGGGGACAAACGACATAAATGGTAATAGTGAACTAGAAATTCAGGCAAAGTTCTGGGAGTTGGCCAGGTATGCCTTTCCATAGGCTGTAAGATCTCCTTTCAGATATCCTGCCGGTGCCAAGGGCTAGTGGGGAAAACACAGAAACATAAAATTTGACAGCAGATAAGGACCACTTGGCCCACCTAGTCTGCCCATTTCCCTACCTGATGGATAAGCTGCAGATTCTAGTTAATCAACAGCTTACTTCCTCCTACCCTCCCCCACTATAATTGCCTTATGCCTGTCCCATGCATTCTTGAATTCTCCCACTGTTCCTGACTCCACAACCTCCTCAGGAAGGCTGTTCCATGTATCCACAACCTCTCTGTGAAAAAATACTTTGTGACATTACTTCTGAGCCATCCCCTCTATCTTCAAATGGTGCCCCTTGTTGTTACACATCTCTTCTTCTGAAAGATACTACCCTCTTATACTTTAATTCCCTTGAGATACTTGAAAGTTTCTATCATGGCCCCTTCTCCCTCCCTCCTTTCCTCAAGGCTATCCATATTAAGCTGCTTTAGTCTCTCCTCAGATGTCTTCTGGTGCAGACCCTGCACCATTTTGTTGCCATCCTCTGAACAGTCTCCACTCCGTCTATGTCTTTGCAGAGATGGGGTTTCAGAATTGCATGCAGTACTCCAAATGGGGTCTCACAACTGTCTGTACAGAGGGATAACAACTCTGTTTTCTCCTGTTGATGCCTCTCCCTATGCATCCCAGTATTCCCCAGCCCTCCTTATTGCCTTCTCACATTTCTTGCCCACCTTTAGGTCATCTGATATAATTACTCCTAGGTCTCTTTCAATTTTGTTGTTGTTATTAACTCACTCACCCCCAATTGTGAACTCTTCCCTGGGTTTTTGTTTCCCAGATGCATTACTTTGCACTTCTTTGCATTGAATCTGAGCTGCCACATATTTGACCATTCCTCCAACCTTGCCAAGTCCTTTTCATTCTTTCCACCCTATCTTGTGTATCAACCCTGTCGCAGATCTTTGTGCCATCTGCAAGAGACATACCTTTTCTTCCAGGTGCTCTCTAATGTCATTTATAAAGACATTAAAGAGGACCGGTCCCAGTATCGAACCCTCATGGTACCCGCAAGTTACCTTCCTTTCTTTCTTCAGTGTGGACCACGCTTATTATTACCCTTTGCGTCCTGTTGTCCAGCCAGTTTTTTATCCAGGCTACCACCTTCGGACCTACTCCAAGGCTGGCTAACTTGTATATTAATCTTTTGTGTGAGACTGTGTCAAATGCCTTGCTAAAATTTAGGAAGGCCATATCCACAGCCCGTCCCTGATCTACTACTTTGTTACCCAGTCAAAGAAATTTATTAGATTCATCTGACATGACCTTCCTGCTGTGAAACTATGCTGCCTTGGGTCCAGTGCCCCACTGGCCTCTAGGTACTCAACAGTTCTTTCCTTCAGAAGTGATTCCATCATTTTCCTACCACTGAAGTCAAACCAACTGGTTTGTAGTTTCCTGCCTCTGCCCTACTCCCACTTCTGTGAAGTGGAATCACATTGCCCTCCTCCAGTCCTCAGGTACCACCCCATCCTCCCATGATTTGTTAAAGAGTAGTCAGTGGTGTTACCAGTTCTACCCTTAGTTCTTTAGAATTCTTGGGTGAATCCCATCAGGACCCATTGCTTTGATGAAGATTAGGGAGCTAAATCCGTGGCTTAGGGAGTGGTGTGGGGAATTGGGATATGGCCTGGTGAGAATGGGGAAGACCTGGGAGGATAAGGGGCTGTATGTTAGGGACGGCTCCACCTTAATTTGGAGGAAAGGAAATCCTAAAGCTCAAATTAGCTGAGTTCATCAGCAAAGGTGGGGTTTAAACTTGGAAGGGGAGGGATCAAAAAGGCAGTGCCAGCAGATACGATAAATGAGGGATATGGTCTCCACTCCTCTAGGGAACTAGGGAGATATGGAACTAGGTCACCAGGTAGGTGCAGGAGCTGAGAAATGGGAGCTCAAGGGAGAGAAAGGAGAGGAGGGAAAAGGTGGAGAGTGGTCCTGATAAATGCCATGAGCTGAGGAAATAAAATGCCTGAGCTCCAGGCAATGCTAGTTGAGGGAGAGGTAGATGTGGCAGCAGTCACTAAGACTTGGGCCACTCAAGGGCACGAGTGGGACCTAAATCTGGAGGGCTACACTATGTTCAGAAAAGATAGGGGAGGGAAGGGGTGGTGGTGTAGCACTGTTGGTTAGAAATGGCATGGGTATTGGAGGGTAGAGGAGGCAGAGGGGAATGTGGAGGCTATTTGGGTCACCTTGTTGATGCAGGGGGTAAGAGAGTAAAGGTCTGAGTGGTATACAGACCACCAGCACTGGTGGAAGTCCTAGAAGAAAGTTTGGTGGCAAATCTCGAGGGACACTCAGATTAGGAAAGGGAAGGTAACAGTGATGGAGGACCTCAACATGCCGGGAATAGACTGGGGATTGTGACATCACCAGTGGCCAGAGAGCAGAGGCTGCTGGATGTCTTCCAGGATGCGTTCTGACACAACAGGTGGGTGAGCCAACTAGGGAGGCTCGGACACTGGACATGGTCCTGGCGGACAGTGATCAGATTAGGGGCCTAGAGGTGAGGGACCTGTTGGCTGGGAGTGATCACGCCACAGTCTGGTTCTTCCTGGACCGGGGGAGAAAGCCGAACAAGGACAGTAGTAACCGAATTTAGGGTGTAGACTTCAGGAGATGGGAAGGATCCTCAAAGATCATCTAGACTGGATATGGATGCTGAAAGCAGGCAAGGGATCATTAGAAGGAGAATACAGGAGGTTACCAGATCCTGCAAGGGAAAGGCATAAGTTCAGTAAGGCCAGAAAACCCTGCTGGTGGACCCAGGAGATACAGGAGGTGGTGAGGGAAAAAGAGGCGCCTATAGGCGCTTCAGGTTGTCAAGGAGTGAAAGGGATCAGGAGGAATATGAGCTGACGGCCAAGAGAGTCACCAGGGTGGTCAGAGCAACTACGGCAAAAAGGAGCAGTCCTTGGCCAGTGGGATCCAGAGATGGGACAAGGGTTCTTTAGATGCATAGGGGGAAAAGGAAAGTAAGGGGCAGATCAGCAAGATGAGCGTAGGGGATAGTTGGGCACAGGAGGCAGGAGATCAGATAGAAGTTCTAAATGAGTACTTTTCCTCCGTTTATACCGGGGATGGGGGGCTATGTCTTGCGAGGGGAGCGGAGGCAACCGGAGCAAGAGGTAGAGACCGGTAGAGACCAAGGGCCCCTGGATAGGTCTGGGGAATTGAGTGGCCACCACAGACAGGTGGGGGCCCATCAGTTCATGGTGAAAAGGGGGAGGACGAGGCTGAAATCCTAGTAGAGAGAGTAAGGGAAGCCCTCAGGTCCTTCGGATGGAGAAAGTACCTGGGCCAGATGAGATACATCCTGGGTGCTGAGGGAACTGGCAGATGTCCTGGCAGTCCTTTCTGAGCAGAGCTTTCAATATCTCTCTAAGGACTGGGTGGGTGCCCCAAGACTGAGGGTGGCCCATGTCACCGATCCGCAAGGGGATCAAGAGAGAGGCAGGAAATTACAGGCCCGTTAGCCTGACATCAGTGGTTGGCAAGGTGACGGAGGTTGTCTGTCAAGGAAAGGCTGGGGGTTACTGAGCAAACTGGATACTTGGACGATAGGCAGCATGCCTTTATCATGGGAAGATCATGCCAGACAAATCTTGTTGAGTTCTGTGACAGGATGATGAGGGCCCTGGACCAGGGAGGCCAGTGGACATCCTCTTTCTGGATTTTAGCAAGGCATTTGATTCAGTACCCCACAGTGGCCTGCTGGCTAAGCTAAAGGAAATTGGGGCAGGGAGACAGTTGTTAAGATGGATAGGAAATTGGCTCTCTGCGATACTCAGATGGTGGTAGTTGGAGGGTTAGTCTCATCCCCAAGGTGGGTTATTAGTAGGCTTCCCAGTGGTCAGTGCTGGGCACCCTGTTCAATGCCTATATCTCAGACATCAGAGGGAGATCAGGAGTGAGATGAGTCTCTTTGCAGATGGCTCAAATCTAGGTGCAGTGGTGGATGGGGAGGAGGGAAGGAGGCCTTGCAGGAGGACCTGGAGGCTCTGGAAAGGTGGTCGGAAAATGAAAACTAAAATTCAATGCGGGAAGTGCAATGTTCTGCACCTGGGAGTCAGAAATCAGGCCAGGGGTATACCCTGGGAGGAGACATGATTCAAGTCACTGAGGGTGAGAGGGACCCGGAGGTAGTGGTAGATGTCAAAACAACAACTCGGAGACCTGTAGGAGGGCAGCAGCAAGGACAAATAGGATGCTGGGATGCATCGCCAGGGATTACCTCCAGAAAGGCGGAATTGATCCTTCCACTGTACAGCTGCTTGGTTAGGCCACACCTCAGTATTGTGTACAATTTGGAGATCACATTTAAAGAGGTAAATTACACTCCTAGGAGGGTCCAAAGGAGGGTAACCAAAATCTTCTGGGGCCTGGGGAGAGGACTCATGAGGAGAGGTTCAAGGAGCCTGACATGTACACCCTGGAGAAGAGGAGGGATGGGGACATGATAGAGATCTTTAAGTACATGAAAGGGATCAATAAAGGAGGCCCAGTCAGGATGCTCCAAAGGAAGGAGGATGGGGCAACAAGAGGTCACGGGTGTAAGCTGGAAGGGGCAGGCTCAGATGGGAGAGGAGGAGAACTTAATTCACTGAAAGGGTGGTGGAGCCATGGAATGCACTGCTTAGGGAGCTGGTAGAGATGGAGACTGTGGATGGGTTTAAGAGGGGATGGGACAGGTACAGGGGAGGGTAATCTGACCAGGCACCATACAGGTGGAACATCTGGGACTGGGACAGTATAACCCAAGGGGCGGGGACACCAAAAATCGGCCCTCAGTGCGGTGTTGACAATTGAGCAGACTCGAGAGACCGCTGGGCCTATTCTGCTGGCATTTTAGTAAGTTGGTATACTTGAGACCATTCTGTGGTCCAATCGGATTGCAGTCACCAGCCAGCCTGGGACCTTTGTTTTGCCATCTGTTCAGCCCCCCCAAAGCAATCCTTTGACACTGCAGTCCTCGCTAAGAGCTGAGTGCAAAGAGTAGCAAGGGAGTTTGTCTGTGTCAGCTGAAGAGTCAGCCATCAGCCGGACATTCTGCCTCATATTGTAAGGACCCATGAGTCTGTAAGTACTGTCACGCACTGTATTGCTGCATTAGCTGACACTGCAGTAATATACTACTCTTCACATGCTGGTGGCCTTGAAGTGTGCTGTAAGCACAGGGCATCTGTTCTTGGACATTCATAGTTATTCGGTGCTGCCTGGTATTACATGCATTTCCTAGGTTGATAACTCATTGCTGGTGTTAGAAAATTCTCTGACAGGTGAACCTGTTAACACTGCTTTTGCTAAGAACCCTGCCCAGGGTTATCAGTGTCAAATCCCTGTACTTTGAGAATTTTGCCTACATTTAAAGCTCCTGCCAGCTGGTTGATTGCCTCTGGCTTAGCAAATTTAGTGGCCCTAAAAGATGGGCTTAAAGGTGTTTCTGTTGCACTAATATGCATTCTCTTCTTCATCTAGGTTTACTCCTGGTTGCACACTTGTTCCCCCAACCACCACCATCCACAGTAGTCAAATTACTCCTTCCTCATAGTCTAAATGGATACTCCATGATTACTCCCCTTAATGCTGGCTGTGCATAGATGTATCTTAAAGGGCACCTTTGCTTGCTCTCCTACTCACATCTCAGACCAATATGGTACTGAACCCTCCCTGTCAGCTACTGGTCTCCCATTGGTCTGGTTGCATCCCTCTAGTCTCTGCTGGAGATATAAAGTGTAAGCCAGACCCCCTTATTTCTTGCACTCTGACTGTTTTGGGCTGGTACCAGGGACATAAATTGGCACACCTAGATATTAACAGCCTCAGACCCAAGCTGCCTGACTTGCAAGCATGGCTGCCAGTTTATAACCTAGATACCCTTGCTGTGTCCGACATATAGCTCAAGCCTTCCATTCTGTCCCATAAACTGGCCATTCCTGGGTACTCTTGTCTTCAGAAAAGCTCAGCTAGGCAAAAAGAGGTGGCATCCTACTGTACGTTAGGGAGCCATCAGGGTGACAGAAATTCCACCAGTCCCATACTGAATCAGTCTCATTGTGAATGTCTGGTTGTGAAACTTATGTTAGAGACGCTAAGCTCTTGTACATTGGCTTTGTGTACAGCCTCTATCCTTGGGCTAGGCCAGCCTTTGATAACTTTTTACTTGTTTGAGGTCCTTCTCACTTGGTGAGGTAGCAATCTTCATCGATTTCAACCTCAGTTGGATTAGTGATGGCCTGTGCAGCTTCAAGGCACCCCTGCATGACTTACCCCTCACTCAAATCTAATCATTACCGAACCTACTCGCCACAGTGCTAACTCGGGTGACCACTCCTCCTAGACAGCTCTTGGTCAGCAGAGTAGATCAAATCAAAACATCTGGAATTCTAGCTGACTCACTGATGATCATCCTCCTAACTGTTTGTATTTGGAATAGTGGTTTCACTAAACCCATTCCAACAACCATAACAGTCAGGGACTTCTCTTGGCTTAACCAAAGTGCCTTCCCTAGCGCACCTCTCTGTGGTCAGCTGGAAGTAATTGAGAGGCTCAAAATGTCGATACCGCCCTTGACTATTTAGTGAGTGGCCTCCTTAGCATAGTTAACAGACACGCTCCTTTGATTAAAAAGAGAGTCAAGGGCTTGTTCTCAAAATGGCTTACACCTGATCCCCACAAGCTTATTAAAAAAGGGCAAAGCCTGGGACACTTGCAGAAAGTCAGGCCTGTATTCAGAGTGGCAAAACTGTAGGTCACAGTGCAACCTCTGCAAAACCAGTCTCAAAGCTATCCCATCCAAGTACTAACCAGGCCCAACCCTGCTTAGATTCTGAGATCAGAAAAGATTGGGCAAATTCAGGGTGGTATGGTCATAGGCACAAGAAAGCTATCCCAACACCAGGTTGGCATTGTTCAGAATTGGGGTCAGTGCTCTTCCTGGGGCTGGTTAAGCCCTGCCATTAAACATGAAATCCAAAAACTAGAGAGCGCACTCAGAGGCTACATAAAAGAGTTAAATAAAGCACTGTTTTACTGGAATGCACTACAAACCAAAGGACCTTAGTCCAGTACTAAAGAAGTTCTTCAGACTTGCATATTATTTTGTACTTCAAGTTTATTGCTTTACACAGGCCTCCTCCAACATGCTTGAAACAGTTCATTTGAAAGTGCAGTACTTTTCCTGGCTGGACTGCTGATGGATATTAGCAGACAATGCAAATACCATACAAAATGCTAACGGGCAAAATACACACACAGCTCATACAGAGCTAGTAACCTTCCACCTGTCTTGCCAGCTTACTTTCTCCAGCTCTGTTCCAACAGAGACTTCATCAGGGCACTGTTAGCATTTTACATGGTATTTGCACCGTTGGTGAATGATGGCCACTGAATAGAACCCACATCACCTAGTCTAATGCCCCACCCACTCCTGGCCTCACCGTTCTCCCCCAACATCACACAAACATCCCTCTAGTTGGGTCCATCGGGTTTACTACAGCCTGTATAATGAGGTGTGGCAGCCTGGATTAGTATGGAGGGTGAAAACCCGCTTGAGCACTGGCGTGGTGCAAATCCATGAACACCTAGCTAAATGTACTGTAATATAAAAAGGACACACTCTTCCCTTTAACAGGAACAAATGTTTCTAACAGCCTCAAATGCCTGAAAATCGCCAAGAAAAAAACAAGTACAGTTTTGAAACTGAAGTTTCTGCCGACCCGAACTTTTTTTTTTCCTCAGCGTTTTTGGCTTTTGTGGCTGTTTGCAGACAGGATGTGTGTCTGCATCACTTTTCCCTTTTCTCTATGAATGTATTTAAACAAAAAAAAGTGACTGTTACTTGGAAGTGTGCGCCCTTCTGCTGTATTTAGCTGGAGCATGAGGGGTTGGAGCAGGATGAATATGAGTACCACATGAAAAGAATGGAGAATGGAGGACTATGGATGCACAGGGATAGACTCTGAATAAAGAAGAGCTGGCCAGTAGGCCCAGCGGTAGAGCTACGGCTCCTGATGTCGGCAGTGTGGGTTTAGGACAAAGTGTGGATAGCTGGAAGAGGATTAAGCATCCCAGAGAATGCTCTCCTCCTCTCAGGAGGGAGGGTCACTACCTCCGCTGCAGTGCTTCCACTTAGGTAATGATAGGTGAAATCACAGCGGAAGTTGAGTCGGGGGTGTCATGCGGGCTGGGACTTGTCATGCACACTCCCTTGTGTGTGGGGGACTAGAAGAGAAAGTCTGAAAAATAACTCCAGCACAGAAAATGATGGACCTCAGTAAATCCAGGCCTGTCCTCACAGGCGGGGGTTGCAGCCGAGGCTCAGTGGTGGTGACTGTTGTATGGTTAAGGCGATGCATGACTGGTACCTTCGGGTCACCTGAAGGGATGCTGAGCTGGTGGAATGATGGGGCATAAACAGTAGTTTAAAAAGAAAGAGAAAGAAGGAACATCTTGTTTTTAGTCTTGATTATACAGCTTTATGCAGTCCATCGCAGCGGTTAGCAAAGTCCTCCTCTTGCAAGGCAGTGTTGTTTTGATTGTCAGTGGTAGGAATAATGAGCATCATGAAAACAAATATCAGTTGAGAGGAAAGCTTTGCCAGTATGATGCTGCAGAAAAAACATGAATTGGGAGAAGGCAGACCGTCAACTGCACGATTGTTGTGCTGGTAATAAAATCTAAAGGTTTTATTTCCCCTGACAGCACTGTTGTTATAAATCTTGTTTCCTTTGCTAGCAGCATGAAAAAGTAATCAAGGCAGAAATTCTTGCGGGGTCAATATCAGATGAACAGCCTTTCTTTTAATTTTCTTTTGTTCCTTAATGAAAAACTACACTGTGATAGTAATGCAGCAAGTACAGTGAATATTGGCCTGGTCCAAAATAATTGGGGTGGGGTTATATAAAACTAAATAGCAAACTACACCGTCTAGAAGCCAATTACAAATAACAGCTGTTTAAGCATGAAACACATCCAAAGTTACACAAATAATTATACAGATAAAGCAAATTCATTGTACCTTTTATTTTTAAGCTTTACTCAGGCTCTAAAATGAATACTACATTGATTGGGAATGTACCCAGTAAACTAACTGAAGTGTTAAGGCCCTTAACTTAGAAACACAGAAAGAATAGAAGTTGACAGCAGATAAGGACTGCAAGGCCCATCCAGTCTGCCAGTTTTTTCTACCTTATGAATGTGCCACAGGCTTTACTCTGTCAATGGCCTATCTATTCATACTCATCTGTATTGCTTCCTTATGCCTATCCCATGCCTGTTTGAAGCCCTGCACTGTATTCATATCCACCACTTCCTGAGGTATGTTGTTCCATGCATCTGCCCTCCTTTCTGTGAAAAAGAACTTCCTCACATTACCCCTTAATCGGCCTCCCTCTAATTTCATGCTGTGTCCTCTTGTTCTGCTGTTTTTCTTATACTGAAACATGTTAGGCTCTTTCACCTTGTTAATGCCCTTAAGATGTTTGAAGGTGCCAGGTTAAAACCTGATAAGAGAAGGGCCAGTGCACTGGGGCAGAAGTTTGCGTTATATCAGACAGATCGTGGGGAGACTGACATTAGGGGAACCACTGTGATAAAGAGGAAGGGAACTTGGGTAGTATGCCCCCATATCTGGTGGCTTGTAGCAGCACAGTGGGTAAAATAAATTTGAGGTCCCAACTGGGCTAGGGAAGCGACAGTAGAGAAGGATAAGAGTGTGCAGTCACCACAAAACAAAACAAGAAACTAAACAGACCAGGGAAGACTCAGGGGTATGACATATAAATAGCAAAAAGGTTCAGTAGTTGGATGGAAGGGGTCTGCATTAATGTCAGGAGTTTGGGTAATAAAATCAGCAAGCTCCAGGCAATGATGCAGACACCGAGGTGGACCTTGTGGACATCACAGAAGCTTGGGTCTCAGAAAATAACGACTGGGACCTAACCATTCTTAGGTACACAGTGTTCAGGAGGATAGTGGAAAGGTGGGCAAGGAGTATAGCCCTTCGGGATGGCACTGAGGTTGCAGAAGATGGTGCATCAGGGTTAGTAATGGGGAGACACAGTCACTGTACTTGCAGCTCATGATGGTTTTCAGCAAGAAACTACAGTTGGGGGTGATGTATAGATCACCAGGGCAAGGAAGAGAGAACTGGGAGCTCGGGAAGAACTAGAAAGGGAGTGGCAAAGGGGACGTAGTGGTGTTGGGTGATCTGATCCTGCTGGATATCGATTGGGATGTTCCAGCATCCAGGAGCACCAGAAGTTAAGCCTTGCTGGATACTTTCCAAGACGATCTATTGGTACAATTGATTTAGGAACCAACCAGGCGGGCTGCTATTCCGGATGTGGTGCTCAACACCTCGAAAGTGGTAGGAGCTGTGAGAGTTGGGTAGCCACTAGGGAACAACAGCCACAGCTCCTTTTGGTTCTAACGGCCCTTGAAACTGGAAAACCCAATCGAAAGCTGAGGTGCTTGATTTCAGAAGGGTGGACTTCAACAGGTTGAGGAGTTGGTCAGGGACAAGTTAGTCGGGCTAAACTGAATAGGAGGAGGAGTTGTGGAAGGCAGATGGGTGGCAATAAAGGAGCTGTTCTCAAGACATCCAAGTTATGCATGAGAATAGTGACCAAAATAACAAGTAAAGAGACCATAATGGTTCTTGGTAAGGGCCAAGGAACCTGTAAGTACAAAAAAGTCTTCACTAGGTGCAAAGAAAGGCAGGGGAGGAAGAATGGGAGAGTACATATTGAGAAATAGGGAGGCAAAATAGACATTGAACTCATGTATTTTAAGGGGTCAAGAACTCAGAAAACATTCTTCCAGTATACAAGTTCGAATCCCCACAAGCCCTCCACTGCAGAACCGAGGCCCAGGAGGTCGAGAGGGCACTTCTTGAAGCCCTCCCCCAAAGCAAGGTCGCGGCAGTCGCGAGGGACCGAGTTCGAATCCCCACAAGTCCTCCACTGCAGAACCGAGGCCCAGGAGGTCGAGGGCACTTCCTTGAAGCCCTCCCCAAAGCAAGGTCGCTGGCAGTCGCGAGGGACCGAGTTCGAATCCCCCACAAGCCCTCCACTGCAGAACCGAGGCCCAGGAGGCTCAGAGGGGCACTTCCTTGAAGCCCCCCCAAAGCAAGGTCACGGGCGGTCGCGAGGGACCGAGTTCAATCCCCCACAAGCCTCCTCCACTGCAGAGTAAGTTCCCACGGCAGGCGCTCTCTTCCCAAGTAGATTTAGGACATTGCAGGAACTTGCTGAACTGAATTTGTGCCCCACACCTCGGAAGTGACTGCTAAATTTGCAAAGAGGACTCTCTGATTCTGGCGCCAAACAGCTAATGTGCACTGTGTTGTTTAAATTGTAGTTTCACTACTGCTGCTGCTTGCTGTATTGTAAACCTTGCCAATGCCTGTAAGCGCCTTTTCTGGCACCAAAACTGTTTTAATTTAAACAAAATAATTGTTTGCAGTCCAGTGCGCCCTCTTATCTGCTAGGCGCTCTTTTAAAATTCCCAGCCCTACGTTGAGAAGTTCTGGCTAAGTCGCCCATATAAGCTAAAGTGTTTCTGCCAAAAAAATAAAAATCTGTCTCATTTCTTGTGTTGAAACTAAGACTGCATTGTAAGCCAGCCCTTGAGAAATCCTGTTAGCTGTAATATTTAAGTAATTCACTTACCCTTTCTCCCTTGTCCACAGACCGAGGACCAGGAGGTTGAGAGGGCACTTCCTTGAAGCCCTCCCCAAAGCAGGTCGTGAGGCGTTCGCTAGGGACCGAGTTTGAATCCCCACAAGCCCTCCACTGCAGAGTAAGTTCTCTGGCAGGCAGCTCCTCTTTCCTGCAAGATTTAAGCCCTCGGCCAGGCGCTGTGCACCGCCCCCACCACCACCCTTGGTCGACTCTCACATTTATAGGCTGCATCACGCGAGCGACAAAATCCTATCAGCTCACTTTTCCATTTGCTGGTCATATCAGTTGTACAGTAGGGGGCTCATATTCAAAAACAGAGGAAAGTAATACCAAAAAAACATGTTAAGCAGCCAAACGAAACGTATTCAAATAATAACGTTAACTTTGGTCTCCTACATATCCCCACCTATACATCCAAGTAGCAACCTCCCAACCGCTGGCCATATGAACCTTCATCCTTCTCTAACATAACTTTGAACCTTAGTTACACCACTAATGGACTAAGGAAGGCATCCCAAGCTCCACTACCCTACACAAACCACCTCAGTTTTTCCAACCCGCTCCTTTACATGCTCAGAAAGCTCTACTGATCCATGATCTCCCAAGCCATGCAAAACTCAAAATAACAATACAAGTACAAGCAACAATAAAAGACTCACAAAACTGCTACAGCTATCTATACTCAGGCATGCGCTCTTGATGCTACTACTATTGGCAGGCTGACATACACCCTAACCCAGGGCGCCCCAGCTACTACTACAAAAACCCAAGCAATGCAGGTCTGACGCTGCCTTCCATGAAAATACGTAGCCTACCAAAAAGTTAACTCTTCTCCAGGGGTGGGTAGCACAACACTCTCCTGACATCCTTGCCCTATCTGAAACATGACTAACTACTCTGATCCCTGACTCGCTGTTGCATTAAATGACTACACTATATTTAGAGATGATAGTGAAGTAAAGAGGAGAGGTGGGTGCGCTGTCTACGCCAGAGCAAAATTCAAGCCACTACTAATCTCTCTGCCAAACCCAAAATTCGGTGCCCAAGCAGTCACCATCAAGATTACAATTGGCTCCCATGGAAACCACTGTATATAATGTCTGTTTATATACCCAACAACCAGAGAGAAGCATTTGATTCCATACTGGCTAATATAGCTATGCTTCCACAAATAGCGATCTCATACTATTGGGTGACTTTAATGTAAATTGGTTATCAAAAGGAGCAGATCCCTTTAAAGACGCAGCAACTGCACACGATCTGACTCAAGTTGTCCTAATCCCCACATGCCGGACCAAAGAACAGGCACACATACACCCCTTGATCTCATCCTGACGAACTCCCCAAACACCTATCTGACATCAAAGTCCTCCCAGACGCCCTTAGTGACCACTCTCCTCTCTCTGCACCTGGTCCAACAGGAGTCCTCACAAACGCCTCTAAATTATCCTTCCAAAGACACCTCAAACAGGGAGACAATAGCCAAGATTATCCGCAGCCTGTCCTCCAGTGACTGGTCCCAGGTCCACACCGCCACATCCATCGATGGAGCCCTCACCTCCTTTATAAATATATTCAATACTGCCTGTGACAAACATGCCCCCTTGCCAAAAAGTTTATAAAAGCAAGGGATACGCGGATAACACAACCCTTACTAGACCAGATGTTACACAGAGACAATCTCTGGTACAAAGCCCTTGATTCCAAAGTCCTTCATGACAGGCAGCTCTACAGGAGGCCAGAAATAAGTGTACCAACGCTATTCGACAAGCTAAGGCAAACCACTACAAACAAGCCCTAACAGAGTCCTGGGGCAGGGGGAAGTTTTGGAGAAACATCAAAGAACTATGTGGAAATCAGATAGCCAACCACCCACCCAAATAACTCATAATGGTACTCCTCACAAGACCCCACCGTAATAGCCAATACGCTGAATAATTCTTTCTCAGACCTCAGCCAAGTACTCCCTCCAAACTTCTTTAGCCCTCCCACCTCGTCACCACACAACCCCGCCCCAAGACCAGTAGCCCACCTTTCCGTTTAAATCTATCTCGCAATAAAACCAAATGCTACCTCACACAAGCCTTAAAAGACAAAGATACAGCAGTGATAGCTTAGACCTAAAGATCCCAAGGCTAACACTAGATGTAACTATCCCTCACCTAACTAAAATATTTAACCTATCACTTTGCTTAGGGCAATTCCCAACTCTCTGAAAAGGGTATCATCACCCTTTACTAAAAAAGGGCGATCCAACTGACCCTGGTAACTATAGACCAATCACGATTCTTCTCCCTCTCTCAAAAGCCCTCGAAAGAATAGTGGCAGACCAACTCACCGAGTACCTGACAAATCTCTCACTATTCTGCCAAGAACAACATGGCTTCAGAACAGATCATAGCACCACCACGGCTCTCCCCACGCTTACGCATATATATACAGGAAGCTCTCGACGAGGTGACCTAGCAGGAGCAATTTTCATAGATCTAACGAAAGCTTGATACTGTTAATCACGATTTACTCTTACACCAACTCCCATCACTCAACCTAGGTCCAGACGCCATACTCTGGTTCAAGAATTACCTCACAGACCAGACACAAGAAGGAAAAATAAATACCACTCTTATCCTCTAAACTTGCAGTTAAGTCGGGCGACTCTCAAGGATCAATTCTAGGCCCGCTTCTGTTCACCCTGTTCCTGAATGCCATCCCTAGTGCCTGCAACTGTAAGCTCCTGCTGTATGCAGATGATGCAGTAATCTTTGGAAAGACTCCACCCTGATGCTCTTCAGCACAAGCTACAAACTAACTTCCAGGAAATAGAACACTGGTTATTAAATCAACGACTAGTACTAAACCTCAGCAAAACAAAATCCATGATCTTTACGCACAGACAAAGCCATCACTGTAGCTCCCAACTAAACATAACCAACCATCAGGGTACCTTAATTGACCAAATATCACATTTCAAATACCTGGGCATCACGCTAGACACATCACTGACCTATCACAGGCACATAGACCAACTGTCAGCCTCAGTAAACGCCAGACTAGGGACCCTTTTCAGGCACAGACAATGCCTCCCGCCTGCGTCCTTTGGCTGGCAGTAAATAGTGCGGTCCTATCTCTGATAGACTATGGAATAACAATATATGGATCAGCTGACCCCACGGCACTAAACGAATCAACTCTGGCCTCTAACAAAGCCAGCCGCCTGCTAACGGATAGCGATAAGCTAACTCATACCCACGAGCTCTACAAAAGCTAACTGGCTGACCTTTGCAGGCAGGCAAATACCACACCTGCCTCCAGGCCAAGAAAATCCAATTGGGCTTTGCTCCCATTGGACTCCACCCACTAATAAAGCTTAACACTCACAGGATTACGCCAAGACACACAGCTAAAACACTAAACTTAGTCCCCAAAGAAGGACCACGCAAGGCCAAAGGTCATTTGCTTATCGGGCACCCATCTGGCTCAATGAACTCCCCCATCCATAGCACAAGCCACAAGCATTAGCCAATTCAAAACCAGCATCAAGATGCACCTACTAGACTCAGAGACTTGTTGTTGCACCTAAACACATTACGCCACATTGATGCAGGTTGTTTATCCAACCTGAGACAAGGTCATTGACTGCAAATGTACAAAGCTTCTGGAAAGTACTCTAGTTCTTAAATGGTGCATTGTCTGTCTGACTTGGGCTGCAATAGCAATACCAAAATGTAACTACTCAAGCCTTGGAATTATGTCTTCTGTCTTCCTGTAATCACCTCTACCTTATTAATTATTTATTGTTGTCATTGTCTGTTTTGCCCTGATGTGGAGCCTTTGCAAAGGAGTCACTGACTCAAAGGTTGTAATTCGAAACTTTAAATAAATATGGGGAGGGAAAGGAAGAAAGTAGAGAGAATTATTAGGCTATATCGGGGTAGAGCAGTAGAGGAGGATATGCAAAAGGCTGCCATCCTTAATGGTTACTGTTGGTATGTTTTCACAATGAAGACAGTGGCCCCTTGCCAGAGGTGGCATCAGAATTCACAAAGGAGGTCCCGAGATGAGGCAGTCAGTATTTACATGCAGAAGGGTCTGGAAGGAGCTACCAGCCCTAAAGTTAGATAACATCCCTGGACCAGATGAGATGCATCCTTGGGTGCTCAGTGAGCTGGCAGCAGAACTAGATGAACCCCTGTTAGGACTCTTCAGTAGCTCATTACAGACAGAGGATAGTGCCAAAGGACTAGAGGGTGGCAGATGTAGTTCCGCTCCATAAGGGAGAATGGGACACGAACAAGTGGGAACTACAGACCTGTCAGTCTTACTCTCTGTAGTAGGAAGCTGATGGAGTTACTGGTCAAATAGGACCTTGTGGACTACCTGGACAGAAATGGGTCTCCCAAGATAATAAGCAACATGAGTTCGTGGCAGGGAGGCTTGTTAGACTGGGCACTGAATAGGACCATACAGTGGATATACTCTACTTCAGCTACAGCAAGGCTTTCGACTTGGTGTCTCGTAGACAATTGCTGAAGAAGATGGAGAGTCTGAGTGTGGCTAGGAACATAGTAAAATGGGTAGGTAACTAGCGAAGAAGTCAGTAGAGGATTGTGAATTAACAGGGTCAGATCAAAGGAGGGGGCGGTCACAAGTGGGGTACCATAAGGATCAGTCCTGGGCCCAACCCTCTACAATATGTTCATCAGGTGACATGGGAGAAGGAATTTGGGGACAGGTTGTGGTCTCTTGTAGATGACCCTAAGCTCTGGGATGGTGGAATAGTGGTGGGGGGGATTGGGAGATACAGAGTGACCTGCAAAAGAGTGCGTAGCATAGTAGTTGACGGCAGATAAGGACCGCTAGGCCCATCTAGTCTGCCCGTAGTCCCTACCTGCATCAGCAGCCACTGACCCTACTTGGTCATTGGCTTTGCCTTCTTCCCCACATCTATGGTTCCCTTATATCTATCCCATGCTTGTTTGAACCCCCACTGTGTTAGCACCCACCACTTCCTGGGGCAGGCTAGTCCAAGCATCCACCTCTGTGAAGAACAGTTTTCTCACATGTCCCTTATCCTGCCCCTCCAATCTCATATCATACCCCCTCATCCTTGTACAACTCTTGTACTGAAAATGTCACCCCTGCACTTTGTTCAAGCCTTTAATATACTTGAAGGTCTCTCTCATATATCCCTATTCCCTCCTCTTTTTCAGTGTATACATATTGAGGTATTTTAATCTGCTCTCATATGTTTTCTGATGCAAGCCCTGCACCATCTAGGTCGCCTTCTCTGGACCGCTTCCACCTCCTGTCTGTCTTGTGGCCTCCAGAACAGATCACAGTATTCTAGATGAGGCCTCACCAGGCTTTTTACAATGGCATCACCACCTCCCTTCTTTTGCTAGTGATACCCCTTCCTGTGCACCCCAACATCCCACTGACCCTCCCCACAGCCTTGTTCCACTGTTTGGCCACCCTTAGGTCATCTGACATGACTATCTCTAGATCTCTTTCTTCCGTAGTGACTATCAGCATCCCCCGCCACCATTATGTAGCTCTCCACAGGGTTTCTTCACCCCAGGTGCATGACCTTGCACTTTTGCATTAAATTTCAACTGCTACACCTTTGACCATTTTTCCATCTTTCCCAGATCCCTCCTCATTCTTTCCAACCCCCTCTGAGTGTCTGATCTGTTGCAGATCTTGGTATTATCTGCAAATAGGCAACTGTCCCCTCCATTCTCAGCAATGTCACTGATGAAGACATTGAAAGGAAGGTCTAAAGTTTAATGGTTTAAACTAGTGTTGAAAAGTGCAAAGTAATGCACTTAGGAACAAGAACCCCAGGACAGAGTACTAGATGGGTGGGTAAGACTTGGCACTGTGACTGTGGAACGGACCTAGGAGTTATCATCAGTGACTCCTCAAACAATCAAGCCAGTGCAGCAGAGCCTATAGTAGGGCAATTAGGATTTTGGGATGTATCAGGAGGGTACTGATAACAGAAGAAAAGAGGTAATACTACCTCTTTATAGATCTTTGTAAGGCCAGACCTGGAGTAATGTGCCCAGTTCTTGAATCCTCTCCCGGAAAGATCAGGACAAACTGGAGGTGGTACAGTGCTAGGTAACAAAGATGATTCAGGGCCAACAGGGCAGGTCGAGGATCGCCTCAAGGCATTGAACATGTACCCGCTGGAGGGCAGATGGGAAGGAGATATGATAGAGACCTCCAAGCTCCTGTAAGGGATAAACAAGGTGAACTGCAGGGAATTATTTACTGTAACAGTTTGAGGTCATGAGGGCGTGAGTGGAAACTGACAGGTGGCGTTAAAGAGGGACATGAGAAAGTATTATTTTACAGAACAGTCTTCCAGCTGAGGTGGTAAGTGCCAAAACCATTAACTCATTCATACCACAAGAGCTTTTGAGGCTTCCACACTTGTGCCCTGTATATCAGTAACACTGCATCCTGGGCCTTTCTAAGTAAAATCAGCCATAATCAGGATGCCACAAGCAAATGTGAATACCTCTTGAACCATAAGTGCTACTCATAAAGTACGAGTGGCAAAGTTGTTCAACACAACATTACCTTTCCAATGGTGCTATGCAATCAATTGTAATCAACTTGGTTTTTTATTTTATACTAGCTGAAATACCAAACAACTGTGGGTTTTTTTTTTTCAGATTTATTCAAGGTGCTTAGGTGAGGCTTGAGAGCCAAATGTCACGCACACCATACATTAAACAAATGCTAATAACTCTTAAAGTATACATGATAGACATAAAGTACCAGCAGCAAAACTGTTCAGCGCAAAATTCCTTCTAACAGTGCTATGCAATCAATTCTAAGCAATTCGGGTTTGTTTGATATTTAGAAAACTGTCAGACTTCCTCAGACGCTTTCTGGCCTGAGTGAAAGTCAGCTGAGTACGCCTACAGGCATTATTGGTCTGAGTGGCTATGCTGTCAGACACCACCTACAAGACATATCTAGGCCTGAATGAGTTAATGGTTTCCAAGCATGGTTGGGACAGAGTGAATGGTTTAGTGCTTCCTCAGGGTAACAGTAGCAGGGAGAGGAAGTGCCAGCAGGAGCAGAAGAATGGTGGGGAATGTTGGTAGGCGTGCCGTGTCACTGCATGCCAGCGTCTAAGGTGTAAACCAAGGAAGAAAATGCCCGCCTGCTCAATTTTTCCCCACAGGCCCGCAGAAACAGTAGGTGGCAGGCCACCTCTGAGTGGATTACCTGTAAGGCCACTGAATGAGTCTGTGACAGGGCTGGGTGGGGGGAGCCACCATATGGGGATGTCAGGCAGAGAGTTAGATATATAAAAAGGAAAGAATACAAGCTGAATTGTCTTTGTATTATCATGTTCAAACTTCAAAACAATTTAGACAAAATCTTAAGATAAGCATCAGGTTTACAGAAGATGTAGGTAGGCCTGTTTCTGTTTTAAACACAGTTGGGACAGGGCAACGGGACATATAGTCCCAGAGGGCAGCAAGGTTTGAGTGGTGGGATAGTGGTGAGGAGAGGGATATAGCCTAGTAGGTCAGTGGGTTGGAAGATACACCTAGGCGAACAGGTGGTGCAGGCTTGAGCTATGACGTGACTGGCAGTAGTGATGAATCATGAGCCTGATTTGAGACTCAGCCAAAAGGAATTTTTTTCTCAATAGTATTTTAACATTTGGGGTGACATAGGAAATATCTGTGGTGCCCGCCTAGTATTGTAAGATAAACGGAGCAAAGCAAGATGTAAAATGGTTGTAATTCATTTTGTTCTAACTAACTACATGTTGACCATTACCTGTTGAGCTACTGCTGTGCTATGTCACACTAACATTATAACAAGAAGACATCATCTTCAGAGTGACAAAAGACCGTGCAAATGGGACAGGGACCTCTACCAAACATAGTCAGAGACAGAACATGGGAGGGGACAGCTGAGGGCGTAAAATATACACCCAAACACACAATACAAAGTGCATACATACTGAGAAAAGTGAAGGATGAAAGCAAAATCACAAAAAGCGTAAAATATATATACTTAATAAGCCAGATCAGTAATCACAGCATAATTTTAATGGCTATAATTTCACTGTTTGTTCTGCTGCTATAACTCATTAATCAAATAACTTTGTTACACATCAGTTCCTGGCTCTTCCTTGCTCCTGTTTCTGTATTTTTGTTTTGTGCTTTGAACTCTGGGTTGCACCTGGAAACAAGTCTCTGCTCAATGTGCTTTTTCTGGTCACCAAAACTTTAAATTAATGAAAAATAAATAAATTATTTTCTTAATTATGGGTCATATAATCACTATCTAATTGATAGAGAAGTGTGATCACAGTAAAACCCTTTCATGGAGAAAGAAGAAATATTTTTGAAAATGAACAGGGTGATGATCTGTGCTTCAGTACAATTATGTTTTATAGAGCTCTCAGTGGACAGAATCATAGGGTTATGGGTTGCAATAGAGATTTGAATGTTCTCAGTTTACTAATCTGAATACTTCACAATTTGAACTTTGTGTTGAGAAATTTGTTTTATTAATGCACAGTTCAGTGTAATAGGTTTTAAAAACTTTATAAATTATTTAAAAGGATCATTTCCATCAGTCAGCAGTGGTGTAAGGCTGCATGCTGATAGGAGCACTTCATGCATCTCCGTGAGTCATAGTTATGAAGCACTGCCTGACATTCTTTCAGAGATCAGTGGGACAGACAGTTCTATGCATTTTGCCTTCCTTCTTGCTCATTTGGCTCTAAGAGACAACCCAGAGCCTTGACTGAGCTCTCCTTCAAAATATAAGAGTTGCCCAGGTTTAGTGAGGTAATATAGGAAGGGACTCGATGCAACTTTGGTCTCCTTCTGCCGTCAGTTGGTTTCTATGAGAAGCAGTGTTTTTATGTATATGGGTACTGCTGGGGTATGGAATGCCTTGTCATGAACAGCTCTACAAGTGGAATCAATCTCAGATTTTGAAAAGGAGCTAGATAGTTACTGAGAAAAGTATGGCCCATCGTTGCAGTTAAGCATTACTGCCTCTTGCAGTGGAAGCATTACCACCCATTGATGCAGTGAAAGCATTACCACCATCGTTGCAGTGGAAGCATTACTGCACATTGGTGCAGTGGAAGCATTACCGCCCATCGTTGCAGTGTGGAAACATTACTGCCCGTGGTGCAGTGGAAACATTACCACCATTGGTGCAGTGAAAGTGTTACAACTTGTGACACCAGCGATGGAGATTTGGGAAATGTCAGGATCATCTGGGGTTGGGTTGGGGGCAATTCAGTGTCCCAGTGAATGCTGTCTCATCCAGGAGGAAGCACAGTGCACGCTGCTTTACTAATGCCACCTAGGTGATGAATGACAGTGTAAGCCGCAGTCACTACGCTGGTGGGAGTGCCTCATGGCGGCAGTGCAAGCATGCATTTTATGGGAGTGGTAGGCTGTTGTCTGTGGGATCAGGGATGGTAAAACAAAAGAAAAACACCCTGGTCAAGGCAGAATGAAGTGGGTGAACTGCTCTTAGGCTCCTCACTGATTACTGGCCACCTCCTCCACAGAGCAAGGCCTTCAAAGGGACTTGGGAACCCCTCTAGCCCTGCCATGGGGGGTATAGGAGGATGGGAGTGGTAACAAAACAGCGGGTGATTGGGTGGTGGTACTCAGCAGAAGGGGCAAGCCAGAGAACTGGTGGACATAAACTGAACGTAAAAATAATTACAGAGAAAGAAATATAGAAGAGACGTGGAACTGGTGTAAAACCAGCCATAGGAAAGAATGGGGGTTGGCATGATCGCAGGCAAGGGGTGGACTTCAGCTCAGGCAAGAAAGGCGGAGTCAGATAGTTTCTTCTTCCTGTACTGAAATGTTACGATTCTGCACTTATTTTCTCTGAGATGTTAGAACATCTATAAAAGGAACCTTCTTTCCATAATTGGCAATTAAACAATGTTTATAGTTCACGTTAAGCTGCTTAGTGTACTCCTGTGTTTCCTTTCATGTAGTCTTGGTTTTGGTCCTTATTTAGGGTCCCTTGTTGATATTTCGTTTTTGCCTGCCTAATAATTTTCCAGCAGTCAGTGGCTCAGATTACAAAGTACAAAATGTTGCCAGTACAAAAGAAAAAAGGTTTCCTTCTTATTCACTTATTCATCTTTCAGCTATACTGGTGCACAATTATGGACCCACTGTCAAGTGGAAAGTGGATAATTTCTGGGCAAGTTGCAACTTTTTTTTCCTGCATCTAATGCTGTCCCTGGAAATTTGCATGCTCACCTTTGGGCCAAAAATGAGAAGGTTGTGGATTCTAGTCCCACATCAGGCACATGGGCTAGTACACAATACTGACACTGCTATTTGGGGGATGATGCACAGTTGAGGTGAGATGTTAAAGGGAAGGTCCCCTCAGCCTTTTATTCTGGTTACTTGTAGTGTTTGTAAGCATGAAGAAGGATTGCCTCTATTGCACCCTCCTAATTTCACTGTCGCTGGGCTAACTTCCACGGCTACAGCTTGGTTCCAATCCTACTTATCAGGCAGCTCTCAATCAGTTAAGATGGCCACCTCCTCTCTCTCCCCTCTACCCATCAACATTGGTGTTCCGCAGGGCTCAGTACTTGGCTCTATCCTATTTTCAGTATTTCTGATGATCTTCCTACAGTCTGTTCCCCATCCTATATCCACTTGTACACAAATGATACCATCCTTTACATGTCTAGTACTTCTCATGTTGACGTGGAGGTTAGACTGCAACATGAATTCAACAAGGTTTAGCTATGGTCCCAGTCTGACCAGCTGTTCCTGAACGCAAAAAACAGTCTCCATGTCCAGGTACTAGACAGAGGCTTACTAAACTCCAGTCTCCCCTGTATTCCACACCTTGATGGCACACCTATTGTAAATGTCACTTTCTTTTAGATACCTTGGAGTCTGGTTAGATAACCGTCTTTGACTTCTCGGTGCACGTGAATGCTATCCATAAGAACCTTCACCCCAAACTTGGCACCTTATGCAGAAACAAGGACTGTATTCTCAGACTGCACACCGCAGTAGTGCAGAAAATGATCCTTTCCACCTCTCGACTATGCTGACATAGTCTATACTGCCGCATCCAAAACTACTCTGGCCAGACTGGACACCCTTTTCAACTTCTTTTGTCACTTCATCCTATCTTGCTCCCTCATAATCCTCACTGTGACCTCTATAAAGCCCTATATCTCCCTTCCTGGTGTTCAGAAGACTTTCCCATACTGCCACCTTCATGGCCAAATTCTGGACTGGCAGCCTCCTCCTATCTCATATCTTCCTTTTGTGCTTCCTCCCAACATGCTTCCTCCTCCATAATTCTGACCTAAAACATTTGCTATCCCCTCCATTCAACCTCCACCAGCCAGTCCGCTTTCTCCTTTCGTTGTCTTAAACTGTGGAATGGGCCCCACCCATCCCTAATGCCTCCTCACACAATTCCCTCTCCTCCTTACTGCAGAATACACGGCCCCTCCTGTTCCTGCCAACGCCCATTGTCTTCTTTCCCAATCAGTACCCCTTCTACATCTCTCTTATCCCTAGATCCAGTTCACAGGTTCCCATGGCAAAGTCCAGCTAGGCAGACACCTGATTGCTCAATCCACTGGCAGTCCCATAGATCTTTTATGTACTTATGTATTTCAAGATTCGGACACGCTGTTTTACAGAGGTTACACATCAGGTACAACAAAGTGTGAACAACTGAGAACAAGAAAACAAAGGAGGGTGGAGCCCTAGTGTAAGTAAATTACAAGGGTGAAACATTACTAACAGAGACATAAGCTATCTGGTAAGTGCAAAGAAACATGACAAGGCCAAACACTGTCAGTTACACAGGTAGAATTTACAACAGCCAAAGGCTAGGCACAAAGGTATAATCTTCAGTAGCCAGGAGCTAGATCCATATGCGTGGTGGAACTTATGTAGAGAGTTGGGGTGTGGGATCTGGGATGTGGGCAGCAGCCCTGTGGGGGCTTTGTTAAAAAAGTGTGAGGTAACTAGATCCGTGTCGGTTAGCCAGGTGATTGTGTCTCAAGACTTGCAGGATTGGGAATGCAATTACTGCCTACAGCAACAGGCCATGCTTCCAGAGAGGTACTGTTTAAGCTCGGCCCAAAGGCAGGTAGGCTCGAGTTTGTCAGGTAGGTGAGCTGGGATCTTGTTAAGCCACAGGAGAGCATGGTACACAAATGACCACTGTCCCGGTGTTGTTTTCTGAAGGGGACCACTAGGAGCCCCAGGAGTGCCTCTGGTCTGGTACCCAGATCTACAGGCAGGCAGCAAGCCGCTGAGGAACGGAGCCGCTTTGCTTAGTAGTGATTTCTGCCCAACAGGCAGGTTTGGTATTTATTCAGTTGGGTAGGTTAAGCCACTAGGTCTGCTCAAAGAGGGAGCGTGTGTGTGAGTAAGGTTGCCTGCACCAAGTGTTAGCCTACACGCTTGTTAAGGGCCATTGCAGTGCATGACCCTATCTTGACCCTATCTAGGCAGCTCCATTTTCTGTAATTCAATCTGGGCCCTAGTTTGCCTGACTACCTGTTTTTTTTTTTTTTTTTTTTTTTTACCTCTGCCTGTATGTATAATTACCACAATACCTATGCTGTAATATTGTACTTATTGCAAATTGTATGCAATTTTTGCTGTAATGTTGCATCTGATATGTGCCATGTGCCTTTCACTTATGCTCATGTATTCATGTTACCTTGTACTTGTATATCTCCCAGTCCCCTTATCCTCAGGATGCTTCTGGAAACAGTGTTTTACTGCTCATATGCCTTCCTGGTGAAATTTTTGAATAAATAAAACAATTCAGCAGGATTGAAAGGTAAATGAAGGTACTTAAAATCTGGTGTGAATACCTGCTTGTTGCCATTGCAAAGGCCATGACCTGACTCATGTAAGGCTTCCTGAATTTTATGATGTTTTGGTTAAAGCCTGCAGTAGTTATACTGTAATAGTCAGCGCTTGTTGCTGTCCTCTGCAGCCCTTTGTTCTTGTCTTATTATGCTGGCTATAAACCTTTTCAAGGCATAGCAAGTGCCTTGTTGTTTTCTGTTGTAGTTACAATGTATCTGTGTTAGAAAAAGGGTTTTAGAGAATACAGGGACTTCATAAGACATATAACAGAACTGAATGCAAGTATAACTTTTGCTGGCTTGTGCAGGTTTGCATTATCAACCCCCATGATGCCTTGCATGAGTGGGGTCATGACCTTTTGCAAAGGAGATAAATGTATTCATGCTAGGGCAAAATGGAGGAAGTAAATCTCATTTATATTTAAATTAGGATGAAATTAGAGGGATTCAAGAGGGGAATTATTGTTCTATGCCTACAGACTACATAGGTTTACTGACTATAGGCAAGACTCCCTGGAAGTCTGCCATGTCTCTGCGAAGGCATTTTCCAAGAATTTGCATCATGCCGCAGAATTTATATAGTGCTGCAGAATTCATTGTTTTTGGTGAATTTTCATTCAGATACACTGTTTTTCCATAGTGTCAGGCTCCCACACCCATCTTATGTATCCTGAAGCCTCTCCTCCTCATGGTTTGGTAGGTGATGTCATCAATGACATCACTTCATATTCATCAGCCAATGACAGGGCTGCATTCTGCCACAGAAATGAATAAAACATGCAGAAATCAGAAAATGCTGCCGCAGAAGCCAAGGAGCCTGCCGCAGATATCTTAAAATTCTGCCACGGGCACTAGGGGCCCTGACTATAGGTTAAGAGGTCATTTCTGCTCCTCTGGTGGCTGTCGAGGTAGTAGAGGATTTTCCCCAGTGTCCTGGCCAGCATTCCTGAAATGGGTGCACCCAGGACACACTTGGAAATGAGCTGTCACCGCCCAGCATACTACTCTACCTGGTAAGAAGTTCCAAATACATAAATAAATAAATTTAGATTTCTTACTGGTTCCGGAACCCTGTGGAATCCTGCAGAATGTGTGTTGTCCTAGGCTTCCACACACCTGCTGACAACAGGTTCCGCCAACTGCTAAATAATTAAAAAAATATATATCTGCTGGAGGGAAAGACAGCTTTAATAAAGAATCATATATAGGAAAAACAAGATTATTTCAGAATCAACACTGGAAACTGTACATTAGGGCGATGAAGGGCACTATATGTACGGCAACATTTCCAATTATTTTAAAACGAGATAGCCAGATTAAGGTTTCTTGTAAAGCAGCAATATATGTAAGCAGAAAAATGTTATTTTATAGTGTGTTTTAGTAATAGTGTAGTTCTGGCAAAACATCAATATACCTATTTTTCTTTTTATTGTATGTTATTCCCAACTGTGGTATGAGGTTTGAAGTGTTAAATAAAACATTTTTGGAGGGATGCGGTGCTGTTTGCCATCAGAAATGTGTGCTGGCACCCTTCTAATACACATCTACAGTATGAAGCCAACATGCAAAGACACAAAGTAACCACGAGGGAATGGAGTTTTAAAAATTGCTAGTGGCAGCCATCTTTAATGAGCTGAGTAATTATCAAATTAAAAAAAAGCTGTTTTTAAAACATCTAACTAAGATAAAAATGTACTGATGATGAATTTAGATCAGAAATATTTTACTGTTAAACACCTATAAAATTACATTTTTGCTAAGAAATACTGCTGCTTTAACAAGGATTGGAACCATTGCAGTATTCTCAGTTCAAATCTGTTACACAAAACACAGCTGCACACACTCACGCATGGAACGGGTGCTAACTAAAATATTCAGACACAAAGCACAAGCACAGTCACACTCTGCTTTGTTAAAATTCAAGATGCTGCTCACAAAACTGAAGTTAGTGCCATCCAGGGTTAGTTTCAGGCCTGAAGTAGAAAGTGCAACACTAAGCCCCAGCTCTACATGTCATAGGTATGAGAGTTTGTCACAACCACTGAAGAAGCTGCACGCCTATAACATGACGCACCAGGGCTTAGTGCTGCAATTCTCCTACATTGGGCCTGAAACTGAACTTGTATACAACTACAATTTTGTGAATGACACCTTGTATTTTACTAATGCAAAGTGAGACTGCTCTTGTTCTTCAGCTCTGCTTACGTCCTATTCATGTTCTGTATGTCACTTTTGTTTGTCTTCACAGACCCCTAAAACCATCACGGCATGTGGTCCCTCCTCCTCCCCGATTGTGCCCGTGTATGTGCTCCAACCAGTAACATTATCATTTGTAATCTGCCCATGGATCCTGATGTGGACACAGCTACTGGCATGGGCCGCTGCATTGATAAATAAGGGATATTCAATAGGCTCACTCGAAATATACAATTTATCTTCACGCATAGTGGCAGAACCGTAGGCTCGTGAATGGCAGAGCCACAAGAGAGTTATGAAATCCTGCCCTCACAAGTGATGATCAACTGCACATTTTGAGTCACATCATTGCATATTTGAATTAAACAACACCAGTTTATTAGCTGTGGCACTTAAATCTGCCGCTTGTATGAAGATTTAACTGTTTCTCTTTTATTTCAACTGGTGACTTTATTGCTGCGTGGCTGTTGTGTGATGTCATCAACATTGTGAAGCTACTGGCTGTTTGTTGCAATATTCAAGCTGCGATGTACCCAGCAGGGCAGGATATTATCTGTGACATCAACTCGCGAAGACAGCACAGTATGGACATGAAATGGACTTCCTCTGCAAGGACTGCAAAGACATCCTTTATGCTGATCGATGCAGTCCTGGCAGTGAGGCCATCCATTTTCAAAGCTGCTCCAAGAGGATCTTAACAGAGTACATGATTGATTTACTAATGGTTAATTATCAATGAACACGACACACACACAAAAAAAACTAAATCAATGATATGTTGTAGTACTAAAAATTGGAAATGCTAAACAACTGGAGATAAAAACAATCTCCGTAGTGGTGCTTGAAGCAGGTACAGTATTTTAAATACTTGGGGCTCTTTCTGGTTAGCACACTGTCATATGCCAATCATATAAACCATGTAGTGAAAATAAAACCATGTGGTGAAAATAAATACAAGATTGGATTTGCTGTATATAAATAAATTTCAGTAGGGATGTATGAAAATTGGTTGCTCAAAGTTTATTACTTTCAACCTTTGACTGTGATCTACCGATCTATGCTGTGGCTGTCTCATGGACTGACAGTGGCCTATAACAGGTGTGTAGATTAGCTTTAGATGCTAAAAGGGATGTTCATCACTTTACTCTTTATACCCAATTGGAATGGTTCCCACTGGATTATTGAATAAGACATTATGATGGGATTTAGTTGTGGAAAATCCTGAATGGACAAACTACTGGGCAAATCCGCACAATACTAAGTGCATTAACTCCTTTAAAACAAGATCTATATGTAGTATGCAATTAAATATTCTTAGTTATAGAACAAAATTGTGACAGTTGTTTTTTAGATGTGGGGAACTAAGGCTTGGAATACATTCCCATTGAACGTTGTCAATAAGTGACATGTTGGACGTTTTAAGTGTTTAAATTGCATCTGTTTAGTATTGCAAAATGTAGCCATTTTACATAATTAGTTTTTATGACTTATTATATTTTACAAAGTATATTTATACTGTATTTTATTGATTGTGTGTAACAGCCCTTGTGGACAGAACAACTTATCCATGCCCCTAGAAATATAGGTTATTCACATGTAACAGGAGTTCTAGGAGGGTATATTTGTTCATCCACATGGACCCACCCACCCCTGGCTTCGTGCACAACCTGGCTTCCAGTGGGCTAGGTCTGGCATCAAGGGCGGAGCTGAGAGTTTCATCACTGGGGTGGGTGGAGGAGCCAGTTTGAAGACTTTCCGCCCATCTTGAAGGCAAGGAACCTGCCAGACAGTGTGGATGAACAACATATACCATTCCTAGAATTGCTGTTACAGGTGAGTTACCTGTATTTCCTGACTGACTAGCTAGCTAGGCTAGCTAATAAGGTTCTTCCCTGAGCCACAGCCCAGAGGTACTTACAGTTTGCAGAGGTTTCACAGTCTGTATCTGAACTGTCATGATCCTATGGAGGTATCTCTGAAGTTGCACCACAGCAGCAGCAGGGCTGACTGAAGAAGTTGAGGAACGCTGGTCTTCACCTGCCTGGCCTTGCCAGTTTCGCCTTGAAGCTTTTGTAGACAGTACAAATGGTAATATTAAATGCTTGCTGAAAATAGAAAATAGAGTTAAAATCGACGTTTCAACCTTGGGTCTTCTTCAGGAAATATCTAAAAGAAAAATAAGCAAAGTTAGTAGAACAGTGTTCACCAGGCAGGCCTGTCGCTAAGCGTGTTTGCTGTTTGTCTGGGGATAGGTCAGGCTGTGTCCCCAGGCCTGTAGCTTGGCACACACACTTTTCCTGAAACAGCAATATAGCTGGGCTGGCGCAGTCTCTGACCCCACCATACGCAGTCACTCTGGCTTGCAGCACACAGTCTCTCAACATACTTACCCCAGTGAGGGTAGTGGATTGCAGGTTGTTCAAAACATTAAGCCCTGGATGAAAATGTTTTACTTTCACACCGCTAAGCTTATGGTCTCCACTCTCGAGCAGCGAATTCTCCAGATTTTTATCTTCTCTGCTGCAGCACTAACAAAGGCTCTTTTTCCTGCAGCAACTCCAAATTGTCTCTCTCTCTCGGCTGCAAACTGCTACTGTCTCCTTTATCTGCAGCAACCTCTAAACACGCTTGCTGTCTCTCTCTCTCTCTCTCTCTCTGCTGCAGACTTTAAAGTCTCTTTTCCTGCTGCACACTGGCTTAATTAAGTGCTCTGCCTCTCCTTTGCTCTGTGGCCAAACAGGCCATTGGGTCTCAAGTGCAGGTCTGTGGGCTGGGCAGCCTGAACAGCAGTCTCTCCTCCTGCACTCTCTGAATCCCAAACAAAACCCTTTGGGCAGGAAACAGTCCCTTAAATAACCTTTCCAAAGCCCTCCTCTGATTGGCTGTAATTCTTCTGGGTAAATCTGGTGCCCTATGTCCTTTTCTCAGCAGCCCCTTGCTGCCCAAGTCCCTGGGGCTGCCATATTTGGTTATATCATAACCCCAAACAGTGTAGTCCTTTATTTTATATCCTAAGCTCTTAAGAGAGCTGCACACATTCCTCTCCCTTGCCTGAGGCGCTCTGGTGACGATCTCGTTCCACTGCCTGCCCGCCATCTTGTTTATTTACTTTCATCAGTCCCTACACGTTACTCCCGGACCAAACAAAATGCTCCCTAAGTGCTCAAGCGGCACTGAAATCATTAATGGAGTTTGGCCTCCTTACTAGCTGGGGCGAGATAAAGAAAGATGTGCCTGCCACCACGGAGCGAGTTGGGACTATACATGGTCCAAAGCCTCCCAGAGTAACTGGAAGACGCCTACATGGCAGAGTCGGGGCCGGAGTCGCCAGGTAAGCCCTAGTTTGGTGGTGTGGGTCTTACATATGTAATTTATTATCTGACTGGGTCCCTTTGAAAATAGGCACTTGTGTCCAAAAAGTCTATCCATAGAATTAAAAAAAGCAAACAAACCTTGTAAATTCATTGTAAGATATCACTTTTATTTTGTCATTTGTGTCTGTTCTGTAATACAGAGCAGCTCTTCAGTCTGACCAGTTTCATCAAAGTTACAGTCCCTAGGGGCCACTCAGTGTTGCCACGACTTGGGTTCAAATGTGGACTGGAAGCCAGCCATGTGTGCGTGGAAGCTATTGCATTGTTATGTGGCAGTGCTCCTGCTGAATGGGATGGAGTCAGGTTCTGGTGCCACAGCGATGCCTGGAGAGGGCTTGGGCACTTGCTGCCCCACAGGATGTTGTCCTGTGCACACAGGACCATCAGACTGCCATTATCAGGTACCGCGAGGAAAGTTGGTGATGAAGAAAATGGGTTAAACCCCAGAATCGTCAGGGTGATGGCTGGTGTTCAAATCAAAACTTTAATGACTTGCCCAGCCATGACTGTAGCTGAATTTTTGCTTGCCCCTATTCATTATAATGAAATTAGCTTTCTTTGTACTTGCCCTCTTCAAGGAACTTTACTTGCCTCGGACAGGGCAGTAGGATTTGCACACCCCTGGGCCGAGGTCTCCTTCAGGCAGTGTACTGTGGATCATCTACCAGGCAGATTGGTGGAGTTATTGGGGATGGAGTTTGGGGGCTTTGACAGATCATACCTTTATGCCCAAGGACTGGGCAGACAGGAAGGTGCTGGAGAAACGGGTAGATGGTAAACAAGACATAGGAGCCCACACAATACTGATATGAGTGTCAGAAGCACAGACTGACTGCATCTAATGATGTCACCAGTACCTTAAAAAGGTGCAGTAGTGGAGGGCTACCCACAGACCTAGTTTTAAAGACCAAGGTGACTGAAAGCAAGAGAAGATAGAGAGATACAGTAGGAGAACAGGGTGTTGGTAGATTTGAACTGAAAACCTGCAATGCTTTGTATTCCGGAAACAAAATGGAGAGTTAGAAATCTAAGTAAATGTAAATAATAACCAGTATTAGTTGGGACAAAAAAAGGGTTTTATTCATTTGAAGTCAAAGCTCTATTCAGAAAAGGGCATTTGAAGAGTGCCTTTTAGCACATAGAATGTCATATCTAGAGACAGATAACATTTTAATTCATTCAGTGCTGCCATTTGCATTCTGTGAACAAGGAGGTAAGCAAGCAATATTCTGATTTTAATAGCAACAGCTGTTGCTCATTAAAAGTGAAGAGCTGCTTGTTCACTACACACAAAGCGTTCATAAGCTCCAGCGAACACTTTGCTCGTCTTCATTTCAGAGCTTCATTAACCATGGGATCTTGAAAGGCCCGTGGTTCTCTTTTGTTTCTCCTGTAGTGAATATAAAGGAATGTTTGGACAAGTACTGGAGGCAGCAGAGGGATTTAAACAGGTGACTGTCACCGACTTGGTTTTGCTGTGTGATATCAGGTCTGCTCTTCTGTATCAGGGTCCACACTGCAGTCCAAAGCCTTTCTAAATGCAAGGAGATGCTTTTCAGTTGTGGAGGAGTAGAACTAGTTTTCTAGACAAAATAAGCAGGCAACAGTCATTTTTTTCTTTCGGCACCGCTTTCTATTGTCACTACGCTGCACTGAATAAATCTTTGTTCAGGCATGCCTGAAGTGGAGTAAGGCCTGTCAGTGTTAGTGAGTGCTTGTTTTTTTTCTGAGACTTGCATTTGCTACTAATAGCACCATGTGTCAGCTGAGAAGCCTTTAGTTCTTCTGCAGTAATTCACTTACCCTTTTAAATGTTTTAAAAAAGTAAAGGATATTTTGGGTGAGTTAAAATACTTCAAATCCAGAAACATGCTGCTTCCCTAATATACCAGCAGTGTAGCAAAAGCATATTCTTCCCCAAGAAGATCATTTCCATGTGATGGAATACCTGTATAAGTAATTTTTCAAAATGGTGAGTAAAGCAGTCTCTAGCTTGTGTGGAGCAGTGAATCGCACTATAGACAGACAGCAACACACTGCATTTTCAAATTTGCAAGTGCCTCGTTAGTTGAGTGGTGGCATTGATTTTTCAAATCACCCACCTGAACTATAAAAAAAAAAAAGAAAACCATCCCCATTAAAGAGTAGCTGACATGATTCGGGCAGGCAACTCATTCCAGTAACTTGCTTGCCCGATAAGCTAAATGAGGTGGCTTTCACATTTTTTACGATATTAAATACTGAAATTTTACCTTAGTGTGCCGGCTTGTAACTTCTGAGTACAAGCCAGAGTGGCCATCTGGGTGCTGCAGCCCTGCCGAAAAACAGCACTTTGATGACATAAGGTAGAGAGCGAAGCTGCAAGCACTCTATGTAGTAACTAATAGGACAGGAATAGGATCGGGGCGGGGCTCTCTGTATATACTAACATTATCTTTGCTGGCAGTTCTATGATGCATGGGGGCCATGATATCATGTATATCATAGCCCATACATGTAGAACTGCCAGCAAAGATAATGTTAGTACATTTAGATAGCCCTCCCTGATCCTATTCCTCCCTATTAGTTATTACATAGATCGCGAGCAGCCCCACCCCTTACCTTGTGTCATCAAAGTGCTATTTTTCGGGCAGGGCTGCAGCACCTGGATGGCTGCTTGGCTCTGCATCAAGTTACAAGCAGGACACACTAAGGTAAAATTTCAGTGTTTAATTGTTTAAAAAATGTGAAACCATCTCATTTTTTTTTTTTTAAAGATGTTATTTTTTCAGGAGCCCCCCGCACTTCCGCTGCCTCCGGGCGCCATCCCCTCGACATGAGACCCCTCCCTTCAGCACCCCGCGGACTTACCCTTCGCAGCAGGGGTGGTGAGGAGCGACTCAACCCACCAGAACAGGTCCATGCCAGGGAGGCGTCTCCGGGAATGGCGACGGGAACGACGTCGTGCTGCGGCTCCATTTTTCCCCGACTTTTTCCCGCGGGCATGGCGTGCAATGACGCCGGGCGACTGGAGTACGCGACACGCCCCGTGGCGCAAGATCTAAGTCAAGCTGCCTGCCACGCCCCGCCTCCCCTGTCTCCCGCGCTGCGTGTTGTCGATCCCAGCTTCCACTAGGGGTCCGCAAGCACCGCCACCAGAATCTCTCACCCGAGATGGAGAGAGCAGTCCTCCGACGCCGATCCATCTCCCCGACAACCCGTGCTCATTCCCGAACATGGGTCCGGGCGTGGCGCGAGGTGTAGTGACCAGCGCCAACCCTCAGCGCCACCGGGCCGGCAAAACCATCTCATTTAGTTAATCGGCAGGCAGATTACTGAATGAGTTGCCTGCCTGACATGTAAAATGTGTCAGCAGCTCTTAAGTCTATAGAGCGCACTCCATGCTCTTCAGACTATTAGATAATGAAACTTCCGAACGTGGAGGTGTGGCTCGCAGTGAGCAAGTCAAAGGGACTGGGGCTGTCAGCTCCATGGAGCCTAAATATGGTCCCTGTACTTCCTAAATCCTTTTTCGATTATAAAATGTTATATATTTTTTTTCAAATGGATGACTCGAGAAGGCTCCTTTGTATATTTTAAATTGGTAAAGGTGCTCTTTAAGGACACAAATAAGAATGACTCCAAATTTAAAAGTTTTTGAATCATTTGCATCTACATTCTGCTGGAGCCTTTGTTTTAACTGGTGACAGGAGCCCTCTTGGAGTACTTTTTGTTCATAGTTATTATAAATGGGTAAGGAAAACCCCACTTGCATACTGTGTGACCCTGAGCAAGTCACTTAACTTCCTCGTGCTCCCAGGTTGCACCTGCAAACAAGCTGCTCAGCTTAGTGTGTCTCACCTGGTAAAATAATTGGTGGAAAAAAAAAATCCTGTGTCCTAATTGGTTAGCACATATGTCTTAGATTCGTCTAATGCACAAGTAAATAAAAATGCTGTCAAGACACAGCACACTAACAATACCGATGCCTTTTTCAAAATTCCTGATTGCCACTACAAACATGGCTGCTACCTCTACTCACTGAAAGTCATATGACCTCAAAATAAAAGAACAACATTTTCTTTTCATTGCTCTTTCCCTCCCAACCAGTAGACACATTTTTTTTAAACATAGCACTGCTCGCAATTTTGTTTTTGAATTTTGTTCAAAGCATGGAACATTCTTCCTCCTCCCACTTCTTACCTGCCTACCAGGAAAATCTTTGCTGATTGCCCTGCCACAGGTGAAATTGAATCCTTAGCTTTACTGAGGCCTTCTGTTGTGTGCCTTTTGTGGGCAGAGGTAACAGTCAACCAGTGGAATTCTTGTACCAGGTCAGAATCGCACGGACTAATCCGAGATGAAGAACTGCACAGACAGTAGTGCATATGGGTTTAGAGCAACAGGTGAATATCAGTGATATGATATGAAAGTATCGTTACCCCTGATGCTCACCATAGAAGAGGAAGTGTAACCACTGCCAGTTATGTGCTTGGTCGAGCCGCTCCCATGGTGGAGTGGCTAGAGCACTCGACTCTGCAGTGGGTGGGTTGGGAGGATCAGGGTTTGATTCCCTGCTATGGAATCTTTTCTTTTGATATTTTTGTGTGCGCAGACACTGATTTTCTTCTTGCTCCTTTGTCCACACCCTTTGGGGTTGATTGTAATAGTTCTGGGGTGCGAGGAAACAAAATACCTTTTGGATGTGTGGCATTTGTGTTGTGAGCGGCATCATGTGCCACCGCACACTCCTGTTCGATCTTGATGCTGTGGTTTCATTTGCAACATTATGACCCCGTGACTAGAATTCCTACATTCCATGATTAACATTCCATCTGTTGAATGTGTGGATGGGCATATGATGACTGGGTGGGACTACTTTTTACTAGTTATGTTTAAAAAAAAAAAAAAGGACAAAATACCTATTTATAATACAAAAACATTCTTAGTGTTCCCATTTTATAACCTCAGTAACACACTTCAGAGTATGCATTATGCTCATCTAGTGGCTGAGGGCACTGCACCTGTGTTCTTGTGCCTCACTGTGACCCTGGGCATGCCAAGTGATCAGCTTATAAAATGGGAGAGAAATTCAAACAATTTGATTGGCTGTTATCCATGCATTACAAATGTCTAATGCATAGAACAAAGTAGTCCTGGCTACCAGGACACTACTTTTTAAATCTGATTGCCTGCTTAGAATTTTAAAAAGTGAAATGGAAGCCATTTTTCCTCCAAGTAGTTAACTGAGACGGAAACCTGTATCAGTTCATTTTCAGATCATTCTAATATACTTAAAAATAGTTTTGTTAAATAGAGAATATAAAATATATATATTTTTTAACTTTGTTTATGCTCCCTTTCTGGCCTCTTAAGACTTTCTCAGGTGTGGTCTCCCGGACCGCCAGCTCCCACCCTGCCTGGAGGTCTCCCTAGACCCAGCCTCTGTCCAGGGATCTCTCCTTGCCCTACTACCAACCCCTCAGCTCTGAGCCCCCAAGGTGGGACCACCTACTCCTCTGGTGATCCATCTAAAATCTAGTACGGCAGCCAGAGTGGGAGGAGATTCAGAGTCTGGCTGGGGTAGACCCAGCATTGAGTGTGGTGGCCGTCCACTGGACTTCACCATCGCCTTCTCGGGTACCAGGGTCTTTTCTTTGTTTTCAAGTTCCGAAGGCGCAGGCGTGCAATAGCGCCCAGTGCGCCAGCGGGCGTCTCCATGCCCATCACGGGCGTCTGCCGCCACCTCGATACCCCATGACGTGCCCGCTAGTTGCAGTGCTCCTAGTTTCCATTGGGAGCCACTGAACTGCAGGATGCACAACCCACCTCCCAGGAAAGGAGAGGAGAGCAGTCCATGGATGCTCAATCCTCTCCTCACAGGTTGCTGGCATGGCATGAGGTAAGGCTAACGCCTCAACCCTCAGCATCACTGAGCCGGCTAATATAGAATATTTTTAATTTGCCTTTTTAGTAAACAGAACTTCATTCCTGTCTGCCAGTCCACTCGCGCACTGGCTGGCCCTCTTGCTTGTCACCGTTTGTTCTCTTCCGTGTCTGTCTGGCATGTCCCTTTCCCTTTAAGGATCGCGGAAGATCTTCAAGCTGGCTCCTCTCACCCATCCAGATGGTATAACCCTTGGCACTGCCCATGATGCCAGATCTTCCTTTCCGCTGAAGATTCAGGTTGCCTCCTTCTTGCTCTTGCATTCTGTAGGCCCTGACTTCTCAACCTTGGTTATTCGAAAATTCAACTTACTCTCGTTAGCAATTGCAACTTGTTGCTTCTCAATTATGGAAGACAAGTCTTCCCCGGAGTTCACCGGTGCCCATGCGGCCAGAAGATGTGTGCGTACAGACACATACCTTGTGCGTCTACTGTCTTAGTGGCGGCCATGACACCCACGACCTGCGAGTTCTGCCTCGCTTTTCAGCCTGATGTCCTGCCAATGACCGTCCAGATGCCTTAAATTGGGCAGGCCCAAATGCCGTGAACTCAAGGAGACCCGCGTGGGTGGTTTCCGCAACCGCAGTTGGAGCACATGCAGGCCTTTGAGGAGGAAGTGGCTTGCTCTGTGGAATCTTCCTCTCTGCTTCTTCGTTCCACTCAACTTGGGCTCCACTTTCTTGATTTCCTTCCAGAGGTGTGCCACTCTCTCCTGACTAAGGGTGAGAGTCCTGCAGGCATGCAGTCTCTCGGTCCCATAAGTGGGAGGGACCTGGGACTGTCTTCGTCACGATGGAGATGCTCTTGGGATCGGGAGAGATCTCAGTCCCAGGAGCTGGCCTTTGACCTTGGTCAAGATTGCCTCTTGCCGCTGGCTTCTCAGCTTTGCCATTGGGTCAGTCAACTGAAGTTTCGATCGGCGAAGTTGAGATTGTTCTCGACCCGTTCAACCCATTATCATGGGACTCGGTCGACAACTCCTCAATGGGACTCTGGTCCTTTCCTTCCCTGACGAGGAGACCCAGCTCGCTGAGAAACCTGCCAAGGAAGTGATCCTGACTTCTGGAAGTCTCCGGTTTACCGGCGTCTCCCAAGGGACCAAGTCAGCCTTCCCGATCTTGATCGGGGTCTCAGACCCCTCGACCAACAGGCTGAGGAAGGCGCTGGCGTGCCAAAGAGATGATGCCACCGGTCGTCCTCCTTAGATGAGGAGAGGGCTTAAGCAGAAACTCCGTCGATGCTACGAAGACCCTCATGTTGCAGCCGCTGATTTTGTCCGGGTATAAGCCGACCCTGCTCCTACCCTGGCCATTACTTGGCTTTCACATCCTAGGTCGGAGCCAGCTTCTCAGGAACCGATAGTCAGTTACCCCGCCTGTGGAGCCAGGTTTGGCCTGAGCAGGTCTCTCCACCGATTCTGGTGGAACCGCCACCTAAGCAGCACGTGGGAGGAGCTTCTAAGGAAGCTCGGCCAGACACCAGGTTCCCCGGCGTCTTTCGGTCACTCTCACCCCGATCACCCTAGGCAGGTTGAGGGTGATCTGGGCGTCGACCGGCTGTATCCGGATATTTTGGATTCGGATAACACTGACCTCCATTCTCATCTATGGGATAATAAGTTGGCTGTGATTTAGCGATGGAGGAAGGCCCTTCATCCTTTCAGGGCATTCTGTCCTCATCTCTGAGTCCACAGGGATGCCCCTGAACCTATCCAGAAAAACGACGGAGTACCCTCTCACGGATATCCTCACGAGGGATACCCCAAGAAGCCTTTCTTGTGGCTGAAGTCATTGTTGGCCCGGCCCCTCGAACTTTGGCAGCACCCTGTTTCCTGTCCAGCGCCATCTGTCTGGATGGCCCACAGGTATGCAATGCCCATGGTGCCCTTAGCGGGGTTCATAGAGCACCCTGCAGCCGGGAGTCTTGTCACCACCTCTTTGTTCAGACGCAGGCATTTCGGCTGATACTAACAGACCTCCGAGAAGGAGTCCAAGAAATTGGCTCACTCTGCCCGGAAGGTCTATGCTGCGCCTTCATTATGTCTCTATCAGGTAGCTCTGGCCATCATGGCACACTTCTCCCATGCCTTTTGGGATCCTCGGACAAAGTCCTCCCACACCTCTCCCGAGACTTGCAGACCACAGTCAAGCAGGTCCGGGACCAAGACCATGCCATTGCTAAGCAGCAGCTCCAGGCGGCCCTGGACATTGGGGACTTGTGCCCGTCATTGGCAGCCGCAGTTGACTCCTGACGCAGGGTCTGGCTGAGGCTGTCCTCCTTCCCAGTGGGTACCCAGCACAAACTGGCTGATGTGCCTTTCCTTGGCACCGATCTCTTCAGCCTAGGTGTGGCTGGTCATCTTCAGTGCATCGAACAGTCCAGTGCCACCTTGGATGCCACTTCTGCTCAGAGTTCTTCTGGTCCCAGGAAGCGCAGCAGAAGAAGCCTTGTCAGCATTCTTCCCCTGCAGCCCAGCAGCAGCCCTCCTTTCAGGGAGGTCAGCAGCAGCAGCAGGCTCAGGCTTGGCACCCCAGCCCCAAGCCTGGACCTACCCAGGCCCATAAAGGAGGTTGGTGTTCAGGCCCTGGACCATCTTCTTCTAAGCCTGCCCAACGACAGGATAGGGGTTGCCACCCCATTCCCATCACACCAGCTCTAGGTCCTCCCTGGGGGGCGGCTCTGCCATTTCCTTTCTGCCTGGTCTGCTGTTACCACAGACAGGTGGGTCTTAGGAGTGGTCAGCCAGGGTCTGCCTCTGGAATTGAGCAGTAGCCTCCAAGCCGTGCCCACACCCCACGAGAGGAGAGAGTATCCACTCACACTCAGTCAGTTCTCCGAGACTACATTGCTCAGCTCCTCCTCAAGGAGGCAGTAGCTCAGGTGGCAGATCCTCCACCAGACCCAGGGTTAATTTCCAGGTACTTCCTGGTTCAACAGATTGGGGGCTGGCACCCCATTCTGGATCTGACAACCGAATCAGTACCTCAGGCCACGCACCTTCCTGATGGTAACTCTGTCTCAGATCGTAGTATCCCTGGAGGAAAACATGGTTCTGCTCACTGGATCTCCAGCATGTATTCTTTCATGTCCCAGTCCGTCCATCCCACCAGTGGTTCCTCCGCTTTAGAGCGGAGGGAACCATATCTCAGTTTCAAGCCATGCCATTCGGCCTGTCATCGGCCCCACAGGCCTTCACCAAATGTATTGCAGTGGTGACAGCCCACCTCAGGCGCTGGGGCCAGAATATACCCCTACCTCGATGATTGGCTCTTAGCAGGTTCCACCCAGCAGGAGGTGGAGAGGTCCAAGGACCTGGCCCTCCAGACCTGCTCCAAACTCGCCTCCTGATCAATGAGGCCAAGTTGGAACTCGTGCCTTCTCAGGTGATGTGTTTCATCGGAGCAGAACTCGACTCTTGCCAAGCCAGAGCCCGGCTCCTATGGACAGGGCAGAGGTTCTCTCCTCCTTTGCCCGACCATTTCTGGTTGGGCAGTTGCCCTGCCGGGACTTTCTGGCGTTCTGGTTTACATGGCGGCCTGCACCTCTGTGATCCGTTGGGCCCAGTGGCATATGTGCCCCCTTCAGTGGGAGCTGGCCACCCAGTGGACTTAGCACCTTCATCATTTTGACCAGCTGATCACTGTAACTGAGAAGATGTGGGATGCTTTCCAGTGGTGGACCATCCTAGACCGTTGCAGGAAGGATCCCGTTTGTTTGCCCTGAGCTGACAGTCATCCTCATGACCGAGCGCCTCTCATGGGATGAGGAGCCCACATAGGGACAACAGGGCCCACGGGTTCTGGACCCCTGAGGAGTCCCGTTACCTCATCAACCTGTTGGAGCTCAGAGCGGTCAGACTGGCGCTGTCAGCGTTCGCTCCCTCAGCTTCAGGGTCAAGTGGTTCAAGTGCAGGCGGACAACACCATGACAATGTACTACCTCAACAAACAGGCTGCACGCACTCCCGGCTGCTGTGCAGGGAAGCGCCCACATCTGGACACTCGTGGAACCAACTGGAGGTGGATCTCCTAGCCATCCATGTGGCAGGATGCTCAAATCAACTGGCAGATGCTCTCAGACCCTATAGACCAGGCATCCCACGCGTGTCTCTCCATCCAGAGGTAGCTCGCAGCCTGTTCTCCCACTGGGGCAAACCCGATGGTGGACCTGTTTGCCTCCACGGAAAACACCAAGCTGGGGCTGTTTCATGCCCACCCTCCCCAAGCAGGGCTCGCTGCAGGGATGCCTTCTCGAGGCCATGGACCACAGGCCTCTTCTGTGCCTTCCCTCCATTTCCCTTGATCCACAAGGTGCTCCTCAAGGTGAGGAGGGACAAGGCGCTAGGTGATCCCGGTAGCCCCAGACTGGTCACCCAGTTCTGGTATCCAGATCTCTCAGTCTCAGCAACAGGCCCTCTGAGGCAGCTTCCAGCATGCCCAGACCTGCTGTCAGTCAGTCAGGGAAGGTTATCCACCCGGCCTTCAATCCCTGCACCTGACAGCCTGGTACCTGAGCGGCTAGAGTTCCAGGCTTTGGGTCTCTGGGGATGTACTCACGGTGTGGAAGCATCCAGGAAGGAGTCGACCAGGAATTGTTATGCCTTCACGTGGAAAAGGTTTTCCATTTGGTGTCAGGGCAAGGGCCTGGACCTTCTGTCCTGCCCAGTGGTTAACATTCTAGACTACCTTTGGTCACTCTCCAAAGGGGGTCTTGGTCATTGACCCTTAGGGTGCACCTGACAGCCATCTCTGCTTACCTGGCGTGGGCGGTCAGCAGACATTGGCAAAGGAGACAGTGGTCGGACACTTTTCAAAGACCTGGATCACATATCCCCTCCAGTGTGTGAACCTCCACCTCTGTAGGATCTACTGCTGGTCTTGGCACAGCTCATGGGCTAGCCATTCAACCAGTGCACAAGTGTGAGTTGTCGCACTTGTCATGGAAGACAGCCTTCCTGGTGGCTGTCACATCTGCCAGGACAGGTGAGCTCCAGGCACTCTCGGTGGAATGCCCTTATCTGGTCTTCCACAGGGACAAGGCTGACTTGTGCCCCACCGAAATTCCTTCTGAAGGTGGTGTCAGAGTTTCATCTTAACCAGGTGTTGACTCTGCGGTGTACTGCCCCAGTTACACTTGGAGGCTAAGTACAGGCTCCATACTTTGGACCTGAGATGAGCTCTCTCCTATTATAAGGAGAGGACGCGGAAATTCAGGGAGAGGTTTGCCAGCTATTTGTCACCTACGTGAAGCCACTTCTGGCAGGCTTTCAGTAAAGCAGACAATCGCAAGATGGATTACATCTTGTGTACATCTGTACTACGAGTTGGTGGGCAAGGAGCCTCCCAGAGGATGAGAGCTCATTCCACCTGCCATACTGCTACATTGGTGGTGCTTCCAGGGACCCCATACAGAAAATCTGTCTGAAGTCAGCACCTTCATCACCCATTATCACATTGACCTTGAGTCACGCGGGATGCTGGTTTTGCCCCAAGTAAGTATTGAGGGTGTGTGCCTTGCCTCCTCCTCCCAGGGAACTGCTAGGAGTCTGCCAAGAAGGTGGATAAACAACATATCCATGTCCCTAGAAAACAGGTTGCTCAGCTGTAACAGTAGTTCTGGGAGAGGTATATGTTGTTCATCCCACAGACCTACCCGACTTCCCCAGCTTCAGCTCACACACCTGGCTTCCAGCGGGCTGAGATCTGGCGTCATGAGGGCAGAGCCAAAGGTTATACTACCTGGGTGGGTGGGAGGAGCCAGCTTAAGACCTTCAGGCATATTTCAAGGGAAAGGGACAGTGCCAAGAAGTGGTGATGAACAACATATACCACTCCTAGAACTGCTGTTACAGGTGAGTAACCTGTTTTTGGTGACACTAATGGTGCACTATAGCCTGATAGTAGATAGTTACCTGGATTTCAGTAAGGTGTCCGATTCCATTGCACACAATGAAGGTAAGGAGGGTGGGAGATTTGGGACTAGGAGTTAAACTAACACAGTGGTTAGGGAACTGGTTGGATGGCAGGACCCAGAGTGTGGTCCTAAATAGATGCTGTCTGGTGTATAGGAGGCTACTAGTGGTGTACTGCAGGGGTCTGTTGTAGATGCTGTCCTCTTCAGCATTTACATCAGAAACATAAGTGACAAAGAGTAGAGTTCCAGGGTAAGTGTACATCAGCTGTTCGACTGGGAATTTTGTTAGTATGCCATAATCTTTTGATAGCCTTCTTAGCTGCCAGTAGACGCAGCAAGATCTGCTTGTAGTACTCATGTTTATTGAAGCATTGTCATGGGGAGGGCTGTGAGTAGGTAAGTGTGGGATATGGTGCCTGGACAAGCAAGCATGTTCTCCACATCTCGAATAACGTCTTGCCAATAAGACTAGAATAGTGAGCAGTTGATTATTTTGTTAATTGGCAGGGATGGGGAGAATGTGTTGGTAAACATTCTACAGCTGACCACCCAGAACAACCGATTTCTGGGTTTGCAGTCAGCTCACAATGTTTCAGTCAACTTTTAGAAGAGTCAGAGATTGCAAACTTGTTTCAGGGGAAGATGCGATCAGGTGGCCCATCAGCTGGGTAACACAGTGCTGGCAGGAGCATGAGACAGTCAAGATGATGCCAGCAACTCGGGGCCATAGATCAGAGGCCTGAAAGAGACAAAATGTACAGAAGGTGTTAGAGAAGGTGAATTGTGAACCCCTCCATGTGTGCCTTACTTGGGGGTGGGGATGGGTATTCTGTGTGATGGGCTCAAATGTTAGTAGTCAGTGGGTTAGGGCAAGTAATGGGTGTTTACTCAAGTAATATAACTGCCAGAAATTGTTGTCCTTAAAAGTTTCTGACAGGAGCAGATATGTGCCATGCGCTGCATCCTAGAAGCTAGTAAAGTGCCACCCACAGCTTCTACTGAGAAAAATGACTTACTGGTTCTCCTTTAATACAGAACAAATATATGAATTAGAAGTTGGATTGTTTCTGAAGTTATGCTTTTCCAAAGTTTCTGCACCATCAGGGACTCGTTAAGAGCAGGTTGACAAGATGCATAGTTGTGAGACAGAAGCTGGATAGT